>CAHIKZ030001946.1:1100000-1205000 GCA_903632075.3 Acanthosepion pharaonis | reverse complement strand
CTATATTTTTTCATATATATATATATATATATATATATATATATATATATATATATATATATATATAAAGTGCTCAATATCATAAATAGAGCGTATTGAATATAAATATAAAAGTGAACATTGAAGTCAACACTCAGAGGCGACAGGCTGTTTCAAGCTAGACGCAATCAGGCGGCCTGACGATTGCGTCTAGCATGAAACAGCCTGTCGCCTCTGAGTGTTGACTTCAATGCTCACTTTATATATATATATATATATGCACAATGATGTTAACCTTGTACAAGGCTCGAGGGCCACTCGAGGTAGAGGGTTACAGAGTAAGAGGTACAACTTATGTGGATCTGTGTGGAAGATAGATGTTAAACCTAGACTTGAACAGATTAAGGTTGCATTGATCGGGGAAGCATCCTCTTGGCAGTCGGTTCCACAAGGCAGCATTTCGTGGAAGGAAGCTGCTCGAGTGGAACTTTCATCTCATAAAATGAATACGAAAAGAATAAGGGTGATTCGCTAGAATGGGTGTGGCATGTCAGGGCCTAGCGGGGAAGATCAGGACTTGTAGAACTAAGGAGTGTAGTTCACCTGAACACTTTCCTTGGAAATAACGATAGAGCATTGAGAGGCTTGCAACATTTCGTCTGTGAGGAAAGGGGTTGTAGGAGGGAAAATAATTCATCGCCCACATACGTTTTTGCCCTCTATTGGGACTGAAAAGTGAAAACAGGAAAACCCCTGTCCATATACCGGGTGTAACAGTAAAATTGTTCAAATCATGTAACACCATAAATAAAATGTTCAATATCTAAAAATCCATTAAACTAATTGAGTTTCTTTTTTTCTAGGTTTTCAGATAAGACGTTTAGCCATCTTGACACAATTTGTCATAAGAATCACTGAAAAAATCTTTGAGTTATTCAGCTAGAAAGAGAACAGGTTAAAATCGTTTTGTGTCAGTCCCACTGTCTTCACAACTGGCAAAAGATCACTCAGCAATGGTACCAATATTCATACTCTGGATTCGATTTTCAAAGTCCATTCAAGAATCATCAAGAGAACGATGAATAATTTTTAAAAAGAGGGAACAATAGAGAAAAAAATGGATCAGGTGGTCACAATAGGAATTGGGATCATCATTTCAACTTAGAGTTAAAGAGATCAATTATAAAAGATCCAACTCATTTAGTCGTTAAGGTCGTGATAGAGGAGTTTCACCAACAACAGTTCAAAGAGCAATGAATAAAATTTGGAAATTATATCGTACTTGAAAACTGTGTGAAACCATGTTACTCCAGGACAGAAAGTTAGAAGGTTAGAGAGGGCAAAGATCATCTTGAATAAGTTAGAAAATGATCCTGGAATAATATATATATATATATATATATATATATATATATATATATATATATATATATATTTATGTTTGTGTGTGTTGTGTGTGTTTGTTGTGTGTGTGTTTGTGTGTGTGTGTGTGTGTGTGTGTGTGTGTGTGTGTGAACTTTATTTCATGAGCTTCCTATCCTTAGCTATGATTAATTAATTAACATGTCATTTTCGTTTATAATCGATTTCATCACAATACTTCTGTTAAGCTTGGAGAGTAATTATACATTCTTATTGTTAAAAGTAGATTCCAATAGTGCTATAAAAACCTCGGAAAATTCCAGTAAGATATCTTTAATCACTTCTTAAATACAACGGTTCAAATTTTAATCTAACAATTGGACAATTTTGCGGTTAGATAATTTTGGACAGTTTTGCTGTTACGGCCGGTATATACAGCAGTAGTTCATTTACGGCTCTTGCAAAGGAGTGAGGTACTTGCTGGAGCAGTAGAGGTAACCGACCATTTTCCCAGCATCTTTAGCAATGCATTGTATGTACGAATTTCACTTAAGTCCCAAAAGGCGCTCAAGGAACGGGGAATCCCTTAGGGAACATCTGTTCATCACGATTGGTAAAAGTTCTGGGTTCGATTGGCAATGGGGGAAAGTCAGTAGTTTGGTTTTCGAAGCAATGAATGTGACCATCCAGTTATTCCCACACTAAGCAGTAAAAACTAGATCAAAAGAGAAATCAGCTGCTAATCTCTGGTCATTTATTGTTTAGGAGATGCACCCATATACCGTTGTATTATCAGCATAGACCTTCACAGGCAGACCATTTAAGTAGAAAGAGGGTTGGATCAAGAGGCGTACCTTGAGGGACGCCTGTGTTGATAGCTTGGGCCTCGGAGGACTGGCTGTTAACAACTACCCTCGTTAGAAAGAAATTTATAATTGAGAAGACTTTCAGTGATTCCATAGCTAGAGAGTAACCCTTTATGCTACACTTTGTCAAAGGTCTTTAAAATATCTAATACGATGTATTTGTTGTAGATGTATTTGTTGTAGATGTATTTGATATCTAGTGCCACACTGTTTCTGTGAGTAATCGCAGTTAAGATATTAGCACTAGACCGGGTCGATCGAAACCTGTACTGTTTGTCGCTTAAGAGGTTGTTCCTATTGAGGTGATCAACAATTTTCTTGTTGATTATAACTTCAAAGACTATCCTTCCCAGGATGTAAGGAAAAGATTACTGAGATCGTGTTCAGTGAGACAGCTGGAAGTCGAGTGGGGGTGGCTTTTGTCATCTAACGTCGAGTTTGAGACAAAGATCGAAGCGAAGTGCTTCGCCTTATATGATGAGAATGAGAGGATCTCAGGGTAAATTATAATAGACGCAATGCCTCTATTCAAAATTTGGTTAGAGATCTTCCAGAACTCCTGGGAACCAATTTGTTTATTGGCCTGGATCGCTTGTACATAGACACACTTTGCATTTTCTAGAACTCTCTTGTGTTGATTGCGAGCAGTTCTGAATTCAGCAAGTGTCCTACTACACCACTCCCTATGATAGATATTGCAGTAACAGTTACGGTAAGCTATGGCTGCAGCACATTAGTGGGTGAACCAGGGTTGACAGTTCAGTTTCTACTACATTTTCTATTTTGGCAGGGGTGGGGGTTATAAATCTCTGCATTCCAGTAAGGATCCATTCTGATACAAAGGCACCAATTTGGAATGTGCTATGTTTGAAGAAGTCTGAAAGAGGAGCTTCGCCATGTAAGTTCTGAAGTTGTCCTAGTCTGCTTTTGTGTAACGAAAAATCGTTCTATGGAACGGTCTTTAAATGGATGCTTTTGGTTTGACATCAACTCTGAAACTGAATGGTCTTCAACGAGTCATTTCTCAGAGTAGGATGTGAGAAAGAAGTCAGGGAGGTCCATTGATGAATCAGGGACGTGGTAGAGGAGAGAGGAAAAATCAACATTGCATTGTTTCCGTCCCACTTAGATGCCCTACAACGCCACAAGACACAGCGTCTCATCTGGATCGTGTAATCATTAATGGGTCCCTGGATATCTAACACTGTATGGCGTGTTCCAATGATTAACGGTTCAAGTTGTTTGAGCCTGATGGTAGGGTTCAGGTGTTATAAACAAGCCACAATGCAGACTGGTGTTGGTTCTATAATAAAGTCTGGTGTCCTCAAGTGGTATGCGTCATGTTCACTGATCCTTACAAACACGTCACTGACCAGGGACCGCTACGTTGCAATGCTTCGTGATCTTTGCAACCTTGCATAGACTCCATGCATCCAGCAAGATAATGCACTGTGTCATCCAGCCCAAACTTCCCTCAATTGGTTTCGGGAGCATTATAAAGACTTCCAAAAATGCCGTAGCTGCCATATTCGCTCGACATATGACCAATTGAGCATTTATGGAACTTGTTCACCCGGAAGATCTTGTACCTACAAATATCAGAATAAGCTACGAAAAGCTATCGGGACGGTACATTTATCAACATCACTTCAAAGGGGAGGGGGGTTCCGACTACTTTTGGACTCGTCGCAATGAAGAATAGGAAGTTGTGGAGGAACATGAACGCCCACATCCTGAAGGGATACGGAACACAAGAGAAGAAGAAACAGAAGTTATTTCACCAGTAACTTAAAATGTGTAATGCTCGATGCAGATACAATTTTTCAAATAAGAAAAACCATGAAGTTAATTAGAAGCATGGAGGAGGAAATTCACATGAAGGAAAATGAAATTTCGAACGGAATATTTTTTTTTTTTAAATAATTACTTGGAGTTTTGGTAGATTTTTTTAAATTGTTTTATTTTGGAGTTTGGGTGCTTAAAAATTTTCTAAAATTGTATAACAATGACCTTTTATTTGATCGGTTCGCCCGTTCATTTTTCAAACATAGTCCCTGTTTTAAAATATAATATCTTTTATATCCTTATCGAATTGAGTCTTCCTTTTATAGAATGATACAAAAACCTTGATGATAAAATTATACACATTATTTACCTAAGGTTTCTAATTCCCGCCAAATATATCTTGTTTACACTTAAATGCCGGACAATTAAACACACTCACGAACCGTCGAAGCTACCCGATTAGTGAATCGCGGATTAGTAAGGTTCAACTTATTACCGTTTTCGTGAGTCGATATTTTCACAAATGTAGTGCAACCTTCTAGGATTGAACTCGTAGTGTCTAACAAAACCCATTAATATTGCTCAAGAGCAAGCGTCCTAAAAGTAATCTAACACCCGGTCATCTCTTTGAAAGGAAAGCAACGCGTCTATGGATGTAAGTTTTTCTGTGTTTGCAGAAACCATTTGTATTCTTTTTAGTAATTATGTTCTTTAAATAACGGGAAAATTGGTCAGATCTTTTACTCACATCTGTGTTTGCCAGTCTGCGTATGCGTGCGTGAAGAAATGTATGTACGTGTAAAGAAGAATATATGTGTGTTTGCGAAAAAAAATGTGTGTACGTGTGATGCTGGTATAGTATATGTGTGTATATGTGCAAATGGTTTGTGAAGAGAACTAAGTAAATTTGTAATTGCGCGTGTTTTAATTTGCTATTTTTACGTGTTTGAAACAATGTTGTCGATTTTCATGGAAAGATTTCGTCTTCCTGACGAAGTTGAAAATCAAACGCCGCTGAATTTGGTGGCCATTTTTACTTGGCAATGAAAATAAATATGGAGTGGATAGAAAGCTTCGAATCCAGATGAAATTTCTATTCCTTGTTGATTTTAGTGCGTCTGTGATAGTGTTTTGTGTATATAAATATATATTTGTGCCTCTGCGTACGTGCGTGCGCGCGCGTGTGTGTGTGTGTGTGTGTGTGTGTGTGTGTGTGTGTGTGTGTGTGTGTGTGTGTGTGTGTGTGTGTGTGTGTGTGTGTGTGTGTGTGTGTGTGTGTGTGATAGACAAAGAAAGAAAGAACGAAAGAGTGTTTATATGTGAGAAGGAGAGATTAAAAGACTAAGAGTGTAAAGGGGTGAGAAAAACCAATACCTTTGTAGAAGAGAGGGAGAGGCGTATGAATGTAAGTGTTTATGTGTGGTTATCTATAATCGAACATGCTTATATCTGTGTGTATGTGTGTTAGTTTCTCTGTATATTTCCTTCTCTCTTCCCCTCTCCCATCGTTCTAACTCTTTCACATCTCTCTCTCTCTTTCTCTCTCCCCACCCCATTGTATTTCGATGTTGACATTATAAAATTAATCCGCATATATTTTCAGACACGAGCAATTATATCTTGCTGGATTTATCTCTGAACGCCATTATTTCTAAAATTTCGGCGGCAAAAACAAACTCAGAACAAAATCAAAAATGCATTTCAGATTTTGTTTGTTTTGTTTTTTTAATTATTTTCCTCGAATATCTTCTGCGATGATTAAAATGCAAACGAGAAAATTCTAATTCAGGTTATATTCGAAAAATATGTACAGACAGAAGAAAAATTATAGTGCAAGATGATATCATTCAATATCAGAGATAGATAGATAGATAGATAGATAGATAGATAGATAGATAGATAGATAGATATGAACAGACTAAGATAGATAGATAGATATGAACAAAGATAGATAGATAGATAGATAGATAGATAGATAGATAGATAGATAGATAGATAGATAGATAGATATGAACAGACTAAGATATGCATTACTAATTATTTTACTACAGAATTGTATACTATTATTTACAGAGAAACGGATTCTCATTGGTTAGGAATTAAAGTCTATTATTATTAGCCACTGCGTGTTCACACTCTTATTCACAAGTCAACCCTCCCCCCGGAACTTACATGATAGTAAATCTTCTCAGTACTGCAGCACTCTCCTCAGTATCATAGTAGTTTTCAACAATGCCAACTTCTGGGTAGCCTCACTCTAAATTCCAATTCTTTTAACCTTTTTTCTCTCAGCGATTGGGGACTAATCCTAGTGCTCCGATAACGACTAATACTACTGCTACAAATTTTTCGTTTCCCTGCTAAAGATGATATATTTATCTATGAATAAGGACAAAACTTTTCTATACCACCGCGTTTAGTCCCTTGAAGGACTTTATCAATATAAATGTAAGGATTTGATTTTTGCAACATGTATTTATAAACAGAAGTAAAGTGGATGAAAAATATTATTAATCTTCTTAATTGTTTATATAAATATATATATATATATATATATATATATATATATATATATATATATATATATATTATTGTACTTTAATTTGATAATCTTTTTCTGTATTTGTGTATTTAAATAATAGAATATCTTAACTGTTTTATTTTGATTTTTTAAATATTTGTATGATCTTGTATGTTGGCTTGAGAAAGGAGTGGTTCCTTTAAGAAAGGAGATATTTGATAAAATCCATACTTATCTATGTTTTCACGTTTTTTGCTTTTTTTTCAGACGGACCCTTGAATATGAAAATCGAAAATCTGACATGTTTTCATATTCTTTCGACTCCTACCAGGTCCGTACTTCTTGCCTAGACTGGATGATCCATCAAAAGCTCTAAGTTTCATTTGAGATTCGCTTGGAAATTTCCGAAAAAACATCTTTCATTTACATTAATAAATAGACAATGGCGTGAAATTAGGCTCCACAAGTGATTGTATACCTTAATAGCTTCGCTATTTTTTCTTCACTATTTATTTGTTGTCATCGCTACGTGAAGAAACAAAATTCAACGGAAGATTAGATATGGCTTCTACAATAATTCAAGATTTCACGAGCAAACCTTTAACGCGAACTCAAAAAAATCAAAAGCAGTGACACTGCATTAAAAATGGATTAAACTAGCAAATGCTCTGACTCTTTCTTTTGGGCACTGTCAAGAGGGCGCCATCTTGAAGTGGCTCTTCTCTTGAACTCCCGTATAAAGGTTGTCTTCAAAATGATTTCAATCGTTCGTTGTGTGATTGTAGACACATTTCGAACGATTGAAGATTTCTTGAGTTAACCAAACAAATTTTTTGACCAATTTAAAAATTCTTCCTACGTCTCTTTAAAGTCGTTTTGTCACTTTAAATATGTCGTCTATGGGTTGGGATCTATTCGTAAATCAACTTCTTTAGTGCCTTGGCACATCTGTTCCACTGGGTTCGTTACAGTATAAACATATCTCCCCCCTCAATTTGTTTGTGATTCAACTTTGGCCTTACTGATTTAACCACTCAATCAAGCCTTGTATTTAGGCAGCTGTCAAAACAAAAGCCTTCCCTATATTCAAATTCCCGCCATCTGGTGACGCAGAAAGATCCAAGGGGAAACCTACTTTTTTACTTCAGTTACTACTGATGAATATAGTTTCCTGTCGTTTAATAAATTCAAACAAATTAAAGCTTACAATGTTTCAAAATCAAAAAAATTCTTTCAAATCTGCTGATCGCAAAATGTCCAATGCTTTAGTTTTCTTTTTTTCCCCGCCTTACAAGAAAAGTTTTTAAGCTACGAATCCGAGCATTAAAATTGTATTTAAGCAAAGAAAGTCAAATTAAAAAAAAAGAACCACCAAATTCAATATACACACGCGAAAGGCCGATGACTGTATCAGCCGAAACTTTGGAATCAACACAACTTAACTCCGAATGCTAAATGTTTTAAAATAGTGGCAACACTTCATCTCTGATCATCAGCTGATACAAGATTGTTCCAATGCTTGCTGCACAATGGTCATGAAAACAACGATTATGATACTCGTTTGTATAATTCATAAAAATATGACAATATTTGACTATAGAAATTTAAACAAAATTTGAAGGATCACTGAATCTCCTTCAATTCTAGAGCAAAATTTGGATTTTTAATGACGTTTCTTGAAATGTAACAATAAAATTTTAAGGAATTTTATATCGTACTTTAATCGGCCTTAAATTAGAGGAAAGGGTTAACAAGGTCGAAAATGGAATCAGTGAGCCGCGGCTTCGAAGGTTTTGGGTTCACATTGCACACATGCCGTTGAAAAATGCATGAATCTATCTTCTTACGAACCGCTCTCATGTATAGGTTAAACAATAGGGTAGACTGGACTTTCTAACCTTGTTTGGTAACAAGTCTAGAAAAAGGGCAACTCTGAATTTAAAACCATCGAATAAGCAATTCAAAGCAACCAATTTTCTTCTCCAATATCTATCCGAGCAATAAGCTGTCTACAAATATTAATAAAAAGCAAACTCTGGAGTCATGATTGTTGTAAAGGGACAGTTTTTTATAATAATGATGTTCATCATTTTTAAATTTAGAGGTACGTATCTCATTCGTGCTCTTGATGAGAATCTTGTGTATTAAGGTTGGGGTACCATTTCATGTTGGTTTAAATGTGCCCGTATTATAGTCATAGAACTAAGAATCACCAGCTAACAATTTTTTTTTCAAAAGGTACGGGATATTATAACGTTTTGATAAATCGAGGACACAGAATCCATAAATGTACTTAATTCTATTGAATTGGCTCCACTTTTCAAGATATTTGGACATCAATTAATTTAATTTTGTTCGAACATGCTAGATATGCTCTATCTACTCGTCCCTTAATTTTAGGGGGGATAACTCTACCAAGAAAGGGAAATCTTCACTATGAGCACAGGAAATTACTTCCGGGCAGAATACTTCCATACAGATATGGAAACAAGATGGCTGCCGTTTAAACAAACGCAAGTAAATTGATTTTAATCCTTTTTCATCCACCTGCATCAAGTAAGGTAAGACAAAAATAAATATTGTTTGTATTTAAAAAATAATTTTCTCTTTTAATTTATATTCTTTGTTTATCCTATTATACTCGGATATAACATTTTTCTTTCCTTAAAATCGTATAATTCTTTAGATAATAAAGAAAAACTCTTAACACTATTGTTCTTGTTACAAATACAAATGACAGTATGGAGGCCAAAAAGCTGCAGCCAATCTGCTGCTACCAGTCTTGCAGACAGGATTTGGGTATTAGGCTCTGCCGGTGACCTAGTGTCTATATTTGTAATATGCAAAACATTAATCATGAATTTTAAGCGTAATGGCCCTGGTGTATGTGGTGAATATACGCTAAAAGAGCATCCTTTCAATTTTCAGCATTTTGCCAGAAGAGCATGTCATGGGCTCCACACAAAGTTGTAAGAATTGTACTGAAGCCCTTTGCTTATGGACCTAAGGTAAGGTCAAGTCAATAGAGTTTGGGGTACCAAAGTTGTGGCGAGAACCAAAAAACTAACATGACGATTGCTACTTGTGTATGATGAATATGTCAGCATACAACCTTAAAAGAAGTCATAGCACTATCGTAATATTGAATCTGCAAGACGACATTATAGTAGTGTTTCCGTTTCAGTATTTACTTCCTTGTCTGATCTTGATCAAGATGATGAGATTAGGAATATTGCAATAGTAGTAGTAGTATTTAACATTCATATCTGGGAGATTTTTAGACTGAAAAAGTGAAGCTTTTCACACAAAGAGAGCTGAATGACTTGGTTAGAGATATAGCTTTTTTAAAAGAGATAGCTATGATTTTGGATTTCTGTCTCAGTGATCATCGTGTTCTTTAATCTAAAGCTAAGATAACGTTTTACCGTAACAGAGACGACTAAGTTATTCGTTATTTTAGTGAAGAAAACCACTTTGTGTTTAGCAACAACATCTAAGGCCTTCTCTTAGCGATGGGACTGCCTAAGAATAAATTCAGTTGAATGGTATTTATTGCGAGCTCTAAACGAAATTTGAAGTGTATATTGTTGCACAATGGTGACAAGTTTGAATCTATCCCAAATGGCAATTTTTGGAGGAGCACTATTCGGGTGTAAAGACTGTTTTATAAAAGCATGATCAATATAAGTGGGTGATATGTGTGAATTTTAAAATAGCTAGCTTTTTTTGGTAGGCCAGCAAGGTGGTTTTACCAAGTACTTATGGTCCCTTTGTCTATGTGCCAGCAGTGCCAACGATCAGAACGAGGAAAAGAGGGATTGACCTTTTATGAAGAGCTTATTGTAGGGGACGAAAAATTTCATAAATGAACCGCTGGTTAACCAATGATCTAGATATCAAGTTGGGCCTAATGAAACAATTTGATATTGCATTAGATCAAGATGGCATATGCTTCAGTTATATCTGCTCAGAATTTCCTGCTTTGAATAATGAGAAACTGAAGGTAGGAATTTTTAATGGGACACAAATAAGAAAACTGATTAACGATGAAGATTTTGTCTCTCACATGACTGAGATCGAGGCTGTTGGATGGACTTCTCTTCTCGCGGTTGTGAAAGGCTTTCTGGGCAAAAAGAAAGTGGGCAACTAAGAGGAACTACTCGAAGTAATACTAAAAATCTTCCGAACTCGTGAAACCAGAATAAATATCAAAACCCGTTCCTTATTTAGCCATTTAGACAGATTCCCTGAAAACTTTGGTGATGCAAGCAAAGAATAAGGATATGGAGCAGCGGTACCAAAGTCAATGGAACATCCACATGATGTCCAATTACTATTGGAGACTTATGCATTCTTGTACTCAGAAAACCCACAAAAGGACGTGATACAAGAAAAGATTCCTTCAGAAGTAAAGTACAGTGATCTGGACACTTTTGCAATATTGGGATTGTAAGACATTATGTTCAATAGCATAACATATTCTGCTAGTTTAATTCTGGTGTGAATTTTTTATTTTATAATTTTTCCTTAATCTCTTGTAATAAATGCAGATAATACTGGAAAATGTTCCGGTTCGTCTTTGTTCATTATTTATATAGTAACTTTCTGTAATTAACTATCACATTTTATTTATTTATTCATATAAAATCAGAAAACTTAAATAAAAGTGACACATTCATTCAATCTTTTTTGATTACCAATTAATAACCTAATAAATGTGGTTTTGTTGAAATCTTCATGCACCTGTAACATACTAATCCAATTAGTATCATTGTGTACAGATTTGCACACACGAAAAACTAATTTCAGCAACATCTTAAAAACTATAGCTATTTAGACAAAACAAATGTTTTCTGCGAATTCAGTGACCCCAGTATACTCCACAAACAGTCTCACCTTAATATGCCCCCACCAATATTTGTTGGTCAGTGTAATCCTTACTAACAGGTCAGCCGGAAGCGTTCGGAACCAACAAACCTTTGTATAAATTTTCCATTCATTAAGTTCAGAAAAGAAGACTTGTAAGTATACAAGAAAAGCATAAAATTCTAAACGAAACACACACACACTGTTATATATATATGTGTGTGTGTGTGTGTGTACGTGTACGTACATGTTTCGGTAAAAACGACTGAAGAAGTACTGTTTTTATTTAACTTTTCTTAAGTTCATATAAGTGTTTTCTTTTCTGGACATAAAGTGGGGTAAAGAAAAAATGTCCTAATGTTCTTTATATCTAAGCGCTTTCGGCTATTCGTTTAGCCATTATCAAGCAGGTATTTTTTTTTAATTTTTAATTTAATGTGAAGATCTTTAATGCGCACACGAGAAAATTAAATAGACAATTTTGATGTTGACCTCAGGGTCCAGTTTTATATTTACATACGCTCTATCCCTAATATCGAACACTTTTTTATCATATATATATATATATATATATATATATATATATATATATATATATATATATAAAAGTCATTTATAGTGGGTACACGTGTTTGAATCGATATTGTTGTTGTTTGTTTTATCTTAAACACTGAAATTCATACAAACCGGCTTTGGGTGATAAGTCCTTAGAAATCAAGCCATCCGAGAATCACCACTCCTGTAGTCAATTTGAACACAGGAAACAGAAGCACTTCTTCATCTGGGCCGGTTCCTATTGATTTCACTGTTTAAGAAAAAAGCAGTAATATGACAATTTATGCCTGATCAAAAAATCCATTTAAAAATTACATACATATATATATATATATATATGTGTGTGTGTATGTGTGTGTGTGTGTGTGTGTGTGTGTGTGTGTGTCAGATCACCCTAATTTTAGGTGAACAAAAATAAAGGAACAGATTTAAAGTAACTAACATTTAATATTTGGTTGTATGAGACTTGCTCGGAATAACTGCATCACTCTTGCGACCCATTGGCACCACCAAACTTGCATTCTTCATTTGTGATTCTTTTTCCAGACTTTTAATGCAGCCTCTTTCAGTTCTTGTTTGTTTCAGATGATTCTTTCAGTCTCCTCTTCAAGAGATGAAATACAAGTTCTATTGGGTTATTGACTCGGCCAATCTAAAACTGTTCACTTTCTTTCCTGATGAAGTCCTTAGTTATGTTAGAAGCATACTTTGGGGTATTACCCTGCTGCATGATAAACTTTCTCCTGATTAGTTTGGATGATTTTTCCTGTAAATTGGCAGACGAAATGTTTCTGTGGACTCCTGAATTCATTCTGCTGCTAACGTCATGAGTTACATCATCAATAAATATGAATGAGCATGTTCGGGAAGCAGCAATGCAATCCCAAGCCAAGACACTGCCGCCATCATGCTTCACAGATGATCTTGTATGCTTTGGATCACAATTATCCTTTCTTTCTCCACACTTTGTCATTTCCCTCACTTTGGTAGAGATTAATTTTGGTCTCATCAGTCCAGAAAATATTCTTTCAAAACGTTTTTTCGCTCATCTCTGTACTTCCTTGCATATTCCAATCTGACCCTCCCATTCTTCTGCTGGTGAGTGGTTTGCATCTTGTGATATGGCCTCTATATTTCTGCTCTCAAAATCTTCTTCGAACAGTGGATTGCGAAACCTTTACCCCTGTGAAGGTTGTGGGTGATGTCACTGAATGTTGTTGGCGGTTTTCCTTACAGCTCTCTCAATGTTTCTGTCATCAAGTGATGTTGTTTTCCTTAGCCGACCTGTCTTAGGTCTCTTTCACAATACACACCTCACACGGCGTAAAGGGGACAAAAATCCTCGGAACCTATCCCTTGCCCGGAGAGGAGCGACAGGCGTCACAGGACCGTTATCCAGCGACTGCTCGCATCAAACAAAAATAACTCTCAGACGTTAGGACGTTGAACAACCGTGGCCAGTTAGAGAATGTAAAACAGGAGGTGAATAGGCTAAAAACCAACATCCTAGGTGTGTGTGAAACTAGACGGCTCTGCGACGCTGAGATTCGAAGACTTATTGGGATGGCCAAAGACACATTCCAAAAGCTAGGCAGAGTATTACGAGACAGGAGAATTTGGCAACAAAGAAAAGTGTACTGAACTGCTATGTGATATCTATTCTCCTTTACGGCAGCGAATTTTGGACAGTCTCCTCAAAGATGAAGAATAGGCACGAGGCAACGGAGGTATGGTTTTACAGAAGGATGCTGAGGATATCATGGACCGAAGATTTGAGCAATGATGAGGTTTTGGAAAGGATGTAAACAAGAACGAAGCTTATACTTAATACCAGGAAGAGACAGCTGAAATTTCTGGGACACGTAATGAGAAAAGGGGGCTTGGGGAATCTAATACTCGGATGGCGAGAGGATTACGATGTTTCGTCTGTGGGAAAGAGGTTGCTGGGTGGAAAACAATTCATCACCCACAAGAACGCGAAGAGGCTTTATTTCTTGATATTAAACACTTTAATTACAAAGACCCCAGAAATACTATGGCAGACGTCCTTTTATTATTTATTTATTTGAAACAACAATTTTAAATTTATATATATATATATATATATATATATATATATATATATATATATATATATATATATTATATATATATATTCAGTTGCGCTCAAATTCATGAAATCAAAGTATCAACGAGGAAAGCCCATGAAATCAATGTATCAACGAGGAAAGATTGCCATGAAAATATTTGTAGAAAAGCACAGGGAAACAAGGTTATGGCAGTGGAAAAGTCATTGAAGCCGAGATTCCAGGTCGATACCAATAGTATTGCAGATACTTATTTGGGTATTTTCCAAAATCTCAGGATACATAGCAGAAGTATGAAACCAAATGTGACAAAAATATCCAATATACGGAAGAATGTTAGACGAATAAACATGAAAGGTCAATTCGGATAAGAAGAATTGTCTAGCACGACTCAATGTTCCAAATTGATTAGCGACAGAAGTAACGATTGACCTGATATATACATTCCAGTACATATCAGGGAAAATATCAACTCTTTTGCATCATTCTTTATTTAAGATTGAGACCAATGATTGGTATTAAAACAATGCAATACTAAATTATCAATTTATTACCATCAGCACTCAATGTGTAATAATATATATTCATTATATATATATATAGAGAGAGAGAAAAAGATTGGCACATAGATAGATAGATAGATAGATAGATAGATAGATAGATAGATAGATAGATAGATAGATATGAACAACAAGTGTTCAGCAAACAAAATATGTATTCGTGCTTATTACTTCAAACGGATTTGCAGTGGATAACAATATCAGATTAAAAATAAATCCATTGTTTCCTCCCTATAAATTTGTGTTTATATATAGGCTAATATATGTAATATATAATAAAATATCTGATCTCATCTGTTTTCAGTCTGACCTAGAACCCCTTCCATAAGCAATATGGTGTTTGGGAAGATTTTAGGCGTTTTAGCATATATATATATATATATATATATATATATATATATATATATATATACCTATACATCTGGATATAGATATAGATAGATGAATATACATATTTTTGTTGGTAAGTTATTATAGTTTATAGCTCATTTATATTGCATCGAACACTATTTTATTAACATCAGCACTCAATGTGTAATAGTATATATATATATATATATATATATATATATATATATATATATATATATATATATATATATTCAGTTGCATGGATATTAATTTGTAATCCCGGGTTTCACGCTTTTTGCGATCATCAGACAAACTGGTTTATTTTTTCAAAAGTGATTCTATTTATGTTTATTTGTTTTTGATTATTTGCGTGTGGTGGAGGGGGGGAATTTTCTTCTGTGTTTGGGATGACACTCTCACATACACAGACACACATACATACAAGAGTATGCATTTTAAAATATACCGGGCATATAATATAATATATATATATATATATATATATATATATATATATATATATATATATATATATTGCAGAGGCTAGAGGTGATACTTGTTTTTATGCATATATTTATCTATTTATCTCAAACTAGCTAGCTAGCTATCTTCGTAGCTAGTCTGCTTGTTGATATTTCAAGATGGAGGTTGCCAGGTTCAGAATAACTGTATTCCCTGGGGGCAAACGCCGCCGAGGTCGTGCAGTGACTACCTTTGCATCAACTGAGCTATGCACAACGAATGCTGACTGCTTTATGTCAGTACAACTTTCAGGTATGTAATTAATCTTCCCTTTTCCTGAGTTTTCCTTAGAGAAACAAAGTGACCTTCGTCCTATCCACCCTGCTGCACTCGGTAAATGCAGGAACATCAATAGAGAGAGATGACATCTCCTGATGTAAAAAAGCAGTTGACATCTGCGGACGAAGGCGCCTGAAAGGAATGAATGCTTTTTCATATATTTTCATTTCTTCCTGCTTCAATGTGTATCGTCTGTTTTTTTATCAATATTTCAATATTTTAAGCAAAACAAAAATATACGCACCTCTAATTTTATATTATTTTCAGCAAAAATTTGAAAAAAATCTTTTTAAAAAAATATTTCTCTTTTAATTTATAAATTGTAGTGATATCTAGCAGTCAGATAATATATTATATTTTTATATATAGTAACATACATATATATATATATATGTGTGTGCGTGTGTATATGTGTATGTATTAATGTGGATAAATTAAATAATTAGATATTAGCACAGTTATATACGTACGTTAGCGTGCATACACAGATAAGCGAATAAATATTTACACAATTTAATATAAGTTGTAAACAAAGTAGTGCTCAATGTGGGGTAGACAGAGCTAAGAAGTATATATTAATAAAAACATATATACCTACGTTTGAATGTTTCTACCATATATATATATATATATATATATATATATATATATATATATATATATATATATATATATATATATTCTGACATAAATATATGTATGCTGAATTTGGAGCCTGAAACGTAATCAAAGCAATTTTTAAAGAATTAATTAATAATTGATTATTTTTAATTTGACATTTTATTACTTTAAACGTTATTTTTTATTGGATACCCGTGTTTAAAATAAACACCCAGTTTCTTTAAACTGTGTGTATTACGTCTACCTGCTTGCGCACTCGTCCGGGAGCACATTTTCATTATTGTTTTTCGAGTGCGCTGAACGGCAGACGTAATACACACACACACACACACACACACACACACACATATATATATATATATATATATATATATATATATATATATATATATATATATATATATATATATATATATATATATATATATATATATATATATATATATATAATTAAAAGGGGAACAAATGAAGTATGATTTCCCTATATGTAACATTCATTTTAAAATAGTGTTAGAGCTAATTATTATTTATTTTAGGATATTAAAACATGTAAAAAATCGCTACACAATTACAATTATGTTTCAACGCCATATATGTGTCTCTTCAGGTGATGTTAAACTACTGACGAGTAGTTTGAAGAGCCACATTAATGGTGTTAAAACATAATTGTAATTGCGTAGCGATTTATAACGTTTTAATATCCTAAAACAAAAGGGATTACAGAGGATTTGGAGCGAGAGCAGATAGGAGTGATAGAGGAAATGATGAGGAGAAGGATAGTGGATAGATCCAGGCAACTGGAGATGTCGATTGACATTACATTTGAATAGTTAGAGATTATAGCTATCAGGGAAACAGGAAAAGGGAAGGGAGTTCCACAGGCGAGAGGTGCGAGACATGAAACTATCGGAGTAGAAGAGACGACTACATTTAACAGTTTCAACAGTGAAAGGGTGAGAGCGGGATATGGCAGCAATACTCCATGCAAGGACGAATGGTTGATTTGTAGATTAGAAGAATCGACTCCGGCGAGAAAAATTTCCTGGGGCGGCACAGGGAGCCAACTTTCCTTGCGGCGGACGAAGCAATTGACTCAATGTATTTGTTCCATATAAGGTCAGCAGTCAATGTGAGACCGAGCAGTCGCAAAGAGGTGCTCTCGTGGAGTTGAGCGTCAGACATTCTAATGAGGGGGCAGGGAACACACACACACACACACACACACACATCTTAATCAAATTCATCAGACCTACAAATTCAAAAAGAAATCCGATTTCTTTTTGAACTTGTAGGTCTGATGATTTGGATCGTGATTTGGATTACGATTCCAATGTAATAAATTATAACCATGGAATATTAGTGTTTGAGCCTTTTATATTATATTCTTACTCTGTCCTGGACATTGAGTTCCATTATCTGAATTCTACCCTCTTGGGAATTTAAGTATATATATATATATATATATATATTGACCACTAATAATATATATATATATATATATATATATATATACATGTGTGTGTGTGTGTGTGTGTGTGTGTGTGTGTGTGTGTGTGTGTGGGGGGGTGTTTCAAATGAGTTATCTATTCTGGATATATGACATATATTTACGTTATCGAAATTTGTCGAGTGATTCCAAGTTTACCCGATCTTTCTAGCTAATGCGTACACGCACACATATACGAACATACACACGTATGTGTGAGGTGTGGTGTGTGGTGTGTGTACTCATTATGTGTTATCGCAGGATTAATATTTTCATAAAAAAAGTTACTTTCACATGGTATCGATTTATTCCAACATTGAAATATACGTTTCAATTAATAAGTATTAAACTTAATATGATTTTTCTAAAATATAAACGGTATTTTCTGTTTTGTTCAATGTATCAACGAGAATGGATTTCACATCAAGTGTATCATTTTTTCGAAAATTTCACATAAGCACACTCTGGAAAACAGTATTTAAATTATCAGTTTTTTTTATTTTGGTTTAATTTTGTATAATTTTTCTTCATGCGATATTTTAAAAGTGGCAATTTACAAATCTGTGTGATTAAATGAAATCTTGAAATGAACAGATTATTAGAAAAATACATTCAGTATAGTATGACACAAGGCAAAATATGTGGAGCACGCTGACACTTGAACTTACAACAACAGCAAGATTAACTTACTAATTATCACTATAGAGTAAATTTATTTCCTCTGGTGGGCGATTAATTATTTCCAACCCTACAGCCCCTTTCGCCGCAACCGAAACCAGAGCAAGCCTATCGCTATGTCCATGGTAAATGTTAGCAAGCGACCCTGCTTAGTTCCACTTCCTCAGACCTTTACGGCTAAGATTCACTATACCACTTCCACGGGGTCGAATCATCCTCATTCCCTTCATATTCAATTGGTAAGGAAGAAGTTCTACTCAGAACCCCCCCCCCCGAGCACAGCTACTTAATCGCTAGAATCTTAACCACTTCGTCTAGGGTTAACCGTTATTTATTCTACATTTCCTTATAATTTGTATTTACTTCTCTCTTTACCTCCATACAACAACATCATTCAAACTCTCTACCTTGAGTGGCTCTTCGGCTATGTATTTAATAAATATTTTTTAGAAATAGATGGAAATTCGTTTATACGGGTGTCTACGTCCACTTTTCTGAAGGAGCGACTAAAAGGATAAAATTCCAATGTATCTTACATTGCAACCATGGCAAGGGATTAGATTGCGTTTAGGCTCTTGTTTATCCTCGGCTCAAAACATTAAAAGCAATCCCTTGACCCCCCCCTTCCCCAGTCTCTATAAACTCGCACATCACAGATCACTAGTCTCGTAAAACATTATGGTCGCTAGTGTTATACCACATGTACTACCGATATAGCAGCAGTGTTCTATCTAGCGCAGGATAGCCTGACGTGGCCTGGCCTTCTTCAGGTAGTTTTGAATGCAGAGTTTTCCTAGACTGACCTCCATATATCTGGGTTGAAAGCCAAGTAGGTATTCATTCATACCTAACGTGAGACATGGCGGAGTCAATCCCTCTAGAGGTCAAACCACAAACGTTGACCTCTAGTCATGGACATGTGGCCTGTGGTATCTATCGGGAGAACCTTTCACACTGGTCATTAACTTCAAACTAGGAAACCCTTTGCCCAGCGATGCCGTGTCATCACGATATTGGCTACATCCATAGCTATGGAGCCCAGTCTACTCCATTGTGCTAGATAGCCTTTGACCATACAAGAAGGCTCATCTAGGTTTTATTTTTAATCCTACTAGACGTCTAGCTACCCACCTCTCGAACGGGGGAACCAGTTTAGTTACCGATGAGCCGACAATGTGCCAATAAATACCAGAACTACCAGTAGCACTCGTAGAGTGTAACCTGACATAGACTACTACAATTATAGTCATTAAACGCCCTGTACTACAAATGAAATACGTGTGACTGATGTTGTCTTTTTTTCCCAATTCTTAATCATGCGCAGTTATCAATGACATTGGCACAGTTTTCAAATGAAGTATTTATATTTGAAATTAAATACAAAGTCCAGAGGACTATCTAAAAATTCAGGGACCGATTTAACACTGTATTTATATTATGGACACAACCCTACTTCTAAAATGATTAAAATCAATATTATTCGATTCTGGCAAATGTCGAAGGACGGTCTAATGATTATTAATCTATAAAAATTGTTAAAAAGTGCCTTTCTATGTTTTACAAGTGGAACAGTCACATTAAATAGTAGTTAAATAGTATCTTACGTATCTGTTATTTTTACCAACAACGACTTATATAAATATGATGATAAATTTAATCTGCTAAGGCTTTTATTCAAATCTGTGGAAAGATTCAAATTTTAATTTTCAGTGTTGATTTAATTATCCGGAACCATATCCATCATCTCATATCGAGCAAATCTTTCTGCTATCTCGCTGAGTTCGCAATTTCCTAATTCTTCGATTTAAAAGTTGAAGAAGTCAAAGTTAATTGCCCTGTCCTAATTAAACAGTTGTCACGTGGTGATACTAGAGTAATCACACCTAACCCTTGGCTCATTTGGTCTGATTCTCGTCCTTGATAGATGATCGAGAATCTCATAAATTCAAGAAAATAGAAATGACCTGTGAATCTAATTTAATACAATTGTATTTATTTCTTGTTAGTAAAAAGCCGTTTACTCTCAAGCAGAGCTAAGGCCGCAAAATTTGAATCCCCTTCATTATAAGTTCGAATCTTTCTGCCTATTGTACAAGTCACTAAGATAATCGATTTAAATACTATTCGAAATCGCTAATATTTTTATAGACACTTTTATTTTTAAATAAGTCATTCGTATCTTTTTCCATTTTACGGCAAAAAAAAATATTCAAAATGTCTTGAAATTTAATCGATTCATTGGAAAAAATGTTATTGATTTGTTTATTCTTCAAATTTCACCGCTTGATCAAACCGAGAAACAGAATAAGAATTGGTAAAAGCATAAGAATAAGAATTGTATCAGAATAAGAAACAGAAACGTGTTCAGCTCAAATTTCTTGAAGAAATGGTCGAGGCTATATTATCATCGTCTTCTTACAATTAATGAAAAAGCAAAATAAATTCTGTGTATTTTTCTGCATTTTAAAGGAAACAAGATTTGGCTTCATATTTTCTTTGTTTTGGATTTCATCAAAAACTAACAAGATCGGAAGAAAGTCGATGATGAATCTTTCCAATATTAAAATAAATCCTAAAGTAATTCAGATATTTTCTTAATTTACACGCACCATATTATTTACAGTTATTCAAAGAGTTTCATCAAATGGATTCTTCAATAATAAAAAAAAACAGTATAAGTTGTTTGAAACAAATTCAGAGAAAAAAATCAATTTTTCTAGTAAAATATTTTAATTGTGACAATTCTACCGTTTGTCACTACTTGACGTTATCGATCATATTTCGCAAGAGGCGAAATGTTTAAAAAGAAGATAACATTTTCTATGGCTTCATACTGATGGGGACAATTATTGCAAAAACAATATCAAAGATTAATTCTAGAATCTAAAGAACTGTCATTACCTTCTTTTATCTCCGCCATTCGTTTTTTCTTTTCTTTCTAATTTTCTCATTCCATTCATTCATTTCTTTCATTATTCCTCGCTTTCTTCTTTTCCTTCTTTCTTTCTTCATTCCTTTCTTTCTTTCTTTCTTTCTTTATTTATTTATTTATTTATTCCTTTCTTCCTTCCTTCCTTCCTTCCTTTCATTCTTTCTTTCTATCTTTTTTTTTATTTCTTCGTTTGGTTTTTTCTTTTCTTTCTATTTTTCTCATTCCGTTCATTCATTCCCTTCATTCTTTCTTTCTTTCATTATTTCTTTCTTCCTTCCTTTTATTCTTTCTTTCTAGCTATGTTTTTTCATTTCTTTCCTTTGAATTCTTATTGTCTATCTATTCCGTTCATTCACTTCTTTTATTCTTTCTTTTTTCTTTGTTTTCCTCCAGCCTTTCATTTTTTTCTTTCTATCTTTTTCTTTTCATCTTTTCTTTCTCTCAACTTGCCTCAATCCGTTCATTTCTTTCTTTCTTTCTTTATTTCTTTCTTTCTTTCTTTCTTTCTTTCTTTTTGTGCATATCTTTATTTGATTCTATTTTTTAGTCTGTTTATAGATCAATTTCATTCGACTCATGTCTGTCCTTTGTCTTCCAACCTCAAACCCATTTAGATAATCGACTTAATAGATAGATAGATAGATAGATAGATAGATAGATAGATAGATAGATAGATAGATATGAACTTATTATTTATATAATTACTTATAAACTGTAAATTCATGCGTAATTCTCAGGAATTAAGGAAACTGCTCTCCACATATATTCAGAAGTCGTTTTTTGGATAGATAAAATCAATTTATATTGCAACAAGTTGTCATTTGTCGAAAATATTTGTTCCGAATTGCCATGGGCGAAGCTATTTGTAGCGACCATAATTGCAAAACTTGCGGGCAAACAACAATTCGCGTTGAATCGAGACAATATGTAAGATAAGTAAAATAAAACTAAAATAAACTAGAAGTAGACGGCAAACTTGCGTTACTTACAAAACAATTTCCGATAAAACTTATTCCATTAGTCTCTCTCTCTCTCTCTCTCTCTCTCTCTATCTCTCTCTCTCTCTCTCTCTCTCCATGTGTGCGTGTGTGTGCCTTTGCATGTGTGTGTCTTCCTGACACAGTCCTTTGTTGTTTCCTAGTCTGTTGTGATTGCTACGCGTAAAAGTTTTCAGAAGTCAAAAACTTATGCCAACCGTTGAAAAAATATCACAAACCAAATAAGTGTTTTATACATTTTCTCCGCTTAATTGGTCCACCAATCCGTTTAGTTGGGTCAGTGGCAAATGGATCACCAGTTCTTCGGTGTGTTAGTTTATTTGAGCCGAACCAAATTTCTTTCGTTTAAAGTATCAAGAACAAAACAAAAACACTTTTTGTTTGGTCATTATTGAACCTCTCAAAAATTTATCAGTTTCAATCAGTTAATATTTGCCTTGGATTCGCTGTGATCTGCTTTTTAAAGTATGCAGAATTAAACTGCTTCTACTAATCAAAACATCATCTGTTAATAAAAAAAATAAACATTGAGTTGCCAAAAGAACCGGTATTTCGAAATCTAGAGTCAGGATATTCGAGATAGAATTTAATTAACTTTAAGGATTACAGTAGCTGACCATGGTATTAAATCTTTATTATTATTATTTTCTTTTCCAATGAGGTTCACCCTGTAAAAGCCCTGGGAGCCACTCGAGATAGAGGGTTACAGAGTAAGAGGCACAGTTTATGCGAATAGTTGAGGAAAATAACGGTTTACCCTTTGACTTGAACAGGTAAAAATTGTAGCGATCGTAGAAGAATCTTCTTGGGAGTCCGTTCCACAAAGCAGCTGTTCTCTAACTCTCCCTCTTCCCCTCTCTCTCTCTCTCTCTCTCTCTCTCTCTCTCTCTATATATATATATATATATATATATACTTTATTATATAATTTACTTTAGTATATTGCAATCAAAAACATGTCAAAAAACGCTACACAATTGCAGTCATGTTTCGATGTGAATCAACGCATTTCATTAGGCGATTGTAAATGACTCACATCTTCTCCAGGGTTCATTATGACATAAGAGTCAAAATGAAGAATTTGTATTGAGCTCTCTTTTTAAATTACATGTTACGAATGTTGAATTGTACCAAATTCGTTTTCATCTTACCTATATATACATATATACATATGTGGATAAAAATATATATATATATATATATATATATATATATATATATATATATATATATATATATATTCGACTTTACATCCTTTAAAAAAAGAAAAATTCGAAAATGTTTCATTCCGTAATGGTTGCAGCCGCTTAATTGAGCAAAAGTGTTGTGCCTTCTTTAATCGGAATATCTTGTAAGGTCAAAACTCACGAGCAATGGCTTGCATGAACAACTTCGAAATCAAAGCTTCGTTACATGTTGTTCCTTAATCTTTTAAATTCATGTGTAAATCCGAAGGATTGAGATGAGTCATTATCACAAATCCACACTGATTGGTGTTTGAACTAATATCCTTATCTTTATTTATGTTATTTACATTCGGACTAATGTCCTTATCTTTATTGTTATCATCACAACGTTTCGATCGTTGCGCAATCCGGCCTTCTTCAGTTATCTCTCGATCCGAGAAACACTCATGGAATCTCGAGCTGAAGCTTTTATCTGATCGGCGTGGGTAAATTGTTCGCGTCCTGCTTCCCATGTCTACTGATATTTCGCCCTGTTCTTATTTAGTATTACTCGCCCTGTTTCCACTCACCTATTACTATAATATGAGGACATTAATCTGAATATCAATAATGGTAACTCCTCATTCAATAATTAGGATATAAATTATCCTAATCCTTGTTGTGTATATAATTATGTCTCAATCGATGCATACTTCGGCTTTACTCACTGTTTCAATCACTATCTCTATTTCACGTGGTTTTTGATTAAAATTCTTCCTCCCTTAAAACCGATATATTAGAGAAGAAAAATGTATTAACCGAAAGTGCGTTAAACATAACAAATATGAAGCTATTAGCTTTCTTCTTCTTCTTCTTCTTCTTCTTCTTCTTCTTCTTCTTTTTTATCCCTTTTATCTCTGCCACCTTCGCCGATTCTTTGAATATTGATGTCACATTTGGTTTGGTGCTCCTGCTATATATTTAGAGATTCTTAGTAACATTCAAAGGAGAATCTCCAATATTATTGGTCCTGGCATGGCATCTCGTCTTCAGTCCCTTTCCCATCGCCATAAAGTTGATTCCCTGTGCATTCTCTATAAATACTCTCATAGTAATTATACTGACAAACTCTATGAATTTAATCGTAGTACTAGATTAGCAACAAGGTCTCATCAATTTACAGTTGAATTGGATAAATGTAACCGTAAGTTCTATGCTAACAGTTTCTTCTATCGCACTTCTCACTTGTGTAAATCTCTTCCGGCTCCATGATTTCCAGTCAATTTTGATCTTCAAAACTTTAAATGCAATGTCAATCGTTATCTTCTTAATTCCGGTTATTTTATTGTTCTTGCTTCTTAATAGTGTTTCTTGCTTGCCTCTTAGTGGCTTTATTGTATTGTTTGGGGTGACATGATTGAAAAAAATATTCATTTTGCTTTTTCTTCAACTTTCTCTGCTTAAAGACAAGTTTCGTGTCAGATTCTTACAAACATATTCATAGCAATTCAGTAAGTAAAAACTCTTCTTTCGAATAAAAATAAACTTTAGTAGGCAGAAGAAAATGGAATGAAAAGGAAAAAATAGCAAAAAAAGATTTAATGATTTTTGCAACTGATGATTAAATCGTTTATTAGAGAGAGGTACGCTTTGCACTAAACTTAAACATACCTCGGGTTGTATATATCGACATAAACTTCTACATTCAAACATTGCTAACCTCACTAGAAAATAAATGGCCTAGTGGAACGCGAGTAAAAACTTAGTCCTCTGAGATTGCAAATGTCGGTCAGATTCAGCGTTGACTCTTTGAGTTCCTGCAAGATTTTAACCTTACTTTATTTGTATGTATGCAGATCAGCTAAAAGCTTCTCCATCGTTTTCTTGAGGCGATGACACAGTGGTCGTCGAGAAAGAAGCCGGTGGGGTTAAGGGGTATGACGAGATTGTAACGAGGAACTGTCTTCGTATCTTTTGCAATTTTTACATAAATATGATAGACCCCACACCCCCGCTGCCCCAACCATCGTTTTCTCTATCCCAATCAAGTAAGTAAAATAGGCTTACACATTATGCGTGTGTGCTTGTGAGTGCCTAATGAGATTAACTTTTCAGATGGTTGTTCGTCTTCTGAAGAATTATTTTTTCTTTCTTTCATTTTTTGATGTTTTTCTTCTATCCTTTTACTTCTGCTTCATTTTTTTTTTTAATCTCCTCTTCTTCAAAAGTTTTTCTACATTTCTTTCTTTTCGATTTTCCATTTTCGTTTACCTTCTCAAGTTTTTGTATTCTTTTCTCTAGCGACAAATTTCATGTTTTACTATCATTGACGTCTTGCTCTTTTTTGTTGTTGTTGTAGTTGTTACTATTCTTTTTTTCTTCTTCTTCTTCTTCTCAGTCTTCTTTCTTTTCTTTTTCACCTTTCCTTTGTCTTCTATTCTGTTCTCTTTTTCAACATCGTATTCTTCTTTTTCTTCTTTGTCGTTGTCTTATCTTATCATAATTGACTCATTCTTTTTCATCTTTCTTTTCTACTTCTCCTACTTTTTCTTCATTTCATCATCTTTTTTCTTCTTATTTTATTTTATCTTCCTTCTCTCTTTCTTATTGTAGTCTTCTTCTTCGTCGTCATTTTCTTCTAAGTCTTTTCCTTGGCTTTCTTTTTTTTTATCTTTCTTTGTTGTATTCTCCATTTTTATTTTCACATCTTTTTTCTTTTTTCTTCTTATTCATCATCGTTTTCTTTTTGTCTTTCATTTTTCTTTTTTTTCCTTCTCAATCAGCATCTTTTTCTTTTCCTTTTTCGACTTCCATTGCTTTTGTTCTCTTGCTTCTTTCCATTTCTTCTCGTATTTATCTCTTCATACTTTCTCTTATCTATCTCCTCGGCCATTTTCTTTTAAAGGAAGGCGTTCCTCAAAATAAAAAGCTTCTTTTGTCTTTATTTATTCAAAAGAATTAAGAATCGCGCTTTATTTATTCAAAAATCTTGCAATGATTGCTTCGTTTCCGCTGTTTAAGCCGTTCACTGACGACAATCTCCAAGACAGAAGCCCAATGCCAACATTTTGTGTCTTCTCTTCTTATCCCATCTTTCAATCATCCTTTATCGAACTAGCGAGTCAAATAGAATCAAAGAAACTTATAAGTCTAAAAATATTTTTCCTTTCACGTCTACTACAACAAAACGAAAATCATAATTCTCCACTTTTTTCTGCAAGACTTCGATTGAAATTCTATCAAATGTTGCTACATATTGACGAATTCTTGCCAAGAAATTGTCACAATTTTACTAAGCAACTTGCAGACATCTTTATTTGTCCTTTTTATTTGCTTTTCATTTCTGGTCTTTTTTTCTCTTTGTGCTTCAAATAAAACAGAATACCGTAGACCTATAGCCACCAGTTTCTCTCCTTCACTTTCTCAACACCTATTTTAATTGAATTGATTTGATAACACAAGTTGTATTTTTGATTGATAGGTTTTATTTCAGTATTAGTCATGTCTTTTTTTGTCATTGTTTTCATTTGACCAATTTGAGAATCTCTAAAACTCAAATCAAAACACATAAGTGGCTGCTGCCTGTCTGCTTTCCCGGGCGATTAAACGCAGATACTTTCGCTCTCCGTGAGCCAATAACAGAAATCCCTTTCTCACTGGGTGGTCCATTAAAATGCATTTGTATCAAACTGGCTTCATTGATTGTTCCACTAACATTCGATTCGATGCTGGACTGTGCTATCACGAGTTGACATCCTCTTTTTCATTGCATCTTTAGGTCAAAGGTATTTACTTGACAAAGCCCATACCGTCTTCATGTTGCAGACAGTAATGAATTATATGTTATGGATAGTAAGGAAGAATACGTGTCCTAGAAAAAGATGACCTCTCTTCCATTAAATATTTACGCAAACTGGTAGAAACGACATTGCAACCGTGAGCCTATCATTGTCGTACAAATAGCGTTGGTGAACGACCTTCATAATTCGTATCACCTTTCTTCTCAGCAGTTCCAGTCTTTCCTTGTCATATTTTCGTACGATCACTGAAGTTAAGCAACGTCGAGCCTGGTCAGTATCTAGATGGGTGATTACTTAGGAATTCCAGGTGTTGTAAGCCCGGATTGTGCGTCTAGTGTAATAGTTAATAACTTGGAATTGGTACACGAAGAGCTAAGTTCCAATTCCAATCGAGTTCGCTATATTTACCTATGCGCAAATACCATTGAGAAAGGCATGAATACACCTCTTTTCCCTCCAGCTACGGGTTAAATAGTAGGACTTTTATAAGCAAGTCAATATTATCTCAAAAAAATTCTTAGAATCTAAAAAATATTTTCTGTGTTTGAATAACCTGCAAAAGGTAGATAAGTCATAAAAAAAATCAATCAAAAAATTTTGTTATGAAAATAACTAAAAACATTGAATAAAAATCAGTTTTCCTCTTCTTTACAATTCACGATTTAAAAAACAACATTATCTACTGATTATGAAAGTCTACAAGTCGAATAGTGATTGGTTAATTAACATATCCTTCTACGTACCTAAGTTTTGCATTTCTATAAATATTGATGGATTTAGGGAAAAATCTTCGCCAATTCAGTTTATAAATAATTTACCTTTGTTGATTTGTGTGTTGACTACAGACATTTTAACATTTTATTTGTGGATCGGGAATTAAAACATCTTAATATTTTTTTTCATTTACTTGAAGGCCAGCCACTGAGCAGTGGTTAACAGATTAAACTCGCAAGTTAATAGTTGCAATATCTTCATTATGCCTTACATTATCATATCCTTCTACCGAACTAGGACAAGGATAAATCTTTGAACCCATAGAAGTTAAATGTTGATATATCGATTTAATGGTGCAGAGAAGAAGAGTTTGATACGTCAATTTTCCAGGTAAGGATGAATATTTTAAACCCTGGCTTTTATATGGATTCGAACACGGACCTCTGGCAACAATGGAAAAGTCTTAAGAATTGAAATAAAAGAAAAACATCTTGCAAAATTTTCTTGGCGTTTTCGTGGAATATGTTTATTTACGAATTGATAGACAAGTTAGATTGGAAGTTTTGTTAAACAATTGTTGGTTGTTTCTTTAGAATAGGCAAAGAAATCCTCAACCGCACCAAAGGATTCTGCTAAAGTAACAAATGAATTTTTACAAAACTGATTTCTAACTTGACATCCAACATAGATTACTTTACAGGTTTAAAGTTTCCAGATACTTTACCCTTCGAGTGGATTCATGCCTTCCTCAAGAATCATTCATTGCTTATTCATATGGATGCTTTCATGGTGATGTGATTCCAGTAAGAATGGAATATTACTGGTCTTTAAGACGAAGTCAACGCAGGCTGTCCATACCGGAGTATGAACCCGGATTACTGATTCAATTCGGCGTGTTGATAGCCATCAATCTACCAACACATCAAGTATTAAATAGACAATTTCAACAGGGAACTTTATAACATCTTTTAATCAAAATGTTTCCTTTTAGGTATTTTGACTAGTATCCTCACCCTTATTGGCTTGATCCCAATACTTAGACCGATTCATTCTCTGGCCTTCTTAGAATTTCCTGAAATTCTATGAATTATTGGACAAAAGCATTAATCTTTCAGAATGAGAACGTCAGAAAATTTCATGAAATCATTTTAGGATTTTCTTATGAAGTACTATTGCAAAATAACTATAAATCCACTCAAATAGGTTTGCTAAGTTGTTGGCGCAACATAATCTTCCTATCGCCAGTTTCGCCTATTTGTTCTTGTTTCAAAGCTGATTAAATATCATACGCTCACCCAAAGTCAACAAAATGATAAGAACTTTTTTGTGAAGCCTATGTTGCAGGGTCGATAATTATGGTAACCTCCCAAACCAAAAAGAACATTTTAATTTACGGTGTTAACGCATAATGCATACATAGTTATGTAATTCCTAAAGATGGTCTCAGATGAGATTGAAAGGTCTTGAGTAAATAAAAATTATTTCAAAGAAAATTTTGGAAATTTTTCTTAATCAATTTTTTACAGCTACCAACAAATTAATTCGTGGACTTAAGGATTAAAAGTAAAATAAATAGACATAATAGATCTAAATTATTTAACCAAACACACACACACACAAACACACATATATATATATATATATATATATATATATATATATATATATATATATATATATATGGATTTTAGTAGGATATAGAAGAGTCTCCGAAAAAAAGATAATGAGACAAAGTGGGAAAACCTTTTACAGACAGCGCCTTTCGCTTCCATCTGGTAGGCGGTTTCAGTTTAGAATATATATATATATTTGTGTGTGTGTGTGTGTGTGTGTGTGTGTGTGTGTGTGTGTGTGTGTGTGTGTGTATAAAAGTAAAAAACAAGTACAAAAATGGCAATTTTTTTAGTTTAATAAAGGCCAACTTTATTATTTGGCGAAAACTAACAAACTCTTTAGACATGTTTTCATGTGGTGGGTTTTGGTCTTCAAAGGCGTCTCGGTTTGGTTTCTTCTCGCTGTGTTAAGAATTGAATGTACGTTTGTAATCGTCACTGGCAATATGTAGAAATTATGACTCGTGGCTTAGAAATAAAAAAAAAAACATGTTTAGAAATGGTGAAATCTCTCAAGAGGTTGAGATATTGTCCTAACAATGAAGGAAGTAAGATCCTAGTGTGGTAAAAACAGGATCCCTGAATCTTCCTGGCCATTATCCTGGTTAAGAAGGATCAACTACTTAGCAGTAGAGTCTCACACTTAACCCAGATAGGTGCATGCCTGTATTTACTTTCAATTCCCACTGAGTTAGGATAGGACACAAGATCAGCTTCTTTTAACGTGGGGAACCCGAGTGTCCCCATCTGGCCACTGGTCAATTTCTGGTCTTAGCTAGTCATAGCTTGTCATAGCCAGTCAAAAACCACCTTACGGAACAGATTGTGTCCAAAAAGTCTTCGAGAGGTACAGAACAGGTATTTACCAGACTCTGTTATTTAACGTTGGGAACCCCAGCGTGTATACTCAGGCCACAGGTCAAATATTAAAAAATCTTTTTTAAAAATTACATAATTTAGCTCCCTTGCATAGAACTAAAAACAAAATTTTAATTTACGGGCTTAACGCATAACACATCCGTCGATATGCAATCCCTGAAGATGGTCTAAGATGGGATTGAAAGTTCTTGGGTAATTAAAAATTATTTGAAAGAAAATTTTGAATTTTTCTTAATCAATTTTTTACAGCCACCAAGAAATTAATTCGTGGACTTGAAAGGATTAAAAGTAAAATAAATAGACATAATACATCTAAATTATTTAACCAAACACACACACACACACATACATATATATTATATATATATATACTAAAATCCACACACATATATATATATATATAATAAAAAGGCTTAAACACTAATATTCCATGGTCATAATTTATTCCATTGGAATCGTAAATACGATCCAATTCATCAGTCCTACAACTTCAAAAAGAAAACAGAAAAAACAACTCCGGAAATAAAAATAGAATTTAGAGAGAGTGTAAGTATGAGAGTGTGGGACGAATGTTAGAGCTAAAGAGAGGGGTAACAGACGAGAAAAGGGTGGGATTAATTTCCAAGAGTATTATGAAGAAAATAACATCATGTGTCCCGGATAAATACCCTGCCAACCTTTGGAAAGACTCGGCCGAGACGATTAAATGGTTCTGAAAGATCCCTAACAAAAGAAGAGCCACTTTCATCCCATTTGACATCTTGGATTTTTACCCTTCTATTTCGGAGGAACAGCCTTAATTTCGCTAAAGGATATACCGAAATAACGGATAGTGATCTGGACATTATTTTAGCGCCAAGAAGATCAATACTTACATACAAAGACGCTACTTGGGTGAAGAAAAATAATGGAAGTTTCGATGTACCTATGGGGGCATTTGATTCTGCCAAAATTGCAGATTTGGTGGACATATATATTGTAGACACCTTGAGTAGAGTAGTTAGCCTTAACCAAGTCGGAATTTATAGAGATGACGGCCTAATCATTGTCCCAAATAGCAATGGTCCCTTGACTTCCAGCTTACATAAGATAATTAGGACCTTCAAATACCTAGGCCTTAAAAGTGAAATATCTTCCAACCTGAAAATAGCCAACTTTTTGGATATTACACACAATCTATCCACCCTAAACATGTGATAGATCACATCCCCAAAACTGTGAATCTTCTAGCCAAAAAATCTTTAATGATGATAATTTATATACAATCAGGCCCTAAAAAATAGTGGTTTTAGACAAGAATTAAACTTTAAACGGAGAACTTGTAAATCAGAATAATAACAGAACTAAAAACAGAAAGAGGAAGGTAATATGTTTTAACCCACCATATTGCAGGCTCTCTAACATTGATATAGGAAGTTTCTTCCTGAAATTAATTGATAAACACTTTCATAGTAAACATCCACTACGTAAAATTTTCAATAGGAAGACACTAAAAATTAGTTACTCATGCGTTAGAAATATGGAGAAAATCATATCTTCCCATAATTGTAGAATACTTAGAAACTATCATAGTAATGAAACTCAATATAGTAACCCTACCTGCAATTGTAGGAATAAAGACCATCGTCCAATCGGGGGTAAATGTAAGTATGAAAATGCAGTATACGAGGCAACAATCTTTCCCGGGGAAAATATAAACAAAAAAAAAAAAGATATATAGGTATATCCGCCGGTGATTGGAAGCAGCGTCTATACAACCATAAACGCTGATTTAGATATAGATACCTCAGAAATCAAACTTCCTTATGCAAACACTACTTGGGTCTGGTGGATAAGGGACTAACCCCACTTTTGAAATGGAGATACTTATCAAGAGCTAGAACATCTAATAACTTCCGCGATCGGTGTGATCTGTGCATGGCGGAAAAAAACTTTATTATCAAAGATAAGAATCAAGATTAATTGCTGAATCTTCGTAATGAGATATTTTCTAAATGTAGACATAAGAAACGATTCAAAACATAAACACAGTTTTGTAACATGCTGTCACTTAAGTCAGTTCCATCTTGGTTCAATAACATCGGGCATGACATTTTAATGGAATGATTATGTTTATTATGTTTATATCTATATATATCATTGTATATGTTTATGTGATGCGCTATGTATTTTAATTTTTTTTTTTTTGCGACAAAATTTTACTTTTTTAGAATTTACATTTTGGTTTATATGTATATATATATATATATATATATATGCGTACCTGTGTGTGTATGTGTGTATATATGTAGGTGTGTATATAGGTATATGTATGTGTATGTATGTATGTATATGTATCCGTATATATGTATATGTATATATATGTATGCGTATATGGATGTATGTATATGTAGGTAGATGTATATGTACATGTGTTTATATGTGTATGTTTTGGTATGTATGTACTCATATATATCTGTATATGGGTGTATATGTATGTATATATGTATGTATGTATAGTTAGACGGATAGATATAGGGATACATTGTTTATTTGTTTAGATGGGTGTATGTAATTGTATGGAGATGTAAGGTTTTATGTATATATGTTTATGTGCACGTATGTGTATGTCCGTATGTATATATATATGTGTAAATGTGTATATATATGTAGGAGTGGATGTGTATGGATATATGTGTATATGTATGTGTGTGTATTTATGTATGTATATGTATACATGTATGTGTATGTGTGTGAATGTATGTCTATGTATGTATATGAGAATAGATAGATAGATAGATAGATAGATAGATAGATAGATATATGTGTATGTGTGTACATGGGTATATATATATATATATATGTGTGTATGTCGGTACACGTCTATATGTATGTATGTACGTCTATATGTTATTGTGTATGTGTGTATACGCATGTGTTTTTGAACATAAAGATATAGGTCATTGCTAGATTAGATAATCATTATATTTATTTTTTATATGTTTATATTTGATTTGTAACCTGTAGTCGATATTAATTTTGTCAATTTTTCTTAATTACACAGCGGCCCTTTCAGTAAATGCCCTTCAGTTTTACTTTCCCCTGCCCCATATCTCTCCCCCACCCCTTTTTCTTTTCTTTTCCTCTCCCTCCCTCTTCTTCTAATCTTTAAGATTAGATCGTCTATATTGTGTGTGTATGTCACCACAAAATGTATCCTTTCCGGTTACATCTTTAATGTATTAGACATCCGACAACATTCATATTTCTCTCACCTAAACCGTCTTTGACTCCCCTCTCTAAAACTTCTCTCTGTTAAATTTTAATCCTCCACCTTCTCTCGTCTGTTACCCCTCTCTATAGCTCTAACATTCGTCCCACACTCTCATACTTACACTCTCTCTAAATTTTATTTTTTTATTTCCGGAGTTGTTTTTTCTGATTTCCTTTTGAATTTGTAGGTCTGATGAATTGGATCGTATTTACGATTCCAATGGAATAAATTATGACCATGGATTATTAGTGTTTAAGCGTTTTTATTATATCCTTACTCTGTCCTGGACATTGAGTTCTACCTGAATTCTATCCTCTTGGAATTTTTTTATTCAAAAAATATATATGTATGTGTTGCATCTATGTATATATATTTATATATTTTGCATATGTATGTGTATATTTACCACTAATATTATCTATAAATATATATATATATACTAAAATCCATATATATATATATATATATATATATATATATATATATATATATATATGGATTTTAGTAGGTTGTAGAAGAATGTCCGAAAAAACATAGATAATGAGTCAAAGTGGGAAAACCTTTTAGAGACAGCGCCTTTCGCTTCCATCTGGTAGGCGGTTTCACTATATATAATATATATATATATATATATATATATGAAATGGAACTAATGTCTTTAATTTAATTACAAAATTATATTCGAAGCTTTTAGCTTCCATTTTTGAAACATGGTTAGAACTGTGTAGAGAAAACCATATTTTAAATCAGTTAATTTATAATATTAATGCTCTGTAAATTTACATTGAGCACTATTTTGTAAAAATAAATATCTATTAGAACACCGGATTATATATGTTACTGTTCTTTTTTATTATATATATATATATATATATATATATATATATATATATATATATATATATATATATATATATATATATTTACAAAGCCAAATTCGAAGTAAGATTTTGTTACACCAACCTTTTTATTGGGGATTGCCTAGTTACTCAAAAGAAATTGCATTCGAATTCTAAATTTTTCCTGGAATCGAACCCCTGGCATCAATGCGGAATATGTAACTACTTCAGCCACAAGGTAAGCTATGAAATATGTATTAAACTTGGTATGGCACATAGATGCAAGTGTGGGGTACTAAATGAAGTTTGAACTCACTTCAGAAATGGTAACTTCTGAGACATTCTGGTTAACTTTTGCTTCACTGTCTATAAATCTAGCTAGAAATATCGCCTCAAATTGATACTGGTATTTAATTAGCTTAGATTCATTTGACACAAGGCTATATATGTGAGTCACCCAGTGAGGATCAATCAGTACAGCAACATTGCCCTCACAGATTATCTTGATGACCACAGCTACACAGGAAAACTGTCAGACTTCATGGAAATAAAACTTGATCGCTACTCATCATGCAAGTAATAAATATAATGAAGTATTTTCTAAAATTTACATTTTCTTATTCATTTAAATCGATTTATTTTTTTGTTTAGGTTCCATGGGTGGATCTTTAATACAAACAACAAAATACAAACATGCAACACACACGGATGTAGCTTAACACAAGATTAAATATATACATCGGTTTTGAGATAAGCAAATCTTTGACTGGATGATAAATTTCCAAACTATACAACGCAAAAAGCTTAAGAGAATAGCGTGACAAAACTGTACAATGTTTAAAGGATTTGTTTTATTTTATCTTTTTATTGTTCTTTTCTAACTGTACGTCTGAATAGCAAATGATGGTCTAAGGAAACAAAGAAAGAATGCTCGCTGCTGATTAAGAATATTAGAAATGCACATAAAGGCATTGAATAACATCAACTGACATGTTGAATATGCCTCATGCAGTTTCGCCAGAGGACAGCGGATGTGAAAAAAGCCACGTGACTTTATGGATTCTTGCAATCAGCTTGACATATTAATGGTAGGTGAATGTGACATCCATGGTGAGATTCGATATGGCGGGGAGGGGTAATGTATGAAAAGGCCTCGAGGCGTCTATATGCCGTTGAAGAAATTGGAACAATGTCATGAAGTTGATAAACGACTGAAAAGCAGGGAGAATCTTCCAATTCTTCTGGCGTTCTTTCGGTGATCATCTGCGAAAACAAGTCCTCAACTCGATAAGTAGAGTTGCTTCTCGCTAATATATTTCACTGTCGATTTTCATCGGCTGGGAGAGGTGAAAAATAGACTAAATGTAGATAGATAGATAGATAGATATGAAAAGATTCAGATAGATAGATAGATAGATAGATAGATAGATAGATAGATAGATAGATATAAACCGACTGATATAGATGTTAACAGACTTGAGATAGATAGATAGATAGATAGATAGATAGATAGATAGATAGATAGATAGATAAAAACAGACAGATAAAATTATTTGCATACTTGCAAAGTAGTTAATATACTCTAGATGCTTACATCAATTTTAATTTACACAAGTTACGTAAGGGGATCACTCTAAAAGTAATACCTTTTTAATACTATTGTTTACCCAAGACCCAAGAGCCACTCAAGAAAGAGGGTTAGTGAATGAGATTGTTGTAAAGGTGTAAATGGGGGAGGTCATATTAGGAGAATATGTAGTATGGAAAACGGTTGATCCTAGACTTGAGGAATTTAACATTGTAATGATTGGGAAAGCATCCTCTTGGAATTTCGGACTTATTGTCATATCACATTGAAACACCGGTTCTCGTGCAATCACCAAAGTTAAGCAACGTGGATCCTGGTTAGTACCTATATGGGTGACCGTTTGAGAATTCCAGGTGCTGTAAGCTTGGATGTGCGTGTGGTGCAAATCGGAGAGCCGTGTTCCGATTCCAGTCGGGTTCGTTGCATTCACCTCCGCGCAAATACTTTTGGGAAAGATATGAAGCTATCTCTTCTCACCTCCCAGCTAGTAGAACTTGTATCAATAAATAATTATTATCGCCAAAAAATTCTTACGTTCTAATTTTAAATAACCTTTGAAAGTAACTGTTCTGAGAAATAATATGTCTAAGTGGAACTTCGTCCTTAGCAAGCCAATAAGGTTGAGTCAACTCTGTGTACGTGTTTGGGAAAGTTTTAGCTGTGAAGGTCTGAACTTGTGGAACAGTAGTTCATCTGCACTTTTGCTATGGAAGTGTTTGGGAAAGTGTTTGTAGGATAGAAAATAATTCGCTACCTTATAAGGCCACGTAAATGATTTTGAACTGGAAAGTGAGTATTGGACAGTTCCAATCTAGATGTGGCTATGGTACACTATTTTTGGTTTGATCTGATTCTTGTAAAGATAGAGTATGGCAGCAGGAATCAGGTACTATCGAGTTCTGTACTTGGAATCGATCATTTTTCCATCAGAATCAGCGATGGTTCGTATACACGAGTTCTTTTTATTTATTTGTCTTCTTAGTATGTCAGTCTATACTGAAACTTCTCGTCAATAACTTATACTTTTTGTTTTTGTTTTGTTAACAGCTGAATGGTACTCTGGCATAAATGACACCTAATACCAAAGTCCATATGAAAGTATAAATCTGTCTTTGAATTCCGAATATGGAAAGCCATCAATTCACGCTGGACGTTTCTGAAAATTTAAATATATATATATATATATATTTTTCGATATATTTAAGAATAATGCATTTTCCTCGGTAGTTGTTATTTCTCTATTGAAATGCATCAGCTGTGAAAATTTAAAGTAAATTTAAACATAAAAAAAAACACTGTAAATAAATATTTTATAAGTGATCAAATATTTATTTCCTCAATCACTGAAGAGAAAAAAATGATAAAGCCAAATGTAAACAGACTAAAATCAATTCTGAAATAAATGCTCATCCAAATTGATATTTTTGTTAATGTCACATATTTATCGAAATGTTTGCCGATAAACAACACGTGGTTGGCTTGGAAACTAATTTCCATGGGACTTGGACAACAACAACATTAATTTGACGTTGTGATATGGGGCAAACTTTCAAAGTAACTGTTCAAGTGTTTAGTATATTTAATCTCAAGAGGAAAAATTCGAACTAAAAATAAGGATTTTCGTTTTTTCCTGACAGATTCTTTGTAAGGAAAACTTCTCAAAATTTGCAGTTGTCAGGTGTTACGGAATGCAATAATCACCAAAAATATGAAACAAGTCGATTTAAAACCTAATGAAGTTGGATTTTAAAGGACATAGTGTATTGATTGCGGGCCTATGAGTGGGTATCTTGACCATACTCACATTTTTGAGACTTATTCTAAATATGAGAATTGTCATTTTATGACCATAGCTGTTGCGATAACAGGTGAAATGTATTCATTTAATTAATAGAATAAAAGTTTCATATTTATTCCTCTTTTTATTTCTTTTCGTGTTTTTGATCGGTCTATTCTCCTGTCTCTGACTGTCTTTCTGGAATGAAAAGTTATCCTTACTGTTGTTCTCAGCTTATGTTACCAAATTCTCTCGTCCTATCCTCTCTCTCTCTCTCTCTCTCTCTATCTATCTATCTATATATATATATATATATATATATTTATCTATCTCTTTGTTTGTCTCCTTCAATTTTTTCACTCCCCGTTTACTTTTCTATTTGCATCTTTACCCAATCCAGGGATTGAACTCACGCTTATGTTACCAAATTCTCTCTTCCTATCCCCCCTCCCTCTATCCCCTCTCTCTCTCTCTCCCCTCTCTCTCTCCCCTCTCTCTCTCTCTCTCTCTTTGTTTCCTTCAAGTTTTTCCTTCTCTGTTTACTTTTCTATTTGCATCATATTTTTTCTTCTTTTCTTTATATAAATTACCGAAACAATGATCCTAACAATCTCCCCCTCTCTCTCTCTTTCTCTCTCTCTTTATCTCTTTTATTTATCTCCTTCCTCTTCTCCTTTCTCCTCTCCCTACTTGCTTCTCTATTTCTTCCCCCTTTTCAACGGCTGACTTCATTAGAATAAAGCGAGAACCCTTTGACTTTCGTAATGACGCAACACGAAATCTTTTTAAGGGAAACAAAGTCATAGGATGACAGAATTAGCAACTTCATGACAAAGAAGGTTAAAGATGACATTTGTAGTTCCTGAAAGGCGCCACTTAAAAAAAAATCCACTAAAAAGGCGGTGTTGTAGAAAGCTGAAGACAAAACTGTACGGATGAAGAACAAAAGAAAATGATTCATTTTCAGAATAATTGCAGATTTTACAAGTACACATCTTGTTGTTGAACTAAAATGTTTTTCTTTTCTGAAAATAAAAGGAAAGGGTCAACAATAGAAAGTAATATTTCGAATTGTTTTCTCTTTGATTTATACGTGAAAGGAAACTAAACAATGCTTATATATAATAGTCTAACTGCCATCTTTGTAAGGAAGCAGAAATTATTATTTAATTTGGCTGACAGTATTTGGAACAAAGATTTCAAGAATGAAACAAGGCAACAAAGTGAATGAAAAAAGATTGGTTCGTATAAAGAGGACACATTATTATGACTTTTTTAAGTTTATTTTTGTTTTTGTGTTCTTTAAAGAAATGAAATATTTGCTGGCTGATATGTTCGTATGTAAGGATTTAATAGACATGACTTTATTAATGAAATCACCTCACTCTACAAACCAATATTGTTCCCATAGGACAATAGTTTTTTACAAAGATTCGACCAACCTATAGGTCTTCCTATCAAACGACTTCTTTTAGAAATTCTTATAATAAAATTCATTTCAAAATATCTTACAGCAAAATGTTGAATAATTTTGCAATATAGATGAAGTCTTATTCAAATATATCCACACAACACTTTGGGCACCTCGACTTTTTGTAATGGTTAAAAAGCTTGTCTTGCTAGATCAATTACGACTGTGTAATGAGTTCGATCCATACTATCGGTCTTGTGCCACATCTAAGCTCTCCTTAGAAAATCACTATACTCACAAGACTAAATGACATAAATAAACAAAACAAAAATCGAATCTAATACTAAATTCATATTTTAAAAAGACAACGCTTGACTTTTTTCTTTGTTAATTCAAACCGATCTCGGTTTAAAAATGAAACAACTACCAGAAGTTAACAAATTAAATCGACCTCATCGTATGTTACATCACAACAATATGATATAATCTAGAGCAGGGGTCGGCAACCCGCGGATCCGGCTCCTGAAAGTATTTTGACCGCGACCCGCGAAAGGATTTTGACCGGCCCACGAGAACTGATGCCCAGTGAGTCAACTCCACCCATTAGACTTACGAGTCGAGGCAAGTCATAACCAAAGATTGAATATGAAATCTGTTGGACCCAACCAGTCCAGTTCGACACTAAAATTCACTTGAAAATTCGGTCAAAGTCCGGTTCGAAAAATCCAGGTGCATCTTCCATCCCTGACCAGTAGCTTGATTGAAAATGCATTCAGTCAGGCTATTTTGTGTTTCGGTTTGCGCAGGGATAACATGAAACCAAAGATAACAGAAGAAATGATTTTAGGTTCAATTCAAAATTATTTGATCATATGGTTGCTTTATAATGAATATTTGTTTTTATCTTTCTATTCTGAAAATATTATAAATAAGTTTTATAGTTATTGGCTCTCGAGTCAAGTTATGACTCGACTTTAACTCAACTTACATCATTTTTTATTTTAAAATTTGACTTGATTCGAACTGAGTCGAGTCTTGCGTATCACTGCCTTTAAGTGAACATAGAAAATTATGATTTTCCGGCCAGCTGAGGCGCACGAATTTTGGTATGAATATTTTTGTTCGACCTTGGTGTTTATTTAAAGTTTAAATTTATTGTAATATGAGAGACGAGGCTTTCGAATATAATAAAAGGCTTGCTTCCACAAATCTTCTTCTGAGTCACCCCACCACCCGACCTAATGTCCACCACCAACCGGATGTGAACGCTAGGACAGCAAAAACACAATTAAAAATTTATCGTGCACTTAGGACTCCGCACGTCATTTCCGTTCACACATTAAAAAATAATAACAATAATAATAATAATAATAATATATACAAGATATAAGCCAAGTTATCAGCCATAATCAATTGTTATTATAATTATATAATAATTATAATATTAATTTTCATTTAACGAAGCCACCGATTTTTTTTTTTTTTTTGCTTGGTCATTTTATGCAGCCATCGTTAGATATTTTTTCTTGTTTGTTTGTCCATCTTCAACTGCAATTCCACTGAAAGACAAACCAAAAAAAAAATAACAAGGAGTAAGAAAAATTCTTGCCATTCTTCAGCATGACATAATTCCAATCAAAGAGAATCGGTAAACATTCTTTGATTCTGGTTATCATTTTCTATCTTTGCATAAACTTATTTAAGTTCCCACAAATCTCTGAGAATTATAGGAATCATTTTACCTTCGAAAAAGCCCAATCTTCAAAGGGTGCCTCGCTTACAAAACACACTTTAGCAAATACCCTTCGATTTCATCAATGGGGAATAGATATTAGCGAGCTCTTCTTACAAGTTATTATATGTGAGTTCAATGTTCACTCATTGCTCAAAACCTGTGACCTTGTGCCATACGAGCTCACAATTATTTCCCAGCTGAGATCGATATGTTCCACTGATACCTTCGGTCAAAATTCACACTCAGATAAAATCCGCACCCAAGCAACTCTTGCTACTTGAAAGATTGGCGCATCACAATCTTTCTACCTATTTTGCTCAGTTTCTACTCTAGCGCTCCTTCTGTGATCCTTGTCTTGTCTATGATGTTTAATTTAATTTCAACAGAACTGGGGTTATGGGCTGGGAAATACCCGTAGGAAGTAAATCCCAGAGACACGAAGCACAGAATATGAATAGCATTTGAATTGTTCTGTAAAATTTCACATGACATGTATGTATATTTACTACTGGCCTTTGACAAGGTTGACAATGAGTGTAACATATATTTACTGCTACGATTGGTTGAGCAGATAGTTATGGGAGGACAGTTGCTAATACCACATTTATAAAGGCGGAATGAATTTATGACAAATGTTAAATTTATTTCTGAAGGCCATAATCATTATTACTAAGGACAAAGGACCGCTATTAAATTAATTATTTTATTCCGAAATACGAAGAAAAAATGTATGTCAACAACTAAAATAAACACCTACACCCGTAAAGTCTTGATGAGTTGTCGATAGAATAGGGTAAGTTTCGTGTATGACAAGCACTTAGAATAAGGTAACAACGGATTTCCATTGATGAGAATGAAGGGGAATTAAGATCAACGCAAAAAATAACCTGATATTGTCAACAGAACGGTTCATTCAACAGAGTAATTATTACAATATTTTTTTTGTATTCAAAATTCCAAAATCTAACAATCGAATTTGTTTCATTGCAGGCTTTTGTTATTGTTAATAATGATTACGTTCTTGACAACTAAATTTAGCTTTGACATTTGAATGTGATTTATTCCCATTTGAAAAAAAAAATGACTTAATTTTCTAAATAAACTCTCGCTTTTTCTCTCTTTATAGATATCTATCTATCTATCTATCTATCTATCTATCTATCTATCTATCTATCTATCAATATCTATCTCGATCTCTTCATATCTATCTATCTGATTCTTTTCTTATCTATCTATCTATCTCTGTTTATCTTCCGGTCTCTCTTTTTATCCATCTGATCATTTCAGTCTATTAACATTTATCAATGTATTTCACTCTGTTCACATCTATCTCTATCTTAGTCAGTTCATCTCTCTCTCTCTCTCTCTCTCTCTCTCTCTCTCTCTCTCTCTCTGTGTGTGTGTGTGTGTACATTTCAGTGTGTTAACATCTATCACTCTGTTTATATCTATTTATCTCAGTCTGTTAACATTTATCAATATATATATATATATATATATATATATATATATATATATATATATATATATATTTCTAAGGTATGCTATACTTTTATGGGTTACAGTCTATTTTATGCTAAACGCAATCATCAGGCATGTTGTCTCTTGGTGTTGACTTCAATGTCCACTTTTATATCTATCTATCTATCTATCTATCTCAGTCTATTCTTATCTATCAATTTATCTTTTTCAATATCTATCTATCTATCTATCTATCCCAGTCTGTTCATATCTATCTATCTATCATGGTCTATTTCTCATCTATTTATCTATGTATCTCAATAGGTCCACATCTATCTCTATATCTAGCTGAGTCTGTTTCTATCTATCTATCTATCTATCTATCTATCTATCTATCTATCTATCTATCTATTAGAGGGGAACATTCTTATTGTTCAAAATTTTTGAAATAAAGAGAAGACCAATTCGGCATTCTCTAAATTGCTTTCATCCGAACAAAGAATAAAGGAGTTAGCTTCACATTGGGCTCTTATCCTTAATAATGATCAGGACGATGATGATAATGATGTTGATGATGATCTTGAAAAATAAATTTAATTATTTACATGTTAATTGAATTTTATTCCATCTCCAAAAGTACGACATTACTCTCCGAACGACATGTATGCTTATATGCGTGTAAGAGTTTGTATGTGGGTACTTGTATGTGTTTATATATGTGCATATATATGCTTATATGTGAGTATGTGCACACACACACACACACACACACACACACACACACACACATATATATATATATATATATATATATATATATATATATATATATATGAAGAAAGAAAGGAAGAAAGAAAGAAAGAAAGAAAGAGAGATTTATATATAATTTTAAATAAAAGTTTAGTTTGGGATTTTTAAGGGAAATGAAAATACAACATTCCTTTTTAGGTTTTTTTTTACTCGCAATTTGTGTTTCATGGCGTATTTTCCGGACAATTAACTTTCGATTGTTTTTGCAATGCAAGAAGAAAATTTGAAGTCCGTAGCACTAGATAAATCGAAAATCTCTTTTATCTTCCAAAGGAGTTTTGATTGCAAAATTGAACCAACGATCACGAAAAATATGTCGATACATTCATCTTCAATTTGACAACTTTTACGTCAATGCTCGTCATTGTTTTATTTGGTTCAATCGTCATTTCAATCGAAAGCCGAAGAGAGAAAATGGCGGTTTGATTTATTAGAAGTTAAGTCCAACGCCTTAAACATTCGGCCATTGAGCTGCAAGAATATGGTGGAAAATGATTTGCGAAATTATTCTGAATTCTGAACGTTCTTTTGCCTATATTTATATGGAAGCATCAAATGCCAAATAAGACGAATTATTGGAATCCGAGGAAAAACTTCGCCCATATCTCATTATTTACTTTCATTTCTCTATTATCACAAGATAGATAGATAGATAGATAGATAGATAGATAGATAGATAGATAGATAGATGCATAAAAATAACTGATAGAGACACATAAACAGCTTTTATTCTGTCATTAAAACAATACAAGAATATTATTTTGGTTGATTTATTAAAGCAAGTTCCCATAATCAAACATGTATGACGAAATAACGATGCAGACAGATCGACGGTTATGTCGAATGATTAAGAAAGTTTTCGTGAATGATTCAATGAGTGAAGCCTGGATATGATTTTGCTGAAGATTATTAAGAACAGAAGTCCGTTAAAAGCAATCCAAGTTCTGAGAGGTCTTCACATGCAAATGTCGAACGTGTGAAATGAAAGGAAATCTGTCATTGACCGTGAGAACTTTCTACAGACTATTGTTTTGGAGATTTTAACGAGGGTGTTTTACATGAATTTTTGGCAGCAAAATTTGTTCTGTGATTCCTGACACAAAAGTTGAAGGAATATTGTGCGGAAGTCGCACGGGACTTGCGCCAAACAGTTAACAGTGACAATGATATACCCAGAAACGTCATGATAGGAAGCAGGTTATGAGTCTATGGTTGCGACAAAAACCCAGTTTTCAAAAGCAGAATTCAACTGAGTCTATACGTCTAAAAACATAAAATGAGGGCAATGTTAGCGTTTCTTATTATTTTATTATTATTATTATTAATAATAATAATAATAATAATGCATTTGTTGTCTGTTACTCTTTCGAGAATGACAATGACAATCGAATTTCTTCCTGGTTTGTATGATTCAGTAAAAAAGAAACAGGTTACAGCTGTGGGAAATGCTCACTAACATTTTTATCACAAGAATGTACCTAGTTATTCCTGTGCAGGTTTTTTTTTGGGGGGGTGTATTGGTTTTATTTTTTTGTTTTCTTTATGTTTTGGGGGTTTTTGTTTGACAAATATTTCACCACCCAGGTCTGTTGCAGAAAGAAAAAAAGATGAAAAGAAGAAGAGAGAGATTCAGAGCTAGCTCCATGAAATATCTGGCTTTTCAGAAAGCGAAAATTACTGCTGAATGAGTTGAGACTTTAAACCAAAGACGAGATTAAGGAGAACGCAACAACGAAACTGATGGCAATCTCGAAAAAGGATTTGGAGACTATCTGAATAAATGATAATGTTTGAAATACTAAGGAAAATATTTTAAAGAGAACTAAGGCGCCTTTGCCCGAGTTAAGTCATTTTTTAATTAATATTAAATGACAGGACACTTTTCAGACAAACCTCCTGTGGGTGTGCGTGCTTTCTGAGCGCGTTACTGCGTGTGCACGCCTGTGTGTATGTGTGTGTGCAATTAATTGGATATTTCCTCTTACCTATGATGTATACAGTCAAAGATTTAATTGAAAATGAACGGGTTTACCATACGCACACACGAAAACATACTTTTTTTTATTTTCTTCTTGGCTCTGCGAGTCTCTTCATCTATGTCTAGAGAGAGACCTGTTCATCCCCCCTCTTTTTCAATTATTTTCTCCCTTTCACTAGTTTTCACCTTCCCCTTTTTTTTCAATTGTCGCACTCTCTCTCTCTCTCTCTCTCTCTCTCTCTCTCTCCCCGTCTCATAATATTTTTCTACCGTCTTTCTTCTTTCACCTCTCCTTCGTCCCCTTATTTCTCGTTTTCACTCTTTCTCTTCTTCCCTTCCTTTTCCACTCGCCTCCGCCATCAATTTCCCTCTTCCTCTTCCTTCGCCTTCTCAGACTTCCATACACAATTCTCTCTGTTTCTGCATTTAAACATAGAATGGCGTATCTATCTATCTATCTATCTATCTATCTATCTATCTATCTATTTCAGTCTGTTTCTCATCTATCTATTTATCTATCTATCTATCTATTAGAGGGGAACATTCTTATTGTTCAAAATTTTTAAAATAAAGAGAAGACCAATTCGGCATTCTCTAAATTGCTTTCATCCGAACAAAGAATAAAGGAGTTAGCTTCACATTGGGCTCTTATCCTTAATAATGATCAGGACGATGATGATAATGATGTTGATGATGATCTTGAAAAATAAATTTAATTATTTACATGTTAATTAAATTTTATTCCATCTCCAAAAGTACGACATTACTTTCCGAACGACATGTGTGCTTATATGTTCTCTCTCTCTCCCTCTTTCTCTCTGTCCCTCTTTCTCTCTCTCTCTCTCTCTCTGTTACGCACTTTCTTCATCATGTTTCTACCTCTGACTCTCTCCACCAGCTTCTCCCCCTCTTTTTCCCTCTCTCTCTCTCTCTCTCTCTCTCTCTCTCTCTCTCTCTCTATCACACACTTTTCTTCATCATCATTCTCCATCTGACTCTATCGACCAGCCTCTCCCCCCCGTATCTCTCTCTCTCTCTCTCTCTCTCTGTAACCCACAGACTCTTCCTCCCTTTACTCTCTTCTATGTATATGCGTGGGCGTATAATTGTTTCTCCGACCAGTAAATAATTGGTACTACCATCTGGCTTCACTACTAATTACAGATCCACATTTTTATTATTAATAACAACAGGAAGTGAACTATGACCTTCGCTTTCGATTTGGTCATTTAAATTAGGGGGCCTTTATTCTATCAATATATCAGCCAACTGTAGAAACATAACCTACAGCTCATATTTTTGACGCCACACTGACCTGAAACCCTAACGCTAAAGCCTGGTGTAACTCCACGTCTCGCCATTTAATATTTACATTTACATGCACAGTAGACCCGGGACTTTTATCTTTTGCTCTGAGCAAATATAAATTAGGCTCAAATTCCAGTTAATAAAATTCGGATTTGCTTCACTAAACCACCACCTCTTCTACAGCCCATGGCATAACACAAAGAGCAGAGACCTTAACGTAACCATAACGACATCTATAGGTATCCATTTCATCAATGACATTCATCTCTTAATAGTTAATAAAGATAAAGCAAAATTATCAATGGCGGCAGGGATTAGACTATGTAACATTTGGGTCTTTGTGCTTTATAATAACACAGACACAAGAGTTTGTTTTCCAAAATGATAATTACCTATTGTTTTCCATCTCTGCATCAAGATCTGTACATTGCAGCATCTTCGTTTCATAAGCCTATTGTATAGAGTCTTTCCAAGGCACTGTTAACTCCACCGAATATATCTTACGCAGGACCCTGGACCACAGAAGAAGATCCGACCTCAAGTGGGTAATAACTGTCTTTGCTGAGAGCATTTAGCTCTTCTTCCCCATTCACTATCATCTGGAAATCCCGAACTGGTTCCAGGAGACAGTACCCGGTGCCTAATGAAATATCACAGGATTTTTGCCCTTCCGATACAAAGGCAATGAACTTCTGCAGTAAGACATGGATAGAAGATCTCCTAATTTCGGCAGAATCGTAGCCAGTGGCTTTAGAATTTTACTGAAAGTTTTGCAGTTTAGGGAGACCATCATACGTTGATTTGATGAGGAAGTTTATTCAGCCTGTCTCCATTTCCTAAAGATCACCCCAATTCATTCCTCATTTTTCTACCCGTCTCATCTCATTCACTGGACCCTGTTTGGCACGGTCCACGTACCCTTCATTAATCCCTCTTGGCTGAGTGATTTTACTATGTTGGGTAATTTAATCAATGCAGTTTATAAAATAATAGCTTCTAGGATTGATTGTTCGTTTTACAACATTTTACTTTCATGTATTAAATTTCTGTTGTTTTTAGGTTTGTTTTTGCTTAAGAAAGCAAAATAAACAAAAATTAACAGCGTAGATTTCTCTTAATATCAGTTACTGATAAAGAATTAATAACTTTATAGAATATTACGATTCAATATTCAAAATATGCCTTACAGATTATGTCAATGAATTCAAGTTCGTAACTGCTTCCCTCTCTCTTCTCCTCTCCCTTTTTGCTCACCATCTATCTTCTCCTCCTCTGTCTTTTCTCTCTCTCTCTCTCTCTCTCTCTTCTTCTTCTTCTTCTTCTTCTTACCTCTTTTTGTTCTCCTTCTAGCTTCTTTTTTTTCTCTCTCTTTGCACTCTGTCTCCTTTCTTCTTCTCACTTTTGGTTGTCAATGATATTTGCCGATGCACAACTGAATATATTCGTACCTGTATAAGATAGATAGATAGATAGATAGATAGATAGATAGATAGATAGATATGAAAATACTCATAGATAGATAGATAGATAGATAGATAGATAGATAGATAGATAGATAGATATGAGCAAACTGATAAGCCATTTTAGATTGGCACATGCGTACGAAGATGTAGATGCAATATATCATAGGTATTAGTTTATTAATAAATCAAATGTTTTCATATGAACTGTTATATCGCAAATTATTGTGATAATTAAAATTAATTGACGAATATCAGTTATCTAATAATTGTTAGTATTAATTAACCACGTATAGGGTTAATACGCTTCACCCCAAATATAAAAAGTGACTAAAATATAGAGAAAGGCGTCGGTTACAAATTAAGATTACTTATGGTAACTGTAAGAATAATGTTTAAACTTCAACTCTCCTCGTTCACAAAGAGAATTAATTCGAAGGACATTTATTCGATATACCACTCCACGAATAAAGATTATGATGTCCAGATTTCAACGACTACAAGCAAAAATGATTAAGTGTTTAAAATAGACACCACAAGAATAGTATCGGTTCACTTATAACGTCTATGGAAACTTAACGAATTGAATTGGATATTTTATACTACAGCAAATCTTTTAACGAGGTCAATATTTGTATATGTAAATCTTTTAACAAGATAAATATTTGTGGATATAAATCTCTATACAAGATAAACATTCGAAATACATTCAAGCATTAATCAATTCGCCCCAATCAAGGCAATAATGCCACTAAGACGCAAGAGGCTATTGGGCGTAAAAGAAAATGAGAAAGACTTTAGAAAGAAGCAGAAACTTAATCCTAAACAGGAAACAAGGGATTAGACCTTCACTCTTGTTCAAAAGACAGGGAAAGAATGTGAACCGATCATTTACACAACCTATAAACATAAAACTTGACATGAATTTCTCTTTACCAATATGACAATTGCAAAAAATTATTAAAAATGCAACAAATTCCTTACAACAATATATACCCTTGTGCAAATTAATTGAAACAAAATGAGTAATTCCGTTCTTATTTACTGTTTTCCGTATTTTTCCAATGAAACATGACCCAGTGCACATGTTAATACTTCGTATGTTCATTCCAAGAAGCCGTTCCTTGCAGATTGACCACAGATTCTCGATTGGATTTAAATCAGAAGTGTTTCCGGGACAGTCAATAGTACTTTGATTTGCTCTCTGGTAAGGCTTGCCAGTGTGTTCGTGCAGCATTACAATTTTCGTACGCTTCTTTGAAGTAACGTCCATCGCAGACAATGGCCGTAGGACAACTAATCGACAGTCGAGACAATAGAGTCTGGGCGTGATACAACATGATGCAATCACGGATGACGCAATATTTTTCAAAGCCAAACAAATTTCATCATAGACCTCGAAAATAGATTCATATTACTGCACACCACTGAAAATGACTTCATCTGAGGAAAAAACAGAGATCGATTCCACCCTGTCACTCAAGTAGGTCGAAAACTGACCGTATGGTGAAAGAAAAGAAACTAAAGTGATTGTTTCAATTAATTTGCGCAAAGGTGTATAATCATAAGTGTTCGTTAGAGATTGATTCGATAATAATTTTATTTATGTCGTTTCTGGATGGATCCAAATTCCCTACCTACTTGTATCTTCGATGTTGCTGTTCCATTAATAATACCAGATTGATAAATTTCTCTTGCAGAAGAAATGCATAGTTGAGAAAAACTCCAAAATAATACTTGCTGCTTACATAAATTTTATGTAGATCAAAATTGTCAATATGAATTTAAAAGTTGTCACGTTATATTCATTATTATTTTAACTTAATTAAGAATGAGAAGGATTCCAAAGGGTTAATGGTTAAGGATTAATGGTTGATGGTAATGTGCATGATATGAATATGACACTGTGTTGAAGGCAAACACAAAAAAGAAAAGTGCAAGAACAAGACAAGGTACTAAAGAAAAGCGGGAAGAAAAGACTAAACATCAAGTGTAAAACAGAACGCCAGATCGTTAGCAAAAGAGACAAAACGCTTGGTCGTTAGCAAAAGAGACAGAACGTTTAGTCGTTAGCAAAAGAGACAGAACGCTTGGACGTTAGCAAAAGTGACAGAACACTTCGTCTTTAGCAAAAGAGACAGATCGCTTGGTCGTTAGCAAAACAGAGAGAACGCTTGGTCGCTAGCAAAAGGGACAGAATGCTTGGTTGTTAGCAAAAGTGAGAGAAGACTTGGTCTTTAGCAAAAGGGACAGAACTCTGGGTCGTTAACAAAAGAGACAGAACGTCTGGTCGTTAGCCAAAAAGACACAACACTTAGCCGTTAGTAAAAGGGACAGAGCGCTTAGTCCTTAGCAAAAAGGGGCAGAATGCTTGGTCGTTAACAAAAGGGGCAGAACGCTTGGTCTTTTGCAAAAGAGACAGAACGTTTGGTCGTTAACAAAAGGGACAGAACAGTTGGTTGTTAGAAGTGAGAGAACAATTGATATTTAGCAAAAGTGACAGAACGCTTAATCGTTGGCAAAAGTGACAGAACACTTGGTCTTTAGCAAAAGGGACAGAACGCTTGGTTGTTAGCAAAAGTGACAGAACACTTAGTCTTTAGCCAAAGAGACAGAACGCTTGGGCGTTAGCAAGAGACAGAACGCATGGTCGTTAGCAAAAGTGACAGAACACTTGGTCTTTAGCAAAAGAGACAGAACGCTTGGTCGTTAGCAAAAGAGACAGAACACTTGGTCTTTAGCAAAAGTGACAAAACACTTGGTCTTTAGCAAAAGTAACACAACACTTGGTCTTTAGCAAAAGAGACAGAACGCTTGGTCGTTAGCAAAAGAGACAGAACGCTTGGTCGTCAGCAAAAGGGACAGAAAGTTTGTCGTTAGCAAAAGTCACAGAACACTTAGTCTTTAGCAAAAGTGACTGAACGCTTAGTCGTTAGCAAAAGAGACAGAACGCTTAGTCGTTAGCAAAAGAGACAGAACGCTTGGTCGTTAGTAAAAGGGACAGAACACTTGGTCGTTAGCAAAAGGGACAGAACGCTTGCTCGTTAGCAAAAGAAACAGAACGCTTGGTCGTTAGTAAAAGGGACAGAACGCTTGGTTGTTAGTAAAAGGGACAGAACTCTGGGTCGTTAGCAAAAGTGACAGAACCCTTGGTCGTTAGCAAAAGGGGCAGAATGCTTGGTCGTTAACAAAAGGGGCAGAACGCTTGGTCTTTAGCAAAAGAGACAGAACGTTTGGTCGTTAACAAAAGGGACAGAACACTTGGTTGTTAGTAAAAGGGACAGAACTCTTGGTTGTTAGCAAAAGTGACAGAACGCTTGGTCGTTAGCAAAAGGGACAGAACGCTTGCTAGTTAGCAAAAGAAACAGAACGCTTGGTCGTTAGTAAAAGGGACAGAACGCTTGGTCTTTAGCAAAAGGGACAGAATTCTGGGTCGTTAGCAAAAGGGACAGAACGCTTGGTGGTTAGCAAAAGTGACAGAACGTTTGGTCTTTAGCAAAAGAGACAGAATTCTTGGTCGTTAGCAAAAGAGGCAGAATGCTTGGTCGTTAGCAAAAGGGACAGAACGCTTGGTCGTTAGCAAAAGAGACAGAACGCTTGGTCGTTAGCAAAAGGGACAGAACGCTTGGTCGTTAGGAAAAGTGACAGAACACTTGGTCTTTAGCAAAAGAGACCTAACGCTTGGTCGTTAGCAAAAGGGACAGAACGCTTGGTCGTTAGGAAAAGTGACAGAACACTTGGTCTTTAGCAAAAGAGACCTAACGCTTCGTCGTTAGCAAAAGAGACAGAACGTTTGGTCGCTAGCAAAAGGGAGAGAATGCTTGGTCGTTAGCAAAAGGGACAGAAAGCTTGGTCGTTAGCAAAGGTGACAGAACACTTAGTCTTTAGCAAAAGTGACAGAACGCTTAGTCGTTGGCAAAAGTGACAGAACGCTTGGTCTTTAGCAAAAGGGACAGAACGCTTGGTTGTTAGCAAAAGTGACAGAACACTTAGTCTTTAGCCAAAGAGACAGAACGCTTGGGCGTTAGCAAGAGACAGAACGCATGGTCGTTAGCAAAAGTGACAGAACACTTGGTCTTTAGCAAAAGAGACAGAACGCTTGGTCGTTAGCAAAAGAGACAGAACGCTTGGTCTTTAGTAAAAGGGACAGAACGCTCAGTCGTTAGCAAAAGGGGCAGAACGCTTGGTTGTTAGCAAAAGGGAAAGAACTCTGCGTCGTTAGTAAAAGTGACAGAACGCTAGGTCGTTAGCAAAAGGGGAAGAATGCTTGGTCGTTAGCAAAAAGGGTAGAACGCTTGGTCTTTAGCAAAAGGGACAGAACGCTTGGTTGTTAGCAGCAGTGATAAAACACTTGTTATTTAGCAAAAGAGACAGAACGCTGGGTCGTTAGCAAAAGTGACAGAACGCTTGGACGTTAGCAAAACGGACAGAACTCTGGGTCGTTAGCAAAAGGGACAGAACGCTTGGTCGTCAGCAAAAGTGACAGAACACATGGTCTTTAGCAAAAGAGTCAGAACCCTTGGTCGTTAGCAAAAGAGACAGACGGTTTGGTCGTTAGTAAAAGCGACAGAACGCTTGGTCATTAGCAAAAGGGTCAGAACGCTTGGTTGTTAGCAAAAGGGACAGAACTCTAGGTCGTTAGCAAAAACAACAGAACGCTTGGTCGTTAGCAAAAGGGACAGAACGCATAGTCGTTAGCAAAAGTGACAGAACACATGGTCGTTAGCAAAAGAGACAGAACGGTTGGTCGTTAGCAAAAGAGACAGAAAGATTAGTCGTTAGCAAAAGTCACAGAACACTTGGTCTTTAGCAAAAGTGACAGAATGCTTAGTCGTTAGTAAAAGAGACAAAACGCTTGGTCGTTAGTAAAAGGGACAGGACGCTTGGTTGTTAACAAAAGTGATAGAACACTTGGTCTTTAGCAAAAGTGACAGAACTCTGGATCTTTAGCACATGGGACAGAACGCTTGGACGTTAGCAAAAGCGACAGAACACTTGGTCTTTAGCAAAAGGGACAGAACGCTTCGACTTGAGCAAAAGAGACAGAACGTTTGGTCGTTAGCAAAAAAGACAGAACGATTGTTCGTTAGCAAAAGTGACAGAACACTTGGTCTTTAGCAAAAGAGACAGAACGCTTGGTCGTTAGCAAAAGGGACAGAACGCTTGTCGTTACCAAAAGGGACAGAACACTTGGACTTTACCAAAGTGACAGAACACTTTGTCTTTAGCAAGAGTGACAGAATTCTGGGTCGTTAGCAAAAGGGACAGAACGCTTGGTCGTTAGCAAAAGGGACAGAACGCTTGGCCGTTAGCAAAAGTGAGAGAACACTTCGTCTTTAGCCAAAGAGACAGAACGCTTGGTCGTTAGCAAAAGAGACAGTACGCTTGGTCGTTAACAAAAGAGACAGATCGCTTGGTCGTTAGCAAAAGGGACAGAACGCTTGGTCGTTAGCAAAAGGGACAGAACGCTTGGTTGTTAGCAAAAGTGACAGAACGAACGCATGGTCGTTAGCAAAGAGGCAGAACACTTGGTCGTTAGCAAAAGAGGGACAGAACGCTTGGTCGTTAGCAAAAGAGACAGAAGGCTTGGTCGTTAGCAAAAGCGAGAGAACACTTCATCTTTAGCAAAAGGGACAGAACTCTGGGTCGTTAGCAAAAGGGACAGAACGCTTGGTCGTTAGCAAAAGGAACAGAACGCTTGGTCGTTAGCAAAAGAGACAGAACGCTTGGTCGTTAGTAAAAGGGACAGAACGCTTGGTTTTAGCAAAAGTGACAGAACACTTGGTCTTTAGCAAAAGGGACAGAACACTTGGTCTTTAGCAAAAGGGACAGAACGCTTGGTCGTTAGGAAAAGTGACAGAACACTTGGTCTTTAGCGAAATGGACAGAACTATGGGTCGTTAGCAAAAGGGACGGAACGCTTGGTCGTTAGCAAAAGGGACAGAACGCTTGGTCGTTAGCAAAAGAGGTAGAACGCTTGGTTGTTAGCAAAAGTGACAGAACACTTGGACTTTAGCAAAATTGACAGAACACTTCGTCTTTAGCAAAAGAGACAAAACGCTTGGTCGTTAGCTAAAGAGACAGAACGCTTGGTCGTTAGTAAATGGGACAGAACGCTTGGTTTTAGCCGAAGTGACAGAGCACTTGGTCTTTCGCAAAACGTACAGAACTCTGGGTTGTTAGCAAAAGGGACAGAACACTCGGTCCTTAGCAAAAGGGACAGAACGCTTGTTTGTTAGCAAAATTGACTGAACACTTCGTCTTTAGCAAAAGAGACAGAACACTTGGTCGTTAGCAAAAATACAGAACGCTTGGTCGTTAGCAAAAAGGACAGAACTCTTGGTTGTTAGCAAAAGTGACAGAACGCTTTGTCGTTAGCAAAATGACAGAACACTTGGTCTTTTGGAAAAGGGACAGAACTCTGCGTCGTTAGCAAAAGGGGCAGAACGCTTGTTTGTTAGCAAAAGGGACAGAACGCTCTGTCGTTAGCAAAAGGGACAGAACGCTAGTTTGTTAGCAAAAGTGACAGAACGCTTGGTCGTTAGCAAAAGGGACAGAACGCTTGGTCGTTATCGAAAGAGACAGAACGCTTGGTCTTTAGCAAAAGGGACAGAACTCTGGGTCGTTAGCAAAAGATTCAGAATGCTTTGTTGTTAGCAAAATGGACAGAACTGTGGGTCGTTAGCAAAAGGGACGGATCGCTTGGTCGTTAGCAAAAGTGACAGAACGCTTGGTCGTTAGCAAAACAGGTAGAACGCTTGGTTGTTAGCAAAAGTGACAGAACACTTGAACTTTAGCAAAAGTGACAGAACACTTGGTCTTTAGCAAATGAGACAGAACGCTTGCTTGTTAGCAAGAGACAGAACGCTTGGTCGTTAGCAAAAGGGACAGAACGCTTGGTCGTTTGCAAAACAGACAGGCCAAGGTTGCGAGATACAACTGAAAACTTCAAAAATCAAACAAGTGCAGAAACTTAACTGAGAAATGTTTTAACAGACAACGGAAAATATAACCCTGAAATCCGTAAGCCCATTGAAATAGCGAAAACAAAGTATTTAGGACCAAGAAAATTTCATTCGAAACAAAAATGGGTGCTGAACTGCTATGTAATATCTTTTGCCTTGCTTAGGATGAAATGATTTTTAAAAATTTTATCATAGATAAAAGAGAGACTTGAGTCAAGAGAGATGTGGTTCTACAGAAGGATACTGGGAATAACATGGACGGAGCATGTCAGCAACGTGGAAGTTTAAGGAAAATAGTAAATAAAACAAAAAGTTAAAAATTTTGGGGACAGATAATGAAAAAAGAAAGTTTGAAGAATTTTCCCTCACAAGACATATTGAAAACAATACGGTCGGGGGAAATGACGTGTAACCTGCCTAACGAGCTTACGTGAATGGGTAGCAAAACAGCCACTGCTTGGTATAGTTAAGGAACAAACATTGCTTAGAGCTATAAAGATATGAAGTTGTAGAGAGCCATAATTCCCTTTATCCTGAAGGGAAACGTCACATAAAAGATGATTACGAGGATAAAGAGAAATGGAATACAAGCTTCTGAGCAGGCACCTAATTTGAAGGCAAGGCTCGAATTAATAAACTTACGAGTCAAATATGCCATTGAATCATTGGCTAAAAGGCAATGTCCATTCTCGTAGATAAATGTGTTAATCTTTGACTAAATTTAAATTTGATTTCTTTCTCATTGGGTTAAATAAAAAAAATTAGCGCGTATAAACTAAGGTACATTTCAAGATCAATGTGGGTCGAGGTCATTTCCGGTTTGTGTCGTAAAAAGGACCTTTGCGCATTTGTTAAGGGACCCGATGTTGATAAGACAAGAACTTAAGGGAACGAAAAAAACCTGAGATTAAAAAAAAAAGACAAGGAAGAAAAAATATTGATGAGCAAAGCACGTGACGAACTTCCGCTAAAGCAGTCAACAAGGGCAATATGGTTTGCTGACCCTGTTTATTCAACATCTGGGGGCTTGTATCTCATTTCCATCAAAGGGTGGAGCACATCCAACTTGAAGAGGGGGGAAGGGGCAAGATAATAAGCTGTGGGTACTCGAAGTGGTTGTAATTCGTTTTTTATACCCTTATATGTTCTAAGAAACGGGAAGGTTGTTTTTGGCGTATTTTTGTTTTGTTTTTTTTTTTGTTTTTTTGTTTCTTCAGAAAATAGATTGCAAAAGACGTAGCTTACTGAATGTTTATGGAAATTAGAGTCGAGCTTTGGTGCCCGTTTGCTGTGTGGCGGAGGCAACGGAATCTGCAAGGTTTGAGGTTATTCAAACTGACAATATAACAGACTATTGTATTGCAATCGATAGGTACAAATGCATACTTAAGTACTTACACACATATTTACATATACACATAATTTTAGACATATATTTTCGGATTTTGAGCACTTTCATTCGAATATCCGAGTAAATGTAGATGAACCTATCTAGTTTTGCTCAAACGAAAAGCATCTGATTTTGATATTATTGTATTAATGTACCTCCGCTAATTTGGTATTTTAAGGTTTAAAATGATTTTTTTAAATGAAAAAGCTTTCTTGAATCTTTCATTTTAGCTTTAGTTATTTTTGACACATTTGTAAACAAAAGTTAGTTGTTATTCAACTTAAAATTTATTCCATTTATAATTGTAAAAAATGAAAACAAATCTTGTAAAAATTCATTTTTCATCGAAATTTTTTTCTTCAGACAATATTTTTTTCCAAAATGTCTAATTATTATTAATATAAATTATAGATCGAACGGTGTTTTATTACCACCAGCACTCAATGTTCAATATCTTACACACACACACACTATATATATATATATATATATATATATATATATATATATATATATATATATATATATATATATATATATATATATATATATTTTTCGTGGTATTTGCTGATATTTTTAACCTGACACATCCAGGAAGACAAATCAAACTGGCATTTCACTTTTTAAAGAAAAAAATGAAAAAGAAGCTACAAAGAAGTGAACATTTGCTGAAACTGATTCGTGATGACACGCACTGTAAGACTTCATGTTCAGTGATGAGAAACTGTTCACAGAATTTGAATCATCAAAATGATCGTGTTCTTTAAACAAGTCGTTAGTCAGTTCCTTTCGCTTCAGGAAAATGCCTCAGAACCCAGAAACCAGTATCAATTATGGTGTTACGTGCAACATCAAATAAAATTAGGTGACTTTACTTTTTCGCTAACTTGTGCAATATTATGCATCATAGAAGTTCATTACCACAAAACCATCTCTAGAAATGGCATTGCCACGGAAATGACTTGACGAGTTCGAAAAATGCCAAGAAAAAGTAAAGCAAATTAAATTGTAACTCAAAAGGAGATGCAAGATGATTTTAGAGAAGATGCAACATCGGTTATTTTCTTAACAAGATGGATTTTTATAATCCAGTATCCCATGGGGGGGGACTTTGTTGGAAAAGGGATCTTTGATGAAGCTCGCTTTTGAGCGTTTAGAGAAATATAATCATTTTTGGTAAAACGAACTTTGATCGGAGGAAACAAAAGGGTTCGGTTCGAAATTCCAACGTGTATCCCCTGAAGAAGGCCGGATCGAACAACGGCTGAAACATCGTGAATATAACAAAAATATCACAATTCATTGCTTCTGATTTGGGGGGAAAAGATTCTAATTCTTTCAGACAAACCGAAAGTTAACTGGATGAGATTTAAAATCAAAATATTAGCGGAATTTTTCTTCCCAGTCTAAAGAAGCGGTCAAAATGAAATGTTATAACATCCGCCATGTTTGGTAGAAAAATCAGGAAAGCGATTAATAATTTCTTGTTGGAATTTTGTTCTTTAAATAAAAATCTTCAGTCTACAACAAAATAAAAACAGTTCGAACGTAGAACAACGTTCTTTAAATTCATCGACCAGTAGAGATTTGAACGAAGAAATAAAAATATTTCTCAACTACATGTGACATTTTTACGAAATTGAATCAGTAAGTCTGCAGATTGATGCAACTGTTAACTGAATTTTTCACTACTTCAGAAGGATACTGAGAATACCATGGACTGAAAATGTGAGCAAAGATGAAGCTTTAGCAAAAATGAAAACAAAAAATGGCACATACTTAGAATGAGAATAAAACGAAATTTCTTGGCACACAATGAGGAAAGAGGGTTTGAAAATAAAATAAAAAAGCTTAACCCACTTGCGGCCATTGAAGAGAACAGTAGTCTAACGTGTGGTGAACTTGCAAGACAGTTCAACGTTTCCGATGAAACAGTTAGACTTCACCTGCACCGCCTAGGTAAGACGTACAAACTGAGCAAGTGGGTTCCGCAAACGCTGTTGGAGGTTCACAAGGGACAACGTGTGGCAGCCTGCATATCGCTGCTTTCTCGCCACCGTACCGCATCCTCATTCAATCGAGTGCTTACCAGTGACGAAAAGTGGGTTCTGTACGAAACTCCCAAGCGTTCCAGACATTGGTTGTCTCCTCAGGATGCTGTCCCTCACACCGCAAGACCGCCTATGCACCCACGCAAGATTATACTTTGTGTCTGGTGGACAGGTCGTCAAGTGGTTCATTATGAACTGCTACCAACGGGCCAAACGGTCACTGGGGATCTATACTCGCAGCAATTGAAACGTGTGCAACAGGCATTGCGCCAGAAGGATCCAACACTGGTGAAGCGCAAAGGTTTACTTTTCCTCCATGACAACGCCAGGCGGAATGTCGCGCGAGTGGTCGGGGATACCATACAGCAACTTAAGTGGGAGAATTTGTGCCATCCACCTTATTCACCTGGCCTTGTGCCATCCGATTACCACCTCTTCCACTCCCTGGATAATCATCTTCGTGGGAAATCCTTCACCAATTAAGCATACTTGCGCAAAGCCCTCACGGACTTCTTTGCGTCACAACCCCACCCCTGAGTTCTACCGCAAGGGCATTGAACAGTTGGAGACACGTTGGCAGAAGGTGCTGGATGCCAATGGCGATTACTTCGAAGACTAAATATAAGTTACACATACTGTGAAGCGTTTTCTTTTTTTCCTTTAAAAACCGACATAACTTTTTTGGTTACTTTGTACTACCATCATCTCCGGTGGCGCGTCGAAGGTCAATTGATTTAAATGAGGTCGGTAGTGAATACACGACATTCTAACTTCATTAATGCTCGCCTGGGGGAGGTCGGCACTATTTCACGTCTTTCCTGTAACCTGTGGGAGAACCTGCAATTAGGTGATGAAAAAACAACTAAATATTTACTTGTGAAGTCAAGGAAAGAATTATTTATATATATATATATATATATATATATATATATATATATATATATATATATATATACATTATAAATTAACTGATTTAAAATGTTTTTCCGCTACACAGTAATAACCATGTTTCAAAAACTGAAGCTAAAAACTTCAAATTTAATTTTTTATTCCAATATTCGCTTGATGATGAAATGGAACTAATGCTTTTAATTTAATTATTTAACCCATAGCTGTGGGCAGGAGAAGGAATGGATTTTTACATTTCCCAAGTGTATTTGCGCGTAAGTGAAGGTATTGAACTCGACTGGAATTCGAACTCGCCTCTTCGGTTTCATATTCCCAGCCGCTTACCCATTAGACAATACTGCACACGTGCGAGTCTGGCACAAGGCATCAATAAAAGGAAACTCAGTAAGGTTTGAACTCATTCCATGAATTTGTGTTCACACACAAACACACATCACAAATCCCGTATCCACACCCCTTGTCAGCCGTAGAGGCACCATTTTCTACTGCAGTCAGAGCAGCTGTGGTGTTTCATTAGGAATTGGTTATTTCTGGTTGTTGGTGGATATTACCAATAACGGTTGGGATTGAAATAACCAATTCTAATCCGCTCTTGGCGTGGATCGAGTATCCCTTGGGCAGTTCCGATGCCACCCATTCGTATCGCCAGCCACGCATCCTGATTGTTTCTAGGAGAAAGAGCCGAAGGGAAGATCTATTAGCCCGATATAGCAGAAATTAACCAAAGTGTCACCCAAATAAGCCGGCGAGACCGTGACTAAGACATCTAAATATATTTGGAAATAAGGCCCGAGTTCTTATTTCTCGACGCAGCGTCATCTTTTGTTTGCTCGTAAATGTATAAAAAAGTGGGGAGGGGGGAATGGCTTCTCGATTTTTGATGCACAACGACGCGAACAAGAATGGAAACGCAATGTGGGAGGGGTTTATTGGTCGGTGGGTGGAAAGGAAAGCTGAGTGGGTGGCAGGTTGTATGTTTACTTTACTGCTTCCAATTAGTAAACTAACGCACATACTTTTCAAATTTTCTTCCATCAACAAAAAGTGAATCCACATCAATGATTCAAAAATAAAACAACTCACCAGATACAAAACTAGAAATATTACGACAAAACGAAGTCTATGGACGTCAGGCCGATGCGAATCAATTATAAAGTTACTCCGTTTGAATTAATATCAGTTTCTAAAAGACATTGACCAATAAGCATTGGTTATGCGTTTCAATTTATCTACTAGTGATCATAAGTTCAATTTCGAGTTCAGATAGTGGAATCCAGAAGAACTCACAGAAGTGGCACCAGATTGAAGAAAAGGGCGAAATAACAGAATACATTTGGCATCGACAGCGGCATATGAACAATTTACTCTCGTGAATTGAATAAAGGGTTCAGCACGAAATTTCCAGCTTATCAATTGCAACAGAAAGCTGAAGAATGCTGGTATGTAAAACGGTAGAAACGTTTCGACTAAAACAACAAAGATGAAGACAAGATTTCAAATAATTCAGCGTCTAATAAACCGTTATACTATTTTTAGTGCAGCAAATTGGATCACATCACTAGAAATACCGGCATTCATCCTTTCTAACCAATCAAAAAATAGAATGCGGTTAACCAATCCAATAACAGAATACATTTAACCAATCAATGAATACGTAAAATGACTCTATTCTGAGAGCCTACCTGAAAGAAATACATGTCCCCCGCCGAAGTCGGTAGTATGTTGTTTTGTCTGCGCAGCGGTCAATTTTGAATGAATATTAACCAACTATATTTCACCATAAGGCGACGTCGACATGTCGGCAAACCGAGATTTAAAAACGAAATTAAAAACGAATCAAGTGAAAAGGCTAGGGTTAATCTCTGGACGGAGCCTGAACTATTCTGAAAGCAAAAGTGTCTAGGGATCTGGACTATTTTTGTCCTATGTATGCGTATGACTCACATGTTAAATTTGGTCTTGTGCCATGTTCCATTCGTATAAATATACGGATAAATGCCACGATCAATGGAAAAAGATCAACAGGGATTTTTTTTCACTTTATTAACAAATATACCTGACATTACCAAGGATCACACATTTACCTTCGTTTTCCTTTGGTAGTTATTTATTCATAGACAGCATACAAGTTATAATATTTGTAAAGTTTTCAAAATATACGCGATTAATAAAATATTGATATCGCTTATTTTTCTTTTTACTCCAAAGTTTGAAAATTGAGATTCCTTTTCTTTTTGCCGCTTTTATAAATCAATTTAAAACAAAATCCTTTCCGTTTAATGTGATTACACTGCATTTTAAATTTTTAAAAAGCCTGTTCATTAAATTTTAAATAATTTGATGAATCTGATTCATAATTCCGACCATTTTGAATATTTCTCGAGTTTAACAAATCTAAATTATTTATTATAATTGAATTAGATCACAACACAAAGAATAATTCATCTTGAATCAAACCTGATTGTTGTATCCGAAGATAATTTCATGAGAATTAAGGAGAAAAAAGTGCCTTTTATTCAATTCGTTCAGCTCAATTGGGAAAATATTTTTATTGTGAGTTTAATGAAAATATACCCTTGTTTCAATAATAATCTTACATCTGTGACCAGATAACACTGTTCATTAAGATTACAACTGAATTAATTGGCTTAACATCTTAATTAAGTAATATGACATCATGAATTGGATTTACAGTCGTAATCACAGGCAAGGATGGATTATATAAATCCAGGCATCTCTCGATTAATGCGCTAAAATGTTTATAAAACAAGATTCGATTAGTGCTTACATAATACTCCATTAGTGCGGTAACACATTTTTCAGTTTAACCATAGGAATTGAAAATTGATTTTTTATAGTTACCGATGTATACATTAACCGCCCTGATCAAATTTTTCAATCATTAACACGGTTTTATTTTAATACCACCAACATTTGAGCCTGGTATTGGGAGGAGAGACATTACCCAAACAATTTTTTTCAGTTTTTCTTCTCAAAAAATGTAAAACTTTCGGCAATTAAGCTAGATGCTGTGAGTTGAAAATCCAAAACAAATGGATTGTCATTGGTCAGAACTGAATACAAATATTACTGATAGAATAAGGCTAACATATATGACAAAAATATCATTTTAAGGTATGCTATATTTACGGATAAAAGTGTTAAGTATCAGGGGTAGCCGGAAGATTTAGTTCAAGAATAAAACAAACAATCACCGCTTGGTGTTGACTTAAATGTCCACTTTTAGATTTTATATTTATATTGAGTCTATCCCTGATAATGAGCACTTTATCCATAAATATAGCATACCTTAAAACTATATTTTATAATATATATATATATATATATATATATATATATATATATATATATATATATATATATATATATAAGGCTCAAACACTAATATTCCATAGTTATAATTTATAACATTGGAATCATAATTACGATCCATTTCATCAGACCTACAAATTCAACATTTTTGAATTTGTAGGTCTATAGAATATTGAAGTCAACACTCAGAGGCGACAGGCTGTTTCATGGACACAATCGTCAGGCGGCCTGACGATTGACTCCAACATGAAACAGCCTGTCGCCTCTGAGTGTTGACTTCAATGTTCACTTTATATATATATAGTGACCACTAATATTATCTATTTACGTATATATATATATGTATATATATATATAATGTATATATATATATATATATATATATAATTATTTATTTAAAAATATGATTCCAAAAACGCTACATAAGAAGTCTCATGTTTCAAAGCAAGAACCGAAAACTTCAATATAATTATTTAAATTAAATTGAGTTAAAATAAACTCTGTTCCATCTTCAAGCGAAATTTTTTTGGGAATATGTATATATATATATATATATATATATGTGTGTGTGTGTGTGTGTGTGTGTGTGTGTATATATATATATATATATATATATATATATATATATATATATATATATATATAAATATGTTGTACTTATTGGGACATTCCTTTTCTTCCTTAATTATTATGCATTTCTACAGTACAATTATTGGCAATGTTTTTTTTTTCAGGTTTGAATAATGTTCCTGTGGAAATTATTTCTAATTAAGGACAAAAGAGATTCTCTGCTGTCAGGAATTAATACAAATGTTGCTTCGAGAGAATCGCTCCCTGTGTTAAACAAAGTTATTCATTCCAAATAGAGTAACTTATTTGCTTTGCAATAGTGTGACACTTGCAAATTGCCCTTTGGAAGGCAGTCACTTTAATTTGTATGCCATTTATGTAGCTAATGGGGGAGTAGCAGAGCTGTTAACATGAAATCATTTTTTTTTATTATGAATTGCACAGTGTAATTCACCCATTGTATTATGACAAGGTGCAGAAAGAGAATCCAAATGTCCATATTTGAAATATTAATTTACAAAGATGAATAGACTAGAGAGAAGCCGATTAGAAGAAAGCATTCCCGTAAACATTAGGCGTAAGTCTTTGTTGGAAGCTCAGTTAGGGTTTCACTAGTTTTGGTCTTTTTCATTTCTCGCCTGTTGTGATGTAAGTCTTTGTTGGAAGCTGGTATGATTGGTAACGAGATGTTAGGAAGTTATAAATAAATAATGCAAGTGTAATGAACTGAAATTGCTGAGGCAACGTTCTGTCGAGAGATTTGCTGTCAGTTTCTCATATCATATGCTTAGCTCGAAAATTAGATTCGTATTTTGATTGCTAACATCCTACTCTGTTTTCAGATCATGGAAAATACGAATCTGATAAAAATCCTCTAAGCGAAATCTATGAATGAAATACGGAGCAAACAGTGAAAACCTCGATCGTCGTGACACAGTGAGGAAGGAAGTTGACAACTAATGGAGAGAAACGAAAATGGAACGACGTGGCATGCAAGATAGACGAATGTACGAATCTGACGTAAACGAATTGCAGACGATAATGTCATAATCGTTTCAAGATTAGGAAACTTGGGAAATGCGTATACTTGATTATTTGATGCCATGAAACACAGACGAACCGGAAAGAGATGCTAATAAAAGGAGGGTAACCATTGAATCAGGTTTTATCTGACTTTGACGATTTATCTGGATGGTTGAGAGATTTGTTTGAGTTCTTGAACAGGCGGGTAACCATTATGAGATAAGGGTTTATTCGAAAATGAGTTTACTGATGACGTAAAAAAATGGCGGTAATATTTTAATAATTGTTTGCAATAATTTTATGTTGCTTTGCATTTTCTTGATAACGATGGAATAATTCCCGAATATGAAACTAAACAAAAATTAAAATTAAATGAAGATTCAAAATTGATTCTTTGCTTTCTCTTCTATAATAAATAAAACGAATCCGCTAAAAAAAAAACAATCATAAACTAAATGTTCTTTTAACCTCATATTACCACATGTAGATACAAACATGTGGCAAAAAATACACTGGCATTTAATATTTCCGATTATAATTTACAAAAAATATAAAAAGAAAACAATATGTATATTATGAAATTTATGTCATAGGTATATTTAAGTAGGATCCCTGTGAATATGCGACATTACGATATATGTAGAATCGAATGGTGTTAGATGAATTCTTGTGTTTACGAGTAAATGGTAATGAATGAATTATGCCAAAATTGTAATTATATTGGAATAAATAATCATTAATTACAAAATAAATAAATAAAAATGGATTAAAAAATTTAAAAAATATATTTCTACCATATCATCAGAAGATTCCAATACACAAAAACGAACGAATTGCTCATAAAATTCTATTTCAACGTCATAATAATATTTCACTCCATATATGAAAATTGCCCTTCTCTATTAATTAGATTTTATATATCAATACACATTATCATCTATATACTAGGGGTGCTGAAAAATTCAGAGTTTAGCCCACTTCTCGAAACATCTGTTCTAATGTTTGATTGATTGAGTTGTTTTTTACGGCTTATCAACCAGGTTATTTAACGCCAGAAAATATTTTTAGATTGGAAGAACTTTTTCAGATAATAAGGATTTAATGATACATATTCTACTAATTAACCCATATCTGGGGCATAACATATGGATTCATAATTTCCCAAGAGTATTTCGTGAATATACTGGACCCAGCTGGAACATGAAATCGACTCTCCGATTTTTAATTCCGAGCCATTATCCACTACTCCACCTTCACATCTAAGCTTACGGTATCTGGTATTCCCAAGCAGTCACCCATCTAACTACTAACCAGGATCGACGTTGTTTCAACGTGATATGGCCGTAATTGAAATATTGATTTTAGGAATTAGAGAGGGTCGAGAATTTTTCAGCATTATCAATGGTTGAAGAACTCACCTTGCAAACAGTTCGCTAGTTGTGAGTTCAACAGTCATTAAATGCTCTATTATTGTCACCTTGTGTCAGACTATGCCAAGTTTAGAAAATACGATTATAAAGAAACAACTCCAAATAAGTTTTTCATCCCTTTTTCTAAATTGATGACCAGAAAGGAGAGGGGGGCACACTGAACCATTCGATTGTGTCATGTGTTTGGTCTCCACAAATGGCCACCATTATTGCCTAAATCAAAACATAATAAGCGTTTGTCCCCGCCAAAGAGAAATGGTTGACAAACCTCTGTAGTGAGTTCAGTTCACATTGAGGGCTCCTTAATTGAGGCCTTGTGCCAAACGAGTCTAATCTTAATAAATATATCCGTTATGGGTGAATAATTAGGTAACTCGTCTCACAGAGTATGACTGCTGTAGTCAATCCAATTCTCACTGGGTACCCATAACTTGTGGCGTACTAACATGTTATATAGTACCTCGCTGTGAAGCAAGCTAGATTCACAGATCATTTCTACTGCGGTAAGTTTTATAATAATGAGGTGTCCTCTACTCTAGTACCAGATCCTTTGAATCGAATTTAATGGTAATAAAGATCCTTTGTCAAAAGATGAGTTGATCTGTGGCGACCCCAATATATACTGGACTTACTCCAGATGATGTCAAAATAAAGTTGTACCTCGTGTTAAAACAGAATGTCAGAGAAGCCGGTGCATCACTAGGTTGACCTGAAAGGTGAAATCATTGCGACCAGATGCCAATTCACGCCTCCAGACTGCAAACCAAAATCTAAACAAGTGGTTGATCCAACTGTACTTAGGATATGCGCGCGTGGGACAAACCTTAAGACATATATATAAAAGATCCACCCCAGAGGGTAGAGACAGAGAGCTTCTTACAAACACACGAGAAAAATCCACGTTCGGAGAAAGCTCCCAACATCACACACCCATATCATTCGAAGAAGTTCAAAGTTGAATTTAAAAAAATTATATTTGAAAAAATTAGTCTCCTGTTCCTATTGGTCGGTACAAGTAGAAAATCACAGTAATTGCGGCTTTGTGCAAAACTAAGTTAAGCTTTGTAAATAAGTAACTTGTATCGGCGTGGTGTTATGGTTAACGAGTTTGATCCTTACTAAGCGCCCTATATGTGTGGACTTGTACCAGAGTTATTTCAGTTTAGTAAATAGTTATAACCTCAAATAGGTTCTTCGGGATTACTTTGTCTGCAGAATTGGTTATATTACATTGTTTGAGAAGCAGCAATAATGTGGAATTGGTGTGAGAATCTCACAAACACAATAAGTGAGGAAATAATCTGTGTGTGGAAGGGAAACATTTAGACAAAAATAGATTTCTCAAGAATAATTCTGATTTTCTCCTTTGCTTCCATCAATAGTTAATTGCTTCTTCAAGCAAAAGTGTTTGTCTGCCTGAATATCATTGAGAAACATTTCTGAAAGTAAAATGGTTGGCAACGATTGGCTGACAATAGAATTTCACGGACATTCTATCTGTGTTCGCTAATTTCAGTGTCGGACAAACAGAAACAATTAATTTTCACAAACAAAAGGCTTCCACTACGAGGACTAGTATCACTGAAAACAGTATGATAATAACAAAAAAAAAAACAAGGCTATACTTTCAAATAAGATAAAAAACAAACGTATTAAAGTTACTTTTAAATGCAGCTTTCTAAAGAAAAGAAAAAAGTCAGGCTTCATAAAATTAATGTTTACTCGTATCTTTTATCGTTTAGTTGTTTTTCAGCTTATCTTACTCCGATTCTTAAAGAAGACAAGACATACATTCCAGGCGATAGCCAAACTCATTTTACCAAAAGAATCCTGCCAGTGCCTTGCGCTAAAACACTGCGAGGCTGAGAAGGTGAAGGTTGATAAGTAAATACGAAAATTAAATCTATCAAAAGCGTCAAATTTTCTTTCTTTTCCGCAATCGCTTATTGCAAAACTTACAATAGAAGGAATATTATCTTGAATTTTGATGAGATGAAGCATTGTCAACCATTATTTAATTTTTACTAGAATTTCTTTCTTCATTTTACTTGCTTTGTTTTTATATATTTTTTAATCATTCCATTCAAAGTAAGGCAATAAATCCACTAAAATTCGAGTGGTTAGTGCGTGTGAAAGGAACAGTGGCGGACAGTATAAAAACATAATTGAAGGAGAAAGAATATGTCGATTGACATTGCATTTATTTTTGTATATAATTATTTAGCATGAAAGTAGAGACAGTTCCACGGGCGAGAGGTGCGAAACAATTAGAATAGAACTTATGGTTACAAATGGCAATTTCAACAGTGAAATGATGAGACCTACCTGCCAATCCAGTACTGCGCTTAGATTGGTAAAGTTGAGGTACCAACATGGAAAGCTCATCGGAACAATTACTATGAAAATATTTATTGAAGCGGCAAAAGGAAACTTCCTCATCGCGGTGGAAAAGTGACTGAAGCTGAGATGCCAACTCAAGGCCAATAACATTGCAGATTCCTCTTTGAATTTTTTTTCAAGAACTTCTAGATATATAACAGAAGCACCAGATTAGATGTGGCAGCAGAGGACGGATGGTAGACTTATAAATGCGTAAAATTGTCTGGAACAACATAGTGGACCAACTTTCCTAGCAGCAGACCCCAGCAAAATTAATTCAATAGAATCTCTCCGCTATCATGTCAACTGAAAACATGGGACATCACAAAGTTAGCATCAGCCATGCAAATGACGGCAAACAAATTTCTTTAAGAGGATGCATAGCGAGTACTTTTATTCCGCTAGTAATATTAATAGTAGTAGTAATAATAACCAGAATATGAATGGGATGAAAAATTGTCAACCATTATTCATTTTTGACGAGAATTATGTCATCTTAATTTTAGTTGATTTTGGTCGTTATTTGGAAAAATGATCAACGCTAATGACCGACATTCTGAATAGTTGCGATAAAAAAACTAAATGAAATTAAGATAAACGACGTCAGAGTAAAAAGTTAATAATAATGCTTGGCAATGTGCCATCAAATAACAAATCGAGAAACTACTACAACTACTCATACAACTGAAGGAAATCAAAATTTTGATAAGATCTCTTTCTGTTCAGTTTTATGTCGGACTGCATGGAATTAATCCATTGCTTATCGTCTGTTAAGATAATATCATTTCGGAATCCAGAAATTAATCAATTGCTTATAATCTCTTACGAAAATATTATTTCAGACTGTATAGATAAATCTATTCTTTCTCGTCTGCTACGATATTCTTATCTCGGACATTATGGATTAATCAATTGCTTATAATTTGTTACGAAAATATTATTTCAGACTGTATAGATAAATCTATTCTTTCTCGTCTGCTACGATATTCTTATCTCGGACATTATGGATTAATCAATTGCTTATAATTTGTTACGAAAATATTATTTCAGACTGTATAGATAAATCTATTCTTTCTCGTCTGCTACGATATTCTTATCTCTCGACTTAATCAATTGCTTATAATTTGGACATTATGGATTAATCAATTGCTTATAATTTGTTACGAAAATATTATTTCAGACTGTATAGATAAATCTATTCTTTCTCGTCTGCTACGATATTCTTATCTCGGACACTATGGATTAATCAATTGCTTATAATTTGTTACGAAAATAAATTATTTTTCAGACTGTATAGATAAATTGCTATTCTTTACTCGACTGTCTTTCTACGATATTCTTATCTCGGACATTATGGATTAATCAATTGCTTATAATTTGTTACGAAAATATTATTTCAGACTGTATATTCTTAGATAAAATCTATTCTTTCTCGTCTGCTACGATATTCTTATCTCGGACATTATGGATTAATCAATTGCTTATAATTTGTTACGAAAATATTATTTCAGACTGTATAGATAAATCTATTCTTTTTCTCGTCTGCTACGATATTCTTATCTCGGACATTATGGATTAATCAATTGCTTATAATTTGTTAGACTGTAAAATATTCTTTCAGACTTACGATATTCTTATTTCGGACACTATGGATTAATCAATTGCTTATTTTGATAAGACTGTATAGATAAATCTATTCTTTTCGTTCTCGTCTGCTACGATATTCTTATCTCTTTCACACTATGGATTAATCAATTGCTTATAATTTGTTACGAAAATATTATTTCAGACGGCATAGATTAATTCATTCTTTCTCGTCTGCTACGATATTCTCTTCTCAGACTCCAGGGATTAATCAATTACTTATAATCTCTTACGAAAAATCATATTTCAGATTGCATAGATTAATCCTTTCTTTCGCGTCTGCTATGATATTCTTATCTCGGACTGAATTGTGGGAGAGAATTTCCAAGCTGATCATTTATTATTTCTCAATTGCTCACATTTTACTTTCACTTCACGGCACTTTTTCTTCAAAATATCTGCGTGGGTTTGAGAAAATTTCCAAGCTGGTCTTCATTTTTTTCTTAATCCAACAAAGACAAAAAGCGGGGCACATCGGTAGCGACCTCTACTAATGAAAAAAATATTTTTTTAAATAGTTAATGAACGATCAGAATTGTGATGTCTTGGCTTGACTTCGGTAAAAAAAAAAACATTGTTACTGGCAGGAGACACGTGCAATAGTCCTCCGGTCTGTACGGGTCCCGTTTTAACAAGGTGTGCAAGGTACGCGCTTATGACTTTAAACCAAGGGTCTACGTGCTGGATGGGGTTAACTAGGTTGGACTTTGGTGGTAGGATTTCTGTAGAATTTCCCTGAATTTGGTAGATGTCATAACTGGCACTTGGGGGTCTCTCACATCTCCAACAAAGGCGAATTCCATCAGCGTATTTAATCTGTGCGAATTAAAACTATGCGACTTGACCGAACGCAAAAGAGTGTAATTTTTTGTTGTTTTTTTAAAATCTAGTATTAAGGCTTTAAGATTTTCCGCTATAAGCACTCCCGTCCCGGCCTCACGTCCCCTCGTCAGTCCTCCCACCTCCTAACACGTTAGAATTCAGGTGACAAGTATCAAGTTATTGATATTCCAAAGTGTTGCTTTGTGCATTTGAAGGGATTAGGTTACGGATAAACTCGGATTAGACAATATAATCAATAGCGAAAGTAAAAGTAATGCGAATGATTGAAGGATTTTTTAAGCGTTTCACCCCAAGCAAGGTGGAAAGCCACTAGCATGCAAATGGTTACAGAGAGTTGGAGCAAGAGCAAATAGGAGTGATAGAGGAAAGGATGAAGAGAAGGATTGGGGATAGATCAGGGCATCTGGAGACGTCGATTGACAGTACATTTGAATAGTTGGAGATTATAGCTATCAGGGAAACAGGAAAAGGGGAGGGAGTTTCACAGGCGAGAGGTGCGAGACATGAAGCTATTGAAATAAAAGAGAGGGCTACATTTAACAGTCTCAACAGTGAATGGGTGAGAGCGAGATCCCAGCCTAGTTGAACGCTTAAATACATGAATCCTGGGAACCAGCGAAATCAGCTTATCGGTGCAGTTACCATGAAGGTATTTGTAAAAATAGACAGAGGGAGGTGACGGCACGTCTGTGAGAGAGCGACTGCAGACGAGATGCCAGATCAGAGCCAATTACGTTGCATATCCGTCTTTGGATTTTATCAAGAACCTTGAGACAAACAGAAGGGGCACCAGACCATATATGGCAGCAATACACCATGCAAGGGCGAATGGTTGATTTGTAGATCTAAAGGATCGACTCCGGCGAGAAAAATTTCCTGGCGCGGCACAGGGAGCCAACTTTCCTTGACTCAATGTATTTGTTCCATCTCAGGTCAGCAGTCAATGTGAGACCGAGTAGTCGCAAAGAGGTGCTCTCGTGAAGTTGAACTGCAGACATTCTAATGGGGGTGTTGGCAGGGATGGTTCTCTGTGGTGAGTAATAGAGATCAGTTTTGTTTTTGAGGCGTTAAATTTAATCAGCCAATTCCTGCCCCAGTTCACAACCGATTGGAAGTCCTTTTCAAACAAACGACCAGGTTAGTTTTGTTTCTGAGGCAGGAGTAAATTGTAGTGTCGTCCGCGTAGATGCCTACTTGGGAATCTATGACATCAGTAATGTCGTTAATAAGGAACAGAATAGGGCCTAGGATATAGCCTTGGGGAACACCTGCGTTCGTGGGATAGGAGCTGGAGGAGAATTCGTTGAGAACGACCTTCAATACACGGTTTGACAGGAATTATTGTATTAAGTCGAACAATTAACCTGTAATTCCATAACCCTGAAGCTTGCGAAGAAGGCCGTCATGCCAAACCCAATCAAACGCTTTGGAAATATCTAGAGCCATGGCACGATCTTCTCCGTTATTATGAAGAGTTTGGTAAACAATTTCAATGATGGCCGTAAGCACATCAGCTGTAGAACGAGCAAAGCGGAAACCATATTGCTAGTCTGAGAGCAGATCATGGGATGTAAGGTGCTTAACCACTTCGGCGTTGATTAAAGCTTCGAAGACTTTGCCGAAGAGGGGTAGGAGAGTGATAGGACGGTAATTAGAAGGGTCAGAAGGGTCACCAGAGTTCTTAAAGACAGGAACAATGTACGAGGACTTCCAACAGTCTGTGAAACAAGATTCATTGAGGCAGTAGTTATATACGGAATACCAGCCATTGTCCTGAAGAAATGTGCGCCTGAACTGGCCCCTGCCCTTTTCAGATTATATAAGATAGATAGATAGATAGATAGATAGATAGATAGATAGATAGATAGATAGATAGATAAAGTGGACAATACTATTCACGATGTTCACAAAATACTACACATTGCTCCGAAGAAGAAATACTGGTGGACGAGATTTTGATTCTAGACAAAGCACACAGCTACTACACTGATCCGAAACAAAAGTACCGATCTATGTGTAAATAATTCCGTCGTATTTTATGGGTAACATTCTGGTTAACAAGAATGATAAATAAAAATCAGCTTGTCTTCCCTGTTTAGTTAGAGAGGTCGGCGATCGATGCCTACCACTGGTAGGATATCGAATGCTGATTTTCAAAGCAGGCAATCGCTCTCTAGTCAAAGAATAACGCAACAAAATCTTCCAACCACCATCTTCTGTATCAGAGCTTGAAACCCTCGTATCCTGTCGGCAGTCCCATATTAAAAAAAGAACAACCAAATGAACAAAACTTCATTTTCCAGGACAAGCGATTGTTGCAAAATTGATTCAGTATATAAAAAGGCCGCAAAAAACCGACAACAATCCCTCAATCAAGATGCCTTTGATCAAAGTGTAATATGTGTTGCAGCAGCAGCAGCAGCAGCTAGCCGGCCTGCGGTTCCAACCAGCAATCAGCAGCTCCAACTTTTGTCAATCAGAAGCAGCTCCAAACAGGCCTTCTGCTCTAGCCAGCTGTCCTCGCCATTAGCGACAATATGCGATAAACATATGGTCAACTGATTTTTTTTTTAAGAGAAACAAAGTTTTTATTTGAACAAAGTATCTATCGCCGAAATGTTTTTTTTTTTTTGCTATCCTCTGCCAGCCGCAATGATGGAGCCATTGCCAGTGAGACAGGCTGCAAGAGCCACTCTGTTTTGCGAGGCTCGTCTCTCTGTTTTGCGAGGCTCGTCTCTCTGCTTTGCGAGGCTCGTCTCTCTGCTTTGCGAGGCTCGTCTCTTAATTGAGACGCAACCCCGCCAACCCTCCGAAGGAACGCCATCGGAGTAAAAATAAATCTGTCTGCATGAAAAGAATATTTAACTATTTTTTATATCCGCGTCCCGTACTACAGACCCCGGCTCATCCGCGGACCTGATCAAATTACCGGCCTAAAATGTATCGACACAGGTCGCATCCCAAATCAACGACTTCCCCACTTTAAAAGGGAAAATAGTAATCCCATCCAGCCGCTTTTCCATCACCACGGTCGAGGCCTACGGGTTCGATTTGGGAAAGGAACCCAACTGCATCCAAACGTCTTCTGATGATGTCGTTTATTGCTACATGCCGTGGAAAGCGGTCGACATTACAACGACAGAAGAGAGGATGCAAACCAAACTCATCAATGGAAGATCCACATCTGCATCTGTGATGCTGACATAATTTGAGTCCAAGATGGAGTGTACTCATCATCTAGAAGGGTACCCGGTAGATGAAGAGGGCACTGCGTTGAGCCAGACGTCACTAGTCGGTTGTGTAGACAGGCGAGGCGGTGCTGATTCAGAGAGAGCCTCAAATTACTAAAATTCGCCTCGCACTTATGCGATAAACTGCCTTGAAAAGAACAACAGGGTTAGAGTTACAAAACTACAAAATTATAAAACTACAAACCTGTCTTTCTTACAACAACGGTCATCAAGGATTTTCTCCCTCTTTACATAAACATACAGAGATGTTTTTTGTCTAGTGCAACGAAACATTTTTTCTAGATGTATTTCCTTAGCGAAAATAAACATAACAATATAATATATTTTTACTCAATTCTTCGTTTTCTTTGCTGTTGCCTTCCGTCATTCAATATCTGTTTGCAGGACAATTTACCTACAATATATATATATATATATATATATATATATATATATATATATATATATATAGTGAACATTGAAGTCAACACGCAGAGCCTCTGAGTGTTGACTTCAATGTTCATTTTTTATTTATATTTACACACACTCTATCTCTGATATTGACCACTTTATCCCATAAATATAGCACACCTTAAAACTATATTTTTCATATATATATATATATATATATATATATATATATGAAGAAATATAGAAATTCCGGAGGAAAAAACTACTAAGACATATCACACTATTAATTGAACTATGTACTTAGTTCATGTCACGTTAACTGGAAAACACTTACAACAAAAGAATTCGTGGATTTACCAAATTACAAAATTCATATAAAAAGTTTCTCACTTGAAGTATTTGAACTTTAGCGTTGTGACTTGCACGTTCCCATATTATATAACCGTTAATATTCTTAAAGAAACATCTTTCGGTCTACAACACATTTATTTCGTCTTCGAGTTTTGATTTTAAAGGAAAAAATTACAGCTTGACGATGAGGACATGAAGTTCTTGAAAGTACTTGCTGCTCTAAAAAAAATACACTAGATCCATCTAACAACAATTTTATACATGAGGATCGCATCATTCAGTGGATTGTTAGTAGTTTAATGCTTATACTAAGTCTATTAGCAAAGAGAATTCGCCATTAGTTGCATTAATACTGCTAACTGATTAAATGTATGATTATCTCTTTATAATATATATATATATATATATATATATATATATATATATATATATATATATATATATATACACGGAATGTATACGGAATAAATTCCAATAACCAAAAAATACTATTATTAAAAGAGTGCTCAATACTTTTTATTCTTTGTGACATTATTTTGGGGCGGTTTGTTAAATCCATTTCTAATCACCTTTCTTTGTATTGTGCTATTTTTGTTTTCTTTCAGGGCAAAAAAAATAATATTTTTTCCGCCTTCTTTTCTTTTTTTTTTCTTCTCATTCCGGGTCCGCCTCCAAGGCAGATCCTCCCGATAAGAAAAAGATAAGATTGGCCAATTGAAAACAAAAAAAAAGATAAAACAAGAGAAAACTGAGACTCTCTCTGGAAGTTACAAGGAAGGAGCAGGTACTTGCCAAAGAAATACCTAAAAAGACACATTCGCCTCCCAAACAGGTTACAAAAAAAGATCCAATCGCCTCACAAGGAGTCTACCAAAAATACACAGTCGTCTCCTAAAGAGGCTAGCAAACAAGACCATTCGCCTACCAAAGAGGCAAAACAGCAAAGCAAATATGATTTATTCGAAAATTATAACATAAACATGTTATAAAATCACTACAAAAATAGCCATAGATATATATATATATATATATATATATATATATATATATATATATATATATATATATATATATATATATATATATATATATACATACATATATATATATATATTTACATATATATATATATATATGGATATATGTGTGCATTGCAGTTATGTATATATTTTTGCTAGTATTTATGTTTGTGTGTATATATGTTTGTATTGATGTTTGTTATGAATTCTTTCATTTTTTCATTTTGATAATATTGTTAGTATTTTTTAAGGTTGTTTGAAATGAATTTATCAACATGTAGCCGTAAGTTGTTCCGAAGCAAAGCAGTCTAAAACTCGACCATCAATCATTAGCAGCATTCCCCTGCGCTTATGTTTGACAAAACAATTTGAATCGCGCCTAATCGGGTCTCATGACTTATTAAACAGAAAACACATATCAACTCACACTCGATTTTAATAAGAAAATTTAGAAATCAATCGAAAATTGGAATCATTTTTCGAAATTCAGAATAACAATAAATCAGTTTTGCTCTTTATATTTTTAAATCTGAAATATTGATGAAACATTACATATTTTCAGGGATCGATTCAAGCCACAACCTTTTTTTTCTTGTCACACCCTTTTTATCATGCCAATTCGCCACACCATCTGCGTGGGGGGTCAGATTAGTTTTGGAACGTTATTGCAAACTTTGGGAAACCCTGTCAGGAATATTTTATTGAAAGATGAAAAAGTATTTATTTCAAGTAAATTCGAGTCTCCTCCCTTCCACCATTCATTTACATTGCGAAGATCGGTCGGAAAAAGTTGTCTCCCTTTGTTCATTCATTTGGTTTGTGACGATACAATGATTAATTAAAGTTATAAAAGTTTATTTTTAACGCACATTGGCTCAATATCTCATTAATCCATAACTACTGTACTTATCTGTGTATAATACGCATTGCAAACATTTATTTGTTAAATTCCGGGTGAAATATTTTGTGTATAATACAAACTGCGATATTAGAATTTCTAACACGCATTTACCATTTGTTCAACTTTTCATCTGATTCATGTCAACTAGAAATGAGAATTTGTAGAGTTTGCGTGATATTTTCAAACACAAAATGTACGCAGAGAAAATGTTAGGCAAAATGCAAAGAAGTATCCACACAAAAATGCAACAAGTTCACACTAAGGGAAAAAAATCCATAAAAAATGATTCCATTAGCTAATGACTATTTCTTCGTTGAAGCGTAAAACCAAAACGGTCATTGTCATTGCTTCCCTTTTGTGGGGATGACGATGACATCTACAAAGCTGACAACATCAGATGAGACTGTCATGATGTCAACCTTTGACACGGAGAGCAGTGAAGTAAACTAAAATATCTTTAATATAGCTACTGACACGGACTTCCGAAAAATACCGAAAAGCCTATTTTAATTAAATGAAAAAAAAATGTCTTATTTGAACTCAAATTTCAGTTTTATTTGAAAGATAATAGTCTAACGCTAGTTAGTCTAAAAATACATTTAAAAAATACATTTAAAAATATAATTAAAAATACATTACATTTAAAAATACATTATGTTTAAGCAATAGTTTAAGATGATAATTTTTTATTCTATACGATTTTAATAAATTTAGTAGTTTGTCTATTTTGACAAGACTTTTAGTTTTTGATCAACACAACAACCTTTGACCTGGTAACAACAGTTTGGTGACCATGAGATCAGCTATGGTTTTCTTTACTTTCTGTTTACTCTTCACAATTTCATGACCTGACTTAGAAATTAAAAGCAATCTGTCTAAAACATATACAGAAATGCAAAAAAAAAAAACAGAGGAAAAAATGAAATATACATTACTAATGTCTTCTCTTCCCTATCATGTTTCAATCAACAACATACACTGCTTGTCACACACCCCTTCTGGCTCTTATTCTATGTGAGTGAGGAAAATGGCTACCTTCTTTTGGCTGGAAATATGGTTTCAACAATTATAAAAGCACAAATTTGAACTAATCCTTTTTTTTTTTTTTTTTATTGACAGCAGTGACAATTTGGAGAGGAAATATTTTTGACTGTCATACCAGAAGTATTGGCTTTTTATTTTTTGTGACATTATTTTGGGGCGGTTTTTTAAGTCCATTTCTAATCACCTTTCTTTGTATTGTGCTATTTTTGTTTTCTTTCAGGGCAAAAAAAATAATATTTTTTCCGCCTTCTTTTCTTTTTTTCTTTTTTTTTTCTTCTCATTCCGGGTCCGCCTCCAATGCAGATCCTCCCGATAAGAAAAAGATAAGATTGGCCAATTGAAAACAAAAAAAAAGAGAAAACAAGAGAAAACTGAGACTCTCTCTGGAAGTTACAAGGAAGGAGCAGGTACTTGCCAAAGAAATACCTAAAAAGACACATTCGCCTCCCAAACAGGTTACAAAAAAAGATCCAATCGCCTCACAAGGAGTCTACCAAAAATACACAGTCGTCTTCTAAAGAGGCTAGCAAACAAGATCCATTCGCCTCCCAAAGAGGCAGAACATCAAAGCAATACCAAGCCCAATTGTGCAGTGGTTGAAGAGTTAATCTGTAGCTAGAATTCTGAAAGGCGACTTTCCCACGTGAAAGGGTTAAGGTGAAAGGAGACAGAATCGATAAAATCAACAACGGTTTGAAAGTTTACAGCGGACATTTCTCTGTTTTAGGCGGAAGAATAAAGACTCAAACACCTGCTCGGAGTGTAACTTAGAAGAAGAAAATGTTTATTTACATGAACAAAAAACAAGTAAAGGGATATAGACAAATATGAGAGAAAGAAAGGAGAAGAAAATTCCTTTAACTTGGAGAAAAAATGTGTTCATATAAAGGTTTGCTCAAAATATTTCTCTGAGTGCCTAAAAGTTCTTTAAGCAAGTAAATTGTTCTTAAGAGGTTAACATTCACATAGATTTCTTCAGAGCTCTCTTTGTTGAATAAACAGTCGGAAAGATCCGTACTTTGTATTTGAGTGTGTTCGTAGGCCGACGACAGGAATTTCTAGGTCCAAGGAAGCAGATCTCGATTAGTTTTTCGTAGAGGGCCGACGTTCTGTCTTTCTTTCTTGAAAAAGGTTCCGGAGAATACTGGTTTTACTGTCGCCGACCAGATGTCATCACAGACGATGTCAAGTACTCACTGTCAAAGAGATGCATATTCTTGATATTTATCGTGATTAGAAGGCTCAGAAATATCGGGAACTTTTCCCTCCAAAATTGCTATACACTTTCCGTGTTCTCTCATTCGTCAGAGAATATATTCTTAGCTCTGATAAGAATCAAAGTTTTGGGAACTGGTTTTTGGAAGCAAAGGTCCGGCAAGGAGTAAGCGTTACACCTGACTTTATGGCACTATGGTCAGGATAAGGGCGGTCAAATTCCTTTTTATATCTTCCAGCACTTCCGTTCGTTAGAAAATAAGTATCAAAGGAGTTGCTTTTTGGAAGCAAGGGTCCGACAAGTTGTCAGTGTCCCACTCGCCACCGATGTTATAGCACCATGGTTAGAGCAATGGTGGTCAGATTCCTTTTTATATTTTCCAGCACTTTCGTTCATCAGAAAATATATTCTTATCTCTGATAGAGATCAATGCTTTGGGAGACGGATTTGAAAGCAGGGGAAAAAGTTGGGACAAAGACCAGAAAAGAGGCCAGAACGTGAACTTGTAGTAGTGGTTCTCAAATTAAATTCTAATAGTGAGTGTATCGCGCTTTGCTGCGATGCGAGGTAATGACATACAGTGGTTGTTAGATGCTACATAGAACAAGAGGAATTTGAGACTCTAATCTAAATTATCATTCATCGCAATCCACGTTAGGATAGATTAAGGCATTGTTCCGTTTGACTTAGCTAGAGTATGAAAGCGCATAACCCCGTTTAATTTTGTCCTCGTTTTATTTTTATACCCCATCCCTAACCCTATTAGGTGACAGTTTTCTCAGTTTTCTACTAATGGTAGGGACACGATTTTCGGATAATTTACTTTTTTTTCTCGCATTTCGAGTCTTAATTTTTTTTTTTCGCCCAGTAAACTGAGATTTTCTGTCATATGTAGTTTTAGGGAGAGGGCAAATATACTAATATAATTTTGTATAATTGATGTACTTATATTTTTGTCAGTATAATTGGGGATTTGTATTCCCCCACCACCACCATCAAAAAAAAACTGTACATATTTAAAGTTAAGAATTTCATTGAGCAGATGAGATATTTTGGTAGTACAACTATTAAGAGTCAATCTACTTTTGGTGAATAAAAATTATTTGGTCGCTTAATGAATAAGACTAGCAATGGTTAAGACCGGACTAACGAAGACCGGCTTTTCTCATCCAACCCCATTATGACCTTATTTGGTGCGTTAATTATACATTCTTTAAATTGAAACCAAAAATTGGATAAATATATCGGATACAGTTTTTTTTTATGTTTTCGACGTGGTAGTGACGAATTTAATGTAGACATATTTTTGTACAGCGGACATCATCGGTATCTACGCCATGGCAAATAATCACTGAAAATTGTCTTTTATTTTTGTCATGGTGTTGAAAATATTTAGTGCAAAAATAACTCAAATATTTTCAATATGGCTGACATCTTCATCCCCTTTAAGTTGAGTTTTGATTTTGGCGTTCTACAAATGAGAATATGCTGCCTCCCAACACCCTTTAATGTTTGATGTGTAACTGTAGAATTTTGAGGGGATAAACTTCACTACAACAGCTTCTCGTCTCACGTATTTCTCCAGCACGCTGGGTAATGACCAAGAGTCAAAATTCCCCGGTTACATGAAGCACCTGTTTTATATCCAGTTGAGGTGCAAGCAAAGATTTACATGACATTAAACAAGAGTCACTTGTGACCTTTCACTCTTTTTCGACCTAGGATACACGCGACACGTTGTCGCTTGGTTTGACGAGGTGAGTTGCTATTTTCTACGTTACAGTAACACGTGGTAGTAAGGCTCCTTTTTCAGTTCATTAGTAGTAACTTTTGAGGTACTCGTAAGTAAAAAAAAAAAAAAAAAAAAAAGCATAGCAGCCGCAAGTAAGTTTTGTTGATATTTCATTCAAATATTTTTTTTTTATATGTATTCACGAACCATCGCATAATTCCCTCATATTCTGTTCCCAGAGATATTTTTTGTGCTACAGGAAATTTAATTAAACTACCATGTGTGAAAAGAAATCTGTCGCCATCATGTCAGTAGGGAGCGGACACTGCCTTATTTTTTGCCCAGTTTGAAACAGATTTTGCATTGAGAGGGATTACCATTTGGTAGTTTTGGAAACTACCCCACGAGGGCGAGCGGGGAGAAAAGAAGTTAGGGATCTAATCATTCCCCCACCCGCAGTAATACAATTTAAGAATCGAGCTTATTGCAAGGAAGAAACTGTCACGACTCCTCAACTGGGAAACAGAAAACCATTGCAATTTCTACGCCACCTGAAACACTTAGCTGAAGAAATTACACTTGATAGGATAATGGGATATATTTTCCTCTGTCGTCTGCTTCCTTCTTTTCATACGGTCTTCGTCGTGATAGGGAAGGATACGCCCATCGTGAAGTTGGCGAGGATTACCGATAATCTAACGGATTTAAATCTGTTGCGGGAGAATCCGACCATTATGGCGGAAATATCTGGTAACCGTAATTCGGAGTTAGATCCCTCAGTTAAATTTTTGTTTTAGAAATCCACCCTTCGCTACACCATCTCCAGAAGCACGAGATTTACCATTTCAAACGATGAATAAATCTGGGCACCAAGTTAGATGGCCTAGACGTTTCTTAACTTTTTTTTCCCTCTTTGAAGGACATTTCTTCATCTGGACTGTCTATTTTCATTTTCATTTTATCTTTTATTTTATTTTGCTTCAAATGATTTTCTTTCCCCGCTCGAACCCGAAATGTTTTGCTCACATTTTACTTTCACTTCACGGCACCTTTTCCTCAAAATATCTGCGTGGGAGTGAGAAAATTTCCAAGCTGATCTTCATTTTTTCTCAATCCAACAAAGACAAAAACGTGGGGCACATCGGTAGCGACCCCTACTAATGAAAAAATATATTTTTTTAAATAGTTAATGAAAGATCAGAATTGTGATGTCTTGGCTTGACTTCGATAAAAAAAAAAAAAAAGATATAAAATTTTCCACCATTGTTACTGGCAGGAGACACGTGGAATCGTCCTCCGGTCTATACGGGTCACGTTTTAAGAAGGCGTGCAAGGTACGCGTTTATGACTTTAAACCAAGGGTTCAGGTGTTGGGTGGGGTTAACTAGGTGGGAATTTGGTGGTAGGATTTCTGTAGAATTTCCCTAAATTGGGTAGATGTCAAAACCGGCACTTGGGCCTCTTCCACATCTCCAACAATGGCGAATTCCATCAGCATAGTTAATCTGTGCGAATTAAAACTATGCGACTTGGCCCACCTCAAAAGAGTATAGTTTATTTATTTATTTTTTAATCTAATATTAAGGCTTTAAGATTTTCCGCTATAAGCACTCCTGTCCCGTCCTCATGTCCCATCGTCAGTCATCCCACCTCCTATCCCGATAGCGAGAGTAAAAGTAATGCGAATGAATAAATAATTGGTTTTGATTTTTATTTCCAATGTCAATTTAATGAATTTTTAAAGTTTTTCCCACGTAATTTGGTGGCGAAAAAAAAAAGACGTTTATATTTTTCAGACAACATTGGACAACTTTCTAGTGGTCAGCTTTAATCAACTCAACATAAAAAAAAAACAGACAAGTTGTTTTTCACGTATATAAAATGTGGTTTGTGTTTGATAGATAGATAGATAGATAGATAGATAGATAGATAGATAGATAGATAGATATGAACAAACTAGTAGATAGATAGATATAAACAAACTAGATAACTATGAGCAAACTGAGTAGATCGATATGATTAAAGATAGATATAAATATAGATAGATTTTAGATAGGCATGAACAAACTGAGATAGACATTATATTATATACACACATGTATCTATTTACACACATGTCATAGATACGAATAAAGATAGATACATAGATATGAATATAGATAGATATAAACAAACTGATAGATAGATAGATAGATAGATAGATAGATAGATAGATAGATAGATAGATAGATAATTTAAACATAAATTAAATCATTTTGCGGCTGGGTATATTAAAGGGAAATAAATCCAAATATTTTTACATGAGTTACTTCCCTTATATTATATGATTTGCAACTTATTTTTCATTGTGTATTTTTAGAACATTTGTGGTAATAGCTCTCCACAGATTTCTTTTCTTTATTATCTGTAAATTTCTTAGAAAAGATGGCGGATCCGTATCCCATGTCTTCCTCTTTGTTTTTTTTTTTTCAAAGGGATCTCAATATGTCCTGCCAGACTACAGCAGAATTTGAACTCGTCTCGCTCATTCAACGTTCCACGCCAGTAAACGTTGTGATACTTGCCTAGCCTATAAATCTTTCCTTACTGTCACACCAGCAAGCTTGAAAAAAAGGAAAGGTAAACTATTCTCCTATAAGTACATTATCTCGCCAAACAATAGAAGCTGTTACCTTTATTGTCAACCTTAACTGGGTCAATAAAAACGACTCCATGAATTTAACAATAGCACAGAACAGAAATGGCCAAACCGAACCTCGCGAACCACATGTGGTTCTTTGACCTTTAACCCTTTCCTCACAAATTATTTTAGGGAAACCTTTCGTTTTCAGACGAATTTTTAAAAATTTGTTTTTAATATAGGAACGAAGAAACTGGGGTACGTTGAAGTACCCAAACGAAGGCTGACAACTCTACCTGACGTATGAGCTGGTAGTGGACCGGGGGGGGGGGGTAAGATGAAAAAGAAAGCACGCGCATTTAAATTTCCTGCTAGAAGAAAGGTCAAGCTACAAGAAAATGGCAGACTCTAGTTGTGTCCAGCCGAAAATGAAGACGACAAACAAGACCGATATATATATATATATATATATATATATATATATATATATATATTAAAACAATTACAAAGCACATAGTTAACATTGTCTTTGTGTGTGAACATTTGTGTGTGTGTGCAAACGTTCGTATTTGGTGAATGTTTGTAATGTTCGTAGCGTTTTCCCAGAAATAGGAAACGCTGATCTTCTAAGAGCTTACAACTTGTCGCTGAAATGAAGAAGAAAGAGAGATTTACCTCACCTCCACGTGAGGTGGTTTGCGGCCCGAGGCCTGAGGGAAAAAGAGGTCGAGGCAAGAGGTCGCCCAGTATTTTAAGCAGTGCGAGATAGACCCCTGGTGAAGAATTTGGGAATTAAGGAGGAGGTAACATGTTGACAATTGGACTCGTTTTAAACTCAGAAGGGCACAAAAACAATCATGATCGATGTATAAACACATCTGTAGATGTTTTTGAATGTTGTTCAGGGCGTGTTTATTCGACTGTATCTGAAAAATATACTTCCGACAAAAACGTATATACACGTCTACATCGAGGAAGGATTTCATATGCGTCCCGTTGAAATATGTTGACTGAGCTCCTTTTTTCATCACATTTAATATAAAAGGTAAATCATTAAAAAAATCAAGCTTTATAACTATTTACTGGGTATGAATTGAGACCCCATTAAATTAAAACGTAAGTTTAATGTTAATGCGTATGTAACAAAAACATATGTGTCAATTTTGTTAATGTCTTTAGGCTCTCAAACATCTGAAGTTCATCGTATGTGGCTCTTGCATTAAGTTTGGCCACCCCTGGCATTGAATATCATCATCATCAATCATCATCATCATTTCAATATAAATTATAAACAGTATTTTATTAGGTTATTTAAATATATATTAAAATGAACGACTTTGTTTTGGTCCTGAATTTATGATATTTCAAAATTATAAAAATAACCTTGCCATCAGTGATGATAGAAAAGAAAGTATATTTCTTCATCCTAACCTTCATTATAAAAACGAACCTTCCACCACAAGGTTTTCAGTACAGTTGTGTAGACTAGGGTAGCTATAGTAGTAGTGAGCAGTAGACAAGTAGCAATACAGAAACACACGTCTGTCAGATCGAAAACAGAAAATTTCAAACGCATCCTCACAAACGAAATTCTCTGAACCAAACCAAGTAAGCACCGACTTTTAAACAAAACAGACACTGAGAACATTTTTATACACATTATGCCAATATTTTGTAATTCACATCACAAAAAGAAAATACAAATTCTTGTTATTTGTCTCAACTTTTTATTGTTGTTATCGTTGTACGTTTTATGCATTTTAATCTCTGTCATTTAATATCAGCCCCCATTACAGTCAACACATAATAACAGCGGGGAACACAATGCATCAGCACCCAAAATTACCTGCCCTGTTACAACTTAATCAAGACAGACTACTTCTTCAATTCATTTTCTCTCAGTTTGTACATCTTTGGTAAATACAACGGGTAGACAGAAAGTTCACAGCCTGACCAGAAAGCTCTTCTTCCCATAATTCTGACACGTGATTATTTAGTCATATATATGGGAAAGTGAAAACTTTTCAGCGCCCTCTTTGTTTACACACGCTAGACAGGAGCAAATGCGTGGGTACCAATCTTCGAAGATGATGAACCAAATTCAGGATTTGAGTTGGGCTTGAACCTACAGTGGAGACAAAAGAACGATCTCGGCTACTAAGCAAAACCTTTTTCCTCAGACACGTTTAGGTAGATTAGATAGTGGACAGAAGAATTTAATATTGTATGATTACCGTCAGCTTCACGATTCAATATAATCGGTTGTGAACTGGGGCAGGAATTGGCTGGTTAACTTTAACGCCTCGAAAACAAAATTTCTCTGTATTACTCATCATAGAGAACCATCCCTTCCGCCCCCATTAGAATGCCTGACGCTCAACTCCACAAGAGCACCTCTTTGAGACTACTCGGCCTCACATTGACTGCTGACCTGAGATGGAACAAATACATTGAGCACCGACCACCGCAAGGAAAGTTGGCCCCTGTGCCGCGCCCGGAAATTTTTCTCGTCGGAGTTGATCCTTCAAATCTACAAATCAACCATTCGCCCTTGCATGGAGTATTGCTGCCATATATGGTCTGGAGCCCCTTATGTTTGTCTCAAGGTTCTTGATATGATCCAGAGACGGATATGCAATGTAATTTGCCCTGATCTGGCATCTCGTCTGCAGTCGCTCTCTCACAGACATGCCGTCGCCTCTCTCTGTCTTTTTTTACAAATACTTTCATGTTAACTGCTCCGACGAGCTGCTTTCGCTGGTTCCCAAACTTCATGAATTTAAGCGTTCAACTAGGCTGGCATCTCGCTCACACACTTTCATTGTCAAAACTGTTCAATGTAGCCGTCTCTTCTACTCCGATAACTTCATGTCTCACACCTCTCGCCTGTGGAACTCCCTCTCCTTTTCCTGTTTCCCTGATAGCTATATCTCCAACTATTCAAATGTAATGTCAGTTGACGTCTCCAGATGCCTTGATCTATCCCCTATCCTTCTCTTCATCCTTTCCTCTATCACTCCTCTTTGCTCTCGCTCCAATTATCTGTAACCCTTTGTATGCTAGTGGCTTCCCGCCTTGCTTGGGGTGAAACGCTTAAAATATATATATATATATAGTATCTTAGATAGTAGTTTAGATATGTTACATGACCTAAAGTATTGAGCACCCAGTGAGGATCGAACTCACTACTCAATTGTAAATGATCTATATCAATCAGTTATGTGCCATGCGTGATACTCGCTTAGGCGATTATGTATCTTTTGATACATAACTGACGAGGCAGATTTTTCCCGCAGTAGATTGCCATTTCTTTCTGCGGTAGACTTGTTGCCATCCAAAGCTACAGAACCCGGTCTGTGCTGCTACTTAACCCATACGTGGTGGAAGGATAGATGATTGGACGCCTAATAAATTTCTTATCGAAGCTTTATTACCAACTAAACTGTATACTTTTTATTGTGTTTTTTTTTTTTTTTTTCTCTCTCTCTCTCTCTCTCTGTTTCTCTCTCTCTCTCTCTTTCTCTCTCTCTCTCTCTTTCTCTCTCTCTCTTTCACTCACACACACACACACACACACAGAGTTTCTCTCTTCTTTTCTCTCTCTCTCTCCCTCCCTCCGTCTCATTCTCTGTCATATAATTTCATTATTCATAGATTAAATTTTCATCACCGACCACGTCAATTGCCATATTGTAGTACAGGCAGTTAGAGCAGCTGGCATGTTTAATCAGGCGACCCTGGGACAAAAGGCAGTGGTGGGTTGAGATCGTCTCTTTCCCCGACAGTTTACCTTTTACTTCCGTGAAAGCGCCGTTGATACGCGACTGAAAATTAAGGACAGAAATAAAGTTATAATAAAAACGAAATTTAAATTTAAATAAAGTAAAAGTTAGTAATAATTCTTTACAATGTTTTCTCTACTAATAGAAAAAAAATCAAGCAATGTAATAAATAGTAAGTCGGTTTTTTAACCCCCCCCCCGTTCTAATTGTTCAACATCCCACCCACACCCCTAACAACCTATATTTCTTCCTTCTCGACTGAGTCACACTTATGATACACAGCTACAAATATAAACTGAGTTTTTCGCTTTCACGAACTGTTAAATAAATAAATACTATTGTTCCCTTAATACTAGACCCAAGAGCCACTCAAGATAGAAGCTTATTAAATGAGGTTGTTGCACGTGCTTCAAAAGGAGGATATAAGAAGTGCATACTATGAGGAGGATATGTAGGATAGATAACGGCCGTCCCCTGATTTGAACGGGTTGATCGAGAAAGCCTTCTGTCGGGAGTCTGTCTATCTCACAAAGTAATAGTTTTGGCCACAACTTGCTCCTTATCAATGGAATACGAAAGAAATTCTTGGTTTGATCTGAAAAATAGAAGATGACAGAAAAAGTGAGAACGGTACTAGGAACCGGCCATTTTTTCAGCATTTTTTAGCTTTTTTCTAAATTGCTTTTACTTTGAAATTCAGTTCAGTTTTGAATTACGGATCTTTCTTCTGAATTGAATTAACCGAGTAGGAAATCCCATGCTTTTCACACACAACCGTTTTTGGCGCTGACATTTTGATACCGGATGTCTGTGCGCCAGACTTTTGGGCATTAGGAACACCAATATTGAAGAATAGAAATGCAGATAGAAAACTTCATGAAACTCTTCTTGCAAACATGGCTACTATCGAATAATCCAGGGACGTGGCTCATAATTACCAAAAGAATGAAAGTTTCATTACAATTTTTACTGATCAACAGATTTAATTTTTTTTCAACAAACTTACAGTTTTAAAACTTTTTAAATTTCTACCTTTAAATGATGTTAAAAAAATCAACTTTTTTTCCTCGTCCCACGGCCGCAAGTCTTGCGTCAAATCGACCGATTCCGAGGAAACCAAATCACATTTATTTAATCCTGTCTTAGACGGGTTGAGAATTTTTCAGCACCTCATTGTGTTCAAATACCATCTTGCCATATAAAAATATTCAGCAAGCTAATCATGTAAGCCATTGTTAGTGAATGTGATCTCTGCTAGTCACTGCATTACTGCGGCCTTAAGCCAAACTAAGGTAAGCTTACCCAGTACCGACAACATATTAAATTCATACATTTGTTCTTTTAACGAGAGGCTGCTGTAAAGCGATGGTTAACGAGCTAATTTTGCAGACCCGAGACCATGCCGTCAGTAATGAGTTCGGTCCTTACTTGGAAATCCACTTTAGTAGCCTTGTGCCAGACAATCGGAGTTTTATTAGTATCAACGCACCTCAGTGTGTGTGTGTGTGTGTGTGTGTGTGTGTGTGTGTGTGAGAGAGAGAGAGAGAGAGAGAGAGAGAGATAATCTTCGAACGGAAAGAAAGAAATTTCTCTTTCCCCTCTCCCAAACATTGCTTTGATAGTGACATGACACAATTGTTAACTAAGAGAACAATTAGTCAAACCACTCTCTCAAAACTACATTGCCTTTTATCCAGTAACAACAATAAAAAAAAAGCTGTTAACCTCCTTGTCAACCCATAACAAATGTTGAAGTTAGCTCCATACTAGCACATACCTTTGCAACGAGAGCCTGCCATGTTGCGTCTACGAAGCCGAATCATTGGCATTTCCTTCTTATTCCAAATAAGGAGGAATCTCTACTCAGACAGCTCCCCTCTTCCCTGAGAGTTCAACAGAAACGAGCCTCACGTAGATGCTTCTTTGAACACTTCAATGTTAACCTCTTCAAATCAAAGGTCAATTGTTATCTATCCTCCTCATCCTCACAAGCTTCAATTACTCCTTTTACATTCATACTACACTCCCACCCAGTAACGCTCTATCTTGAGTGCCCCATAGCGTTTCTATTGAGTGACTTTCAATAATAATAATTATTATTATAATAATAAACAATCGATATATGTGTTTCAGTTTTTAAAAAATATTCGCGAGAAAAAATGTCAGTAATTTTAATGTCTGAAGTTTATGTTTACCAGTCTGAAGAGGTTTGTTATCAAAATAACTTTTGTGGGTGTGAATAGAGACAGTCAGACTTGTGTGTGTGTGTGTGTGTGTGTGTGTGTGTGTGTGTGTGTGTGTGTGTGTGTGTGTGTGTGTGTGTGTGTGTGTCTGCGCGCCGAATCAGAAACGGTCATCCTTTACTAAATTGTGTGTCTATAATTCATGTGTATTTCGTGTAAAACAATGTGTAGATTAGAAATCGGACAAGATTAAGAAAACACAAAAGAAAACTTAAAAAAAAAAAAAGCAAGCAAGCAAAGAGAATTACTCGTTCCACCTCACTCCACTCACCTGATATAAAATCCACGTACCGAGCACCCCCACCTCCGTCTCCATTTTTATAACCTGCTGCAGTTCGTATGCTTTAGATTCCCTTAGAAAGAATTGTCGCCTGCCACCTGTAGCTACGTCACGCGTCTCAGTAGCAACTTGAAAACCCAACATCTTCAAACAAAGGGAATCGCGTGTGAATTAACGACATATGGCAATCAAAACAACGAACCTCCCGCGCCCGGCAAATGGCAGCTGTCTCGATGACGTCATTCATATCATTGGTTCGTCAAATATTTCGCACTAATTGTGTGTTTACAAACGATTAAATTTGATTGGCTTGTAAAAGAAAAAAATGAATCATTTTATTTAAAAAAATATTTCTCCTATCACTTCGTCGGGAGCTTGACTGAACCAAAAATCTCAGTAGATTCAAATTTGCTGACACCTTTTGAAAAGATAAAAGGCAAGAATACTCATTGATGAAGGATCATCTGCATTGAGGAAATTTTAGAAAAGAGAAAATCGGCAAATGAAGTTCGAGTTCTTTTCTAAGTTGTTTCCCCTGAATTTCGCTTTTGATGACATTAGCAAAAGGGCAAAATTCTACTGTCTCTACATTTCAAGCAAAAAGATCTCGTTACTGGCACGCTGCAGTGTTTCACAGAGATAACCATTCTCCCATGATAAACTTATCTGCCCATGTAGTTGTAAAGATATCTTTAAAGGGATACAATGTTAAATAATTGCGATTAAAACGGATGTATTCAAACAACAGCAATGAATACATTACCGTAAAGTGGTAATATCGAAAAGCAAATAAATTAACGAAAAAGAAAAACAGTTTAACCGCTTTCTCGTTCGTCTCTCATCAAAGCTCAATGAAGGACAAAAAATGTGCACAGCGACTAAAATCGACAACACCAATAACAGGATGTTATATAATAAACATCAAAAGCTAATTATATTTAAACCTAAAAGCCACTCCATCTACTTACAAAGAAATGGCTGGAAGGGCTTAATTTAAATTGACTCTAAAATCTTAAGGTGCAGATCAGGATGATTTTTCCTCGGTACCGTTACCACAAATAGCCATTGTCAATCCAGGTGAGTTAACGCTCCAATGCAAATTGTCCAATTTTCCATTCCGAATGTTGGTTAGAATATGCTGATTAATTAGAGTTCCTACCCACAGTGCTAATGGGTAGGTAGTGTAACGGATATCGGCGCGGAGAGTGGAATCAGTGAGTCGAGTTCAATTACTAGCTTGGCGTTCACTTTCAAATGCCCTTGAGAAAGGTATGGAACCGTCTCTTCTTTCCCTTGCTATAGATGCACTCTTTTTAGGTGGCAGTCAGTATAAAAGAAGGAGAACCTGAAGAAGACAACGTAGGAAATTATTACCTTTCCCAAGAGTGCGTGACAATTCGCAGAAAATAAAGAAAATTTCGCATTTTTAATCACGTTACCAGAATCAAGTTAGAATACTGTGACCATCGGCTGCAGATTCCTCCTCTTCCTGTCCAAGCAGATTGATTTTTCCTTGTTTTTTTTTTCTATTAATCTCTTTAAGAGACTGTTGCAAAGTCAACTTGTGCTACAGAGCGAAAACTTAATCATAAAAAGTCCCTTAAGCCTTAGTTAATTGCTCATTAGACTTCTATATTACATGTGAGAGGACATATTGTGTATATGATAAGAAATAATCATGACACCATCAAGAAGAAAAAGATAATCAAGAACGGTCAAGTAGTCAAAGGTGTTTATGCATAGCGCGATGGTAAGATATGAGGTTGTCGGAGTTAGCTCCTCCTTAATTCCCAAATTGTTACTAGGGGTCATTCTCCCTATACTATAAATACTGGGCGATTTCTCCCCTCGTTCTCTTTTTCATTTCTTCATTTCAGCGACTACAATGTAAGCTCTCTTAGAAGATCTGCGTCTTCCCATTTGTGGGAGACGCCGTGAACATTATACACACATACACGTAGGTACGAACATTTACCAAAGAACAGACACCAATGTTTACACACACACACAAAATGTTATTGTGCATTGTAAAATTGTTTTGTTTAATACATATATTTGTTTATATATATATATATATATATATATATATATATATATATATATATATATCGGTTTTGTTTGTCTTCTTGACATCTTCAGTTGGACTTAATTTGAGTCCGGCAATTTTCTTGTAGTTGAACTTTTTAATATTCTACCAGAATTTACACACGTGTTTCTAATACAACAGCACGCAAACACACATGGTCCTCTACAAGGTTAACTAATGAATAAAAAACATTTGCACCTCTGTCGTGAAATGTTTTCTTGTTTCACTCCTTCACCTGGAAAAGACTTGAAAATAGCGATTGTCAAGTCGATAGAAAATAAAAGAAACCTAAATTTTGAATTTTATTTTTGGCAAAAGAAATGAAGTTCAAGTATTGAAGAGAAAAAGAGAAAAGCTATTTCAGTTACAAAGTCAATATTTTTAATTCTTTTAAGTTTAGAACATTTTTTCATCACACCTCAAGTATAATGAAAACATATTATTAAAAGGAAGGAGCTAAGTATTTTTTTTTATTTAATCCATTTTTTTTACTCCTTTTTAGTACATTCGAAATTTTGATTGAAAAACTTGTTTTTCTAACTTTTTGTGTAGTAAATTTCAGCCTCTTTATTGCGGGGACAAACACATTAATTTGGAAATTAGAGCTTCGTGTTTGAGCCTTTTATATTATATTCTTACTCTGTCCTGGACATTGAGTTCTACCTGGATTCTAGCCCCTTGGAATATATATATATATATATATATATATATGAATTTAGGTAAAAATGGCAGCGGTAAAAATGGCAACGGAAAAAATGGCAGCGGTAAAAATGGCAAAAGTGGATAAATAGGTAAAAATGGCAACGGTAAAAAGAGCAAAAGTGGATAAATAGGTAAAAATGGCAATGGTAAAAATGGAAAAAATGGTTAAAAAAAATGGCAAAAGGAAAAAAATATAGATGAATATCTCACAATGAGTTTATTAAAATCTTGGATACAATAAATAATGGAAAAACATGAGAAGTTTGTCAAATTAAAAAGAATATTCAGCTAAAGCTTCCTACTCCTATGCGATTTTTTACTTTTTAGGCGATTACGTCTGAACACACTGAAAAACTTTTGGAAAAAACAATTATAGGTCCACTTGATGAAACCGAAAAAAAAACAATAAAACATTAATTATTTCAGAGGCTATCAGACAACGATAGGGTCAGACTGGTGCCAGTAAAATTTAAAATCTTGTCTGATGCGTTTTCAATCTTTTAATACTCAAGTGTGAAGTCTCTGAGAGGCGTCATATAGACATTTAGCAAATAGGTGTGAACAGAAATTCAAAAGGTTTGCTGAGGCTAAGTGAACTCTAGAATATTTACTTCGTTTACTAGAATTTACCAATAAAATAATTAAATTAGACTCTGAGAGTCAATACGAAATCTGTAAATGGGATTACTAACCTTCGCCTTTGCGATTTTTCCGATTCCGATTAATCGTCCCAACACTAATATATATGTATGTATATATATATATATATATATATATATATATATATATATATATATATATGGAATTAATATATATATACACTAATACACTTATATAAAAAAACACTAATACACTTATATATAAACAGATAATGTCAGCTATCAATTATAAAATTAATTATAGTCATTTTATTCAATTCACTTAAACACGCTACGATTTGTGCTTTTACTGCAATTAGGAGGGATAGGAACCTAATCACAGGTCAGGACCTTTTTCCCCATAAAACTTCTAAAAATAGACATCGAAAATTTAAAAAAATGTTTTTAATACTAGGAGCTTCGTTTCTCCCGGCTAGGAAAGTAGTCCTATTTAAAACAAGAGGAGAATGCCCAGCCTCAGCTTTACCCCCCCACTAAAAAAAAACTCTGAGACGACCGGTCATTCTTTAAATATCTATTTAAAAATATTTATTTTAAAATATTGAGAGGGGACTTTTTCCGGAACTGTATAAAACTATTTTCAAACTAGAGGGATGGGAGCTTTTTACCGGCTATCCATCCTTCTCGAACGGTCATAATTTTTTTTTTTTTGCTGTTGTCGAATTGCCATTTTTAATAAACCTATTTATCCACTTTTGCCATTTTTACCTATTTATTCACTTTTGCCATTTTTACCGTTGCCATTTTACCGCTGCCATTTTATCTATTTAAAAATATTTATTTTAAAATATTGAGCACCATATATATATATATAAATCCTTCTCGAATTAATTTTCATTAATTGTTCATAAAACTTTTGATTTCATTAATTGTTCATATATATATATATATATATATATATATATATATATATATATATATATATATATATATATATAATTCTATATATATACATTATTTATTATTTATTACTACCATAGGAATTAATTTAGTGGATACACATGTTTGAGCAGACATTCCCGATTTGTTTTACAGTAAAATTAATATTTACTGTGTGTTCGACGGTGTAATTAAAGAAAACGTTCCAATGAAATGAAACGGAGACTGTAATCTTTTTGAAACAAACGAAATCATAATTTAACCGTGAAGCTCCGTACGAGAATCCATTACTTTAACGGTAAACTCAATTATCCAATGTAAAAAAACGACACAAAACAACAAGGTATCTATTCAAACACGTGTACCCACTAAATATAACGTTCATGGCATTAATATTTAATATATGTGCGCGTCTATGGGCGCGTGGGTTACTGGTTGTTTGCGCGTGTTCATGCGAGTCACAAAAATGTATTAACGGTGCCTAGAAGAACGACTTGAATCCTTTGATCGGTTTGTTTCAAAGGAAAAAGAAATCTTTTGTGAGTGACGAGATTTATAACAGTGCCAAGGGCGTTACGACAGATGGGAAGCGTCGACATGACAACCATCAAATTAAGATGCCTATCGACGCTGAACGCAATGAAATAAATCTAAAATGAATAAAGAATTTGTGCTCACAATCTATTCGGGCAAATTATCTATGACATATGAAATACCAAACACCAGTCATCATTGTATCACACCAAGTCATTCAAATCACAAAAGGAAAAAATGAAGAAATGAAGACACGGGCAAAATGAACCAGGAATCTCTACAGTTTTGATGATTGAGTTTCAGATATCGAGACAAGAAATGTCTCTGCTGCATAGGAAAGCCATTCAGGAGACCTAAAAACAAAAAAAAAACAGTTTAGATTTCTATCGATCCGAAATATCACTGCGCATTCATACTTTAAGAATATTGAAGATTATAGTAAGAAAAGTTTATATATATATATATATATATATATATATATGTGTGTGTGTGTGTGTGTGTGTGTGTGTGTGTGTGTGTGAAAACGATATATAATTTTTTATATATCAGAACAATTTTAGAAAAATCTACGACAAAGTGGAAAAACTTTCAACGTGCCCTCTCCTTCATGCACATGTGTAATCATATCAACATAAACATTACTTTTTAGTCCAATGGAGTCTTAAAGGATGAAACGAAAAACTCTTTCTATTTTATCATACACTTTCTATCACGTAGATATAAACTCGATATAGCACCGTTCTTCACAAATTCCGTGGTGTAACTCATCCGAGTCTGCCTTACCCATAGAACTGTGCCCCAAGCCGCTCCTTCCAGCCGGTTCAAGCAAGGATGTGCAGATAGAAATAATTAGGAGGATCTGAAATAAACATAATTAAGTAATTCATCGAGTCTAAAAGAAACCTCAACAGAATGCAGAAAGCACTGCACGGCCGTTTCGTCCTATATTCGGGATTCATCAGCAGTGTGCATCCAGTACCGAGAATTGAAACCTGGACAGTTACGAAGATAGGAAGCAAACGCCATGCCAACTGTACCAACTGTTCTCGGTGACAAAGCATTAACGAATTAAACTCGATATAGCGCCGCTCGATCATATATTCCGTGGTGGAACTCATCCGAGTTTCTCTTTACCCATAGAACTGTGACCCCACGAGCCACGACTACTATTCCCAAGCCGCTCAGTCCAGAGCATTAAAAGCCGGTTCAAGCAAGGATATACATATAGAAATAATTAGGAGGATCTGAAATAATCATAATTAAGTAATTCATCGAGTCTAGAAGAAACCTTAACAGAATGCAGAAAATGTTTCATTATATTTGTGTCTCCAAATGACGACACTACTGAGAATCGAACCCGTACCTTTACGATACAACGGAAGCGTCATACCACTGGACCATCGTAACGCAGAGGAGACTAACTAGACTCAATATAGCGCAGCTACTCATTAAATTCTGGTGGTGATAATCATCCAAGTATACATAACCCAACGGATAGCGCTTTCTCCGTCGGCAAGACCCGTTGGTCCAGTTGCATGACGCTTTCCTTGTGTCGTAAAGGCCCAGGTTCGGTTCTCGTTAGTGGATGCGCACTGCTGAGGACGAAATGCAATTTGTTGAGGATTCGTGTAGGCTCTATATATGTTTATATATAATCCCTCACCGATGCACATAAGGTAATGGGTTTTATTTCTTAATCCAACAGATTTTAATAATTTTAAATGTTTTTAGTGGATATTCATATTTCAGTAGACGTTACATTTATTTATTAAACAATATATTTATTTATTTTCGCCTACCGGCCTGAATATTCAAAATATCTTATTTAAGAAAAATATGCGCCGACAGAGAGCACACACACATACACACGCACACACACTCATAATCACACATACACACGCACACACACTCATAATCACACACACACACACATATATATATATATATATGGACACTAAGGTCAACACAGAGCGACGACAGTCTGTTTCATGCTTAAACGCAAACTTTATGTGTTGTATTTTGGTTCAACTATTCATATATGTTACTCAATGGTGCATTATGGGTACTTATATATGGGTACACTCAACCTAAGAAAAGGTACATATAAACCATATAAAAATCCCAAAGACAAACCCTTTTACATACACCCATCTTCCAATCACCCGCTATCAATAATTAATCAGATCCCACAGTCAACTAACCGCAGGTTTATCAAAGAATTCTTTAATGAAACGATCTTCAACGAAGTCAAAAAGATTATGAAACAGATCTAAAAGATACATACACGCCGCCCTTTAGAAAAAAATGTCAACAAGAAAAGAAACATCATATGCTTTAAGTACTGTACACAAAAAGAATAAAAACAAACGTAAAAAAAAATCATAAAATTCAACCAGCAAGTCTCTCCCCATCAAGCACTCTCCACAAGATATTTAACAGAAACACAGTAAAAAGAATCAACTACAGTTTAACTGACAATATGCAACAAATAATAAAAAAGTACAACAGAAAAATAACCAAGAGATCACTCGCACAAATCAAACCCACCTATAACTTTAGAGCAAAGAATGAATGACCTTTAAATGGCAGCTACTTGCAAAACACTATAGTATACCAAGCGACTATAAAATCATGAAAAATAAAAACATTAAATCCCAAAATTGTAAACTCTGCCTGGTGGGGGGAATAGCTATAATCCCCTTTCCAGACCAGCTAAATAAACAATGAGTACTTATAGCAAAAAAGAAGACATCTTTTTACTACGTTACTCAAAAATCAAATGCTAAAAATGAATACCTTGTAAAAAAAACATGGTGAAAATGTAATAATAATAATCATCAGCAAATAATCAATAATATATAACAAGTAAAAAGTTAAGAACACTATAAAACAGCTTCACAGAACCGCATTCGGATCCTCAATTATTCCGATTTATTATTCTTTAGAAATTTGAAATATAACCGCAACTGCCAACCCACTACCCGTTAGGATAATACAATAGACATTGTTACCTATAAAGCACCATTGACCAGCATATATAAATAGTCGAGTCAAAACACAACACATATAGAAGATTGTGTTAAGGCATGAAAGAGACTGTTGCCGCTCACTGTTGACCTCACTTTTATATTTACATACGCTCTATCCCTGATAGTGAGCACTATAACCCATAAATATAATATACCTTAAAACAACATTTTTATCATACACATACACACACGCACACACACACACACACACACACACATATATATATATATATATGTATGTATTGAACAATAAAAATTATTAAAAAATTAAAATCTTCAGACACACTGGGTTGTAGATTAATATTCTTTCGTTTTTATTATTATTTCATTTAGATTCCTCGACTAGTTTCGGCCAACATGGCCATCATCAGGAGAAAAAAAATTCTGCTTGCTGGTAGTAGTGAACTACAGAAATGAATGACTTGATGGAGAAAATGAACTTTTGTCTGTAGTTTTCATTCATTTTTTTTGTTTTTGTTTTTTTTTACCATGAATTTTGGTCAGTCTTTGTGTTGGTCAAACAGTCTTTTTTAAGTTGTTATTTAATATAAGAGCAGGATGGATTCATGCTGCTCTGAATTCCCTTGGTCATTTTGACAGTTGTATTGGTTCCTGGGAATGGGATGTGTCTCTGTTAAGTGTGTGTGTGTGTTATTTGGTTCTTACGGAGTGAGTGAGTATGTGTGTAAGTGTGTGTATTACTATGGGTGTGTGTTATCATTTGGCTCATTAGAGAGTGAGTGCTATTTGATTAAATGTATGATTATCTCTTTATAATATAATATATATGTGTGTGTGTGTGTGTGTGTGTGTGTGTGTGTGTGTTAGAAAGGGATGTGCAGCTCTAAAAATAGTCTGCTCAAAAGTTGCTTACTGGCAAAAAGTGCTCGATGCCATAAGAAATGGCAGAGCTTCAATATTAAATAAAAAATACAGGTAGGCAGTGACTGGCCACGACTGCTAGATTCATGCGTTTGCACGCAAACGTCAAACGGTTGGTCCGCCATATTGAACTCACCTGGTGGTATATAAGGTAGCCATTCTTCAAACTACAGCCACTGGCCGCCTAACGATTGCGTGCAAACGCATGAAACTAGCAGTTGTGACCAGTGACTGCCTACCTGGATGTTTCCAATTTCCCCTTGCGTCTTAGTGGCGTTATCGCCTTGCTTTGGGTGAATTGATTAAAAAATAAAAATACAGTTATGTATTTGGGTAGTGAGTCTGTTCTGTTGAACAAGACTGACAATTTATTTGATTTTCTTTTATGTTTCTTTTATCCGAACAAATGTCTTCTTTTCTGGATTTAATGAATATATACAATTATACAAATGCATGTTGATGCCGAACGCTTTCGGTTAGGCTGTTAACCAAGGATTATTTTATTTCAAGGATTATTTTTTGTTATACTACTATAATAAATGGTGTGTACGTATTGTTGTAGACATTATAAAAGTTGCTGAGAGTAGATATATTCTTTATTTCCAAATACCGTTCATAATATGGCCGTATTCATAATTAATATTTTTCAAGTTTGGTTACTTGTAGTTTTATAATAATGGCTTACATCATTTTTAAGCGCGTTTGGCGATTGAAGATAACAATCATATTCGTGTATGTTACATATTGAGGTTGGTACGATTCCATGGTGGTTTAAATATGTCTGTATCACTCTCAAATATCATGACCCATCATTTTTAAGCGAGATTAATCCACACAAGGAGACTAAAACTAGTTGCCTTGTAATAAACAACTACGTTTAAATACTTAAAACATGAAAATACTTGTATAGTTATATCTGTGTGTTGAGGGCACTTCGACATGGTGTAATGGTTAACAAGCTTGCCTCGCTATATTAATTACGACTGAATAATAACTTCGATACTCATTGAGCGCTCCTTACTTTCGGCCTTGTGCCACATCTAAGCTACGCTTATTAAATCGCTGTGTGTATTTGTGTGTCTAGATAGACGAATAGAGTAAAAGGGAGAGAGGGACAGGTCCTGCTTCCTCACTTTGTATACATATATCTGATTTTTTTTTAAAATTTATTATTTACACAATAAATATGCATACAATCATATAAAATTATTCAGATATATGATCAAGTGTGCATATATGCTTGCGTACGTGTGTGTGTATCAGTATATATATATATATATATATATATATATATATATATATACTGATACACACACAGAGGAATCTAAATGAAATAATAATTTAAAAAAATACGAAATAATATTAATCTACAACCCAGTGTGTCTGAAGATTTTAATTTTTTAATATTTTTTTATTGTTCAATATATATATATATATATGTGTGTGTGTGTGTGTGTGTGTGTGTGTGTGTGTGTGTGTGTGTGTGTGTGTGTGTGTGTGTGTGTGTATTAGTTGTTGTGAGTGGAACTTCAGACGCCACTGGATGCAAAGTACAGCAGTAATATATCTTTGCAATCGTATGCTTCTAAGAATAAGAAGAAGTAATTCTTCGGGTAAAGCGAAAATGCATTCACAGTTAAAAAAAAAAAAAAGCACTGAAAGACGACATCAGACCTTTTTTTATGAGGCGGAAACAAATAAAGACTCCTGAGACAAAAATCCAGATGTCAAATCCTAATTCTTTCACACCGCCTACTGTTCTTTTGCTCACAAACAGTCATCGCTTTTTTGCTACTAGACCAGGGTAACTAGAAACACGAAAAATGGAAGACGTCATTTTCTTTTATTCCATTGGATTCTCTTGGCTGAATTAAAATCAGTAAAAATTAAAACAAACAATACTGCTTATTTACTGTAGCCGTGTGGTTAGAATGTTAGCATTTTGGGTATGAGATTCGGGTTGATTTGTCAAGAAGGTGGTCCCGTGATAATCTTGCGACACCGTGGAGAGTGACTTAAAACCATCCCCCTCATCCCCCACGAGTTGGCCTAAGCATTGTGAGTGAAATTGCTTGTGCTAACACGAAGTTACAAGTCATCGTGAGCGAGTATCTTCATCGTACTGAATACTTCTTCAAACCGTTGGCCACACCAGATTATACGCTCTCTCCGAGAAATCAACCCCCAACTAGATTCGGAGAAGCTATCAACAACAGAAATTAGCTAGCTATCCTAGCAGATAGTTATACTCGGACACGGCTGACCGGTCGTAAACTTCAAATACAGTGTAACCCGGATATAAGAGAAACCCGGATATAAGAGAAACCCGGATATAAGAGAGAATTTCTCTCGTCTCAAATTAGAGCCTGTTAATAATGTATATAAATTAGACCCGGATATAAGAGAAACCCGGATATAAGAGGGATTTTCTCTGGTCCCGTCCTCCCCGATATAAGAGAGTTCGTTTTGAGTGACAGTGTGATGTCGTAAATCGGTCAAACAGAGGTCAGTTAGAGAGAGAGAGTGAAGTTCAATGACTTAATCTTGACTAGTCTAGAGACACGGTGTGTCCAATCTGTGTCTGTAGGAGACACCCTCTACCTTATGATTTTGCTTTGTGTGTCTAAGGGTAGCGCCGCCCGCTTTTTTGCCGACTTTGCTTGTCGTTGCATTTACTGGACATCACTTTCACTTTACCCACTGTTCTGTTGAATCAGAAGTTTGTCTGTTTGTTAATTTTGCCACTGAAAACCGTTTGCTTGCGATCATTGCGATTAGTGATGTTGGCGTCTCAACGAAAATCTCTGAGCATTTCTGAACAGTTGGATCTCATCGACGATGTCAAAGTGAAGAAACTCAAACTGGCCGCTGCAGCCAAAAAGTACGGAATCGGTTATTCAACAGCAGCAAAAATTCTCAAGAAAGAAGACGATCTCAAATCTTGCATGCAAATGAACAGAGACACTAATCGCAAACGAAAGCGCCAATCCGTGCACAAGGACGTTAACGAAGCGCTTACACAATGGTTTACGCAAGCATGTGCTCATGGAGCTACTGTCACCGATCACGTCATCAGGCAGAAAGCATCACAACTGGCCGTAAATTGATTTTGAACCGAGCAATGGCTGGCTCATGCGCTGGAAGCAGGCCAATAACGTTTCGTTTAAAAAATTTCACGGCGAATCAACATCAGCAGATCACGGTTCTGCCAACGAATGCGTGACAAACGTTTTGCCGCAACTTTTTCGTGGATATGATCCAAAAAATGTTTGGAACTATGATGAAACGGGAATTTTCTACAAAGCCATGCCGTCTGGATCTTTGCGATTTGCCGGCGACGAACAGTCAAATGGGACAAAAGTCCCCAAAGACAGACTCACGATGCTTCAGTTCACAAACATGGACGGCAATGAAAAGCAAGCTGTAGTTGTTGGTAAGTCGGCAAAACCACGGCAAACAGATTTTGACGAATTTATCAGCTTCGACGACCGTACAGAATGTTATGGAGAACTGACTGACACGGACATCACACGTGGTATAAAATCGGATGATCAAGATTTTGACGAAGATGATGATGCTGAAAGCGTAAGTTCTGAAGTTTCTGAAAGTGACAAACCAGTGCCAAATTCTCTGGCTGCATTGGATGCGCTTGAATCTCTGACAGCCTACTTTGAAGCAAAAAGCAGTAATCCTGATGGCGCATTGAAAATGATTTACGGACTGTATGAAAGTGTTCATGATGTTAACAAAGAGATTTCTGTACAATCAAAAATGACTGACTTTTTTAAGAAAAAGTAATTTTTGATTGAATTATTTTGAAAACTGATTGAAAATGTATTTTTGTCTGTGTTTTTTTATGTCTATAACTGTTAAATAAACTAGTGTTCTGTACGTAAAAAGCGTTATATGAAGTGTTCCCATACTTACCTAAACAAAATAGACCAAACCCGTATATAAGAGAAACCCGGATATAAGAGACTTCTTCTCCGGTCCTGACAACTCTCTCACATCCGGGTTACACTGTACCTGAGCAAAGAAGATGGAAGATAAAGTTATCATAAATTAATATTAATGAAAATATACACGAGCGGTAATTATAGTAAATTTAAAATTTATTGCTAATTTTCTAACATTTCTTCAGCAGGCTTTTTTATAACTAAGACTTTAAAACCAAAGACTTTAAAGCCAAATTACATAAAATGCAATAAAATATCAGATTACTTAGAATATTTTCCTAATTTGTTCATTAAAACAATATAAAAAATGCGTTCATGTTGTATTTGTCAAGAACCTTTACTTAAAAAAGCCAATCACTAAGCAAGCTCTCGCTAAATCTGTCAACACCTCATTAAAACACCTACCTCCGTGTTCCTGCAAAAATTTAAACTAAAAGTAAGTAATAATTGTTTTAATTCAGATTGATTAAAATTTAAATCATCTAATATTCCTCAAATAAAGTTTCAGAAAAGAATATTTTACTTTTGAAAAATATTTTTAATAAAGAGAATTACGTTACGTTGCGGTTGACATGTTTGTCAATATGTCCGATTTTAGCGAAAAGCAAATCATTTCAATCAATTTCATTTCCGTTTGATATACAACAATGTATTTTACTTATTGGAAATATTAAATTTAATCTATTAGCTTGGCATTAAAACTAAAATAAAATCTTCAAGAAAGACTTTTCATTTTTAAAATGCATTTTAGACCTAATATATCGCGTTTTAGAATATATATATGTGTGTGTGTGTGTGTGTGTGTGTGTGTGTGTGTGTGTGTGTGTGAATGAATTAATGAATGGATGAAAGAAAAAAATAAAGAAAAAATCATTTATTTTTATTACTTCAAAAGTTATTATCGTGGGTAATTCTTATTTGAAATAGACGCCCCACTTTTATTTATTAAACAGCGTATATTGTGTCTATAGGCGTGCGCATTCAAGAAATCTTAGTAAAGAAAATTCATTCCTCATCAGAGATCGAACATGCAACCGTTGCTTAAAAAGCATGCGTTACCGCTCGACCACGAAGAACATCAAGGCAGTCACGCTTCTTTTTTTCTCTTCGTTCAGATTATTTTCTGGAAAACTTCAATTCTACTCAGTTTCATATCCGAAATGTAGAGAGACACAGGTTCGATTCCTGTCGGGATCTGACGGCATTAATTAGATAACTCTTGAAAATTTTTACACATTAACAAAATGACTCATGAATTAATTACCTACCAACATTTTTTTTTTTTTTTTGCGGAATTACTTCCGTTAATAAATTTTTAATTATCTCTCAACATTTTTGTCAAATTTTTAATTTTGGGCGAAATAATTTTTATAAAGTAATTTAGATTGCTTAGAATTGCTTTTGAAATAAAAAAAAATCGGATGACTTTTATTTTGTTTTTGAAATTACCTCAACTCAAATGCCCTAGTTTTTATATTTCTCAAATTTGAATGTTCCCTATTTTTATATTTTATTGGAGTCTCTAGTCATTGCTGAGTCAAATTTTGTGAACTCTCTGTTAAAAGGAAACTGGTTTCTATCTTAAGATATAACTCAGTGCATCTGTAAAGAGAATTGCAAAAAAAATAAAAAATAAAAATAAATGTGTACTTTAATTCTTTTTACTTTCAAGAAAAGAATGAAGCTTAGAAGACGACCATAATTGAGGTGTCGAGTGACTTGTCACGTGACTCTCATAATGCTATTGAAAAAAGCATAAGAAGTAGAGGACTAATTTTGAACTTGCAATTTCCTTCCAAACTCTCAACGACAAAAAAGAAGGCTTAAAAACCCCTGAACAAAAAAGAGATCAGTATAATTAAGGGTATTCATCCGACCTTTCAGAGTTGATGTCTTAAGGCCGAAAATCTGAGAAAATATGACGAAATCTTTAATGGTAAAGTGTCGAAAGCAGGAAACACCCTGATTTGTTTAGGCACGTGGCTAACGTCACAAGTCAGTCGTTCCTTAAGGCAGCCGTCATTTCTGGGCCCCTTCCAAGGGTCAACTTACTCCCTTGTTCCTTACGGCACATTAAACTGGGGTATTGTGAAAGAAAAGAGGAAGAAGGTTGTCGAGATTAGCTCGACTGGAAGAATTTCTTGCTTCTTAAGGGTTTATGATTAGGGGAGATGGACGAGGGGAGGAGAAGGAGGGGAACAGGAGGGGTGGGAGAGGGAAAATAATCCAGTGTTAGATGTAGCTTGGCCTGTACACGCATAAAGATATTTCTATAAACGCTTAAACACACATAAACATAGACATATATAATTGTTCGTTATGGCGTTCATCGGCTTGTGGAGAGCACTACCAATAGCAATCTATGGGACGCATTTGAATACCTGCTTGGTGGGTTTTAAGTAGACCATAAGATTTTAATTATTCTAAGCTGGTATTATATTAGTTTATACCATGATTCGTTTTCATTTTATATTATATATATATATATATATATATATATATATATATATATATATATATATTATATTATATATATATATATATTATATATATATATATATGTTATTATCATATTTTATATTGTTTTTATTTTATATTAATTAGTTTTCTAATCACTACTAAATCTTTGTCTTTCAGTAATTATTTTGTGTTCATCTATTTTCACAT
>CAHIKZ030001946.1:852500-1095000 GCA_903632075.3 Acanthosepion pharaonis | reverse complement strand
GACAAAATCTAAAACAAAATAAAACAAAAGTATTCTTTTTCCTGCTGTCATGTTAAGAATGCTGGCCTGAAAAACTTTTAGAGCATCACGTTTATTGGTGGATTGCCTCTCTCTCTCTCTCTCTCTCTCTCTCTCTCTCTCTCTCTCTCTCTCTCTTTAGAAAATACACACGCACATCGCCTGCTTCCTTCTCTCACACACACACACACATATATATATATATATATATATATATATATATAATAAATATACAATTTTCCTCTCCGGTAGCACGTTTTTCTTCAGGTGCTGAATTAAGGCTCAATTCAGCACCCGATGATTGTGTTGTGCATGAAACTCCCAATCGTGCTACTGGTGAAGAAAAAATGTATATGTATCAATATATATTTTTATAAATCTGATATATTGCATCGAGCACTATTTATTAACACCAGCACTCAATGTGTATTATATATATGTATGTGTGTGTGTGTGTGTGTGTGCAGATCGATATTGTTAAATAGTGTCAATTTGACGCTAGTACACAATCACTGGAAACCCCACCAACATTGCATTCTGTCAAAGTTATTTAATATCATGTATATACGTGGTAAGCCAAAAGTCACTTTCTGATATTTTTCTGTTTTGGTAACATATGAACACAAAAATATACTGGAAATGTATTTATTATTTGTTTTTATTAATTAAATAAGAAATTGTAGCAATTTAAAATTCTATAATACTAATTGTTAATAATTCAATAATAATCCAATAATAAATGTATAATAAATTGTGTTAATTTAAAAAGTTACTCTTGATCTCCTCTGTATATGTCAAGAGAAACGATTTTTCCCCATTTGTTTTGTTGTTCTTATCAAAAAACTTTTAATTGATCTATTCTTCGTCTTTTAAATGAAACTGCAAAATATCTAAATAAGAAAAGGAGCTTCGAACCAAATATGAACCCGTGTCCCATACGCCACGGTCATTTCATTTATCAGAGAATGGATTGATTAAAAAGATAAGTTATGATAAAAAGCAACAAAAATAAATAAATAAAAATTTCAAAAGCCTTTCGTAATAAGCAAATGTATTTACAAATAAACTGTTTCAAACAATACGCCATTAAATATTTTTAGCAACTATTAAATGTTTTTAAAAGGCGTATTAAATATCTAGTTGGTTTTAATGAAAGATAATCGTAGAAAGATCTGTCGAGACAGAAATGCCTCGAAATGCTAGTATAAGAGACGACACAACCATTAACATTTCAGCAAAGGAATGTGCGTCGCCATATTTGATGCTTTCATAGTTTTGAATGAAAAACTAACGCCATGACTAACAAGTCGGGGAGCATCTTACCGTTAAAACTTTATTAGGCTTTTTGAATTTCGTGTAAGTCTGATCATTATTTGCTACGATGACCTCTTCGGGGTTTTTTCTCCCGGTGGGACGTAAATGTAAAGGACTCTACTCGTGATCTCTATACGCTATAAAACGGGACTAGGTTGAGTTCAAGAGTTTTATGGTGATTTTCAAAGCGTAGATTAGATGTGTCGCAAGGCCGAAAGTATGATACACCCCGTCGTAATTGTTCTAGCGAGACAAGCTTGCTAACCATTACACCACGTCGATGTGCCGTAGGTTCAAGAGTGTTATGAATGTATGAGAGATGAAGGCGAGTAGAGAAACGAGAGAGAATAAAGGAAGTGAAAAAGAGAAGAAAAAGAGAAAGCGAAAAGAGAAGAGAGATAGAAAAGGAGTAGAAATTATTTAAGAGTAGTGTGAGAAGATCGAGTGAGAAAGAAAGCAAGACAAATCGCCGATAAAAAATAAGTGAGAATTGATAGTCATAAGAGAAACATAAGGGAATGGGAGAAAGAGAAAGAGTTTGTCTCTTATCGTCAAAGAGATGAACAGCAAATTCTTTAAAGATTTTGATCTTATTCAGCAAAATGGATCGTGAAAGTGTTTTGAGGACATTTCAATTTTGTCTCTGAGTAGGAACCCATTTGAAGGTTTCCTGTTAATTTCATAAAATTGTCTTTTTTCTGTTTTGTTTTTTTTATTAATTGTTTTTTTTTCTTACTTTTCTGTCGAATTTTTCTACATCTTTTCATTTTTAATTCTTTTCTTTCATTCTTTTCTTTCATTCTTCTTCGTAGGCATATTTCTTCTCGTTCTTTCTTTTCTTCTTTTGCGTTTTCTCCTTCCCCTTTTTCATTCATTTTTTTATTCTTTCTTTTTCACTTCCCTTTTTTCCTTTCCCTTTCTTTCATTCTTTCTTTAAACCTTTCACTCTATCTCTATATCCATGTTTCCCGCTAACCAGCAACTTATTTGCCCCGTTGATATCAAACCAGACGACAATCGTTACTCATCGAACGAATGCTAACCTTTTTATCAACATTTTATACACTGTGTCAAGACATAAATACTTCGAGTTTTTTCGTTGTTTAAATTTTTTATAAATCTTTGTGGCGCCCACCTCCTCACCAAATGACCTCGAAACGCTGAGTGATTACAGAGATTCAACCAGTAGAGATTTTCTCCGATTTTTCTCGGACATACAGTGAAGTGCGTGTAAAGAGAAACATTGACGAAAATGTCGACTTCTTTTTTTATCAAGATGGCAAGAGATATAGCTAATGGACAGAGCACAGGGAAATGTGGATTCATGTCCTTTAAACGCACAGCATCAAAGTCCCTTAGTGGAGACCATCTTTTCAGCTGCTAGTGATCATTTCGTTGATTTGTTATCCACAGGCATTTTCAGCGAATAACACAATGTCACCATTGTTCATTTGTAAATAAATAATGTCAATAAATCCTTAGAAAATGGATGAAAACAGATCAGCAAAGTTACCATGGAATTGCACACGGTCACAAGTGAGGGACACCCAGTGAGGACCTTAATACTGTAGAAATAGGTGGTGAGACAAAGTTAGTATTTGATTCATGCCATAAAATACAAGAGGTCGGAATCAAATTTACTGTCAATCAGGAACCTTTGCTCTAAGAGAAGTTGATCTGTTATGACCCCCAGGGCCTGAAAGGATGTCAGTAGCTGCGCCGGCATAAAACAGGAAGTCAACCTAGCTAAACATAGGATATACACACGCAAAGCAACTGGATGACAGGAAGTTATATAAAGTCTGAACCCACGAGAGAGAAGAAACAGTTCTTCACATATTCACGAGATGATCGAACATTCGAGGTACCCGAAACCACTTACCCTCAACATCTGATGTTAATTTGATGGATTCCAGAATTGAATAAAGCATTATTTTATGTATGAAAGATTTAGTCTTATATTCTAAGTGAACTTTACTAACATAACATTACACAAGTTTAGGGACCGATGGTTTACAGCGAAGCGCTCAACTGATATTTATTCGTCCTTTGAAAGACGGGTCTCCAATAATTGATGATGTTTTTTTTTTTTTAACTTTTCACCCGAAGCAAGGCGGGAGTGTCACTAGCACGCAAGGAGTTACAGCAAGTGGAAGCAAAAGTAGAGAGGCATGAAAGATGAAAAGATGAAGAGAAGGACCGGGAATAGATCAATATTTGAATATTTGAAGATTATAGCTATAAGGGAAGCAAGTAAGAGGAAGGGAGTTCCACAGATGGGAAGTGCGAGACATGAAGCTATTGGAGTAGAAGAGACGGCTACATTTAACCGTATCCACAGTGAAAGATTGGGACTGAGATGCCGACCTAGTGGCACGTTTAAATTCATGTTTGGGAACAAGCGAAAATAGCTCGTCAGAGCAGTTACCGTGAAAAGACAGAGGGAGGCGACAGCACGTTTGTGAAAGAGCGACTGTAAACGAGATGCCAGATCAGGACCAATCACATTGCATATCCGTCTCTGGATCTTGTCGAGGACCTTAAGGCGAACAGCGGGGGCTCCAGACCATATATGACAACAATATTCCATGCAAGGGCACGACATAGAGAACCAACTTTCCTTGCGGCAGATGAAGCTATTGATTCAATGTAATTGTTCCATCTCAGGTCAGCAGACAGTGTGAGACCAATCAGTCACAAAGAGGTGCTCTCGTGAAGTTGAGCATCAGACATTCTAATGGGAGGCAGGGAGGGTTCTCTTTAGTGGCTAATAGAGAGCAGTTTTGTTTTTGAGGCGTTAAAGTTTCCTGCCCAAGTCAACAACCGATTGGAGGTCTTTTTCGAGATCAACAGCCAGGAGAGACACACTGTTAATTTTTTTTTTATTATTGTTTTTCTTATGTGAGTGTAAAAATTGTGTAAAACACGCACTAAGACGACGCACGCACAAAAAAAAAAGTGCGCGCGTGGACTTAATGCGTCTAAAAATTGTTCAAATGATTTTCCGTTCCAAACATTTCCGCATAATCTATTAATCATTTTAATTATTTTCGTTGTGCGATTGTAAATGCAGTGAAAGCGCCATTGGAAAATGATGTGTGAGTTGCTAAGAGGTAGACATTTTTATTCCCGAATATGACCAGTAATTTATGGTCGTGTTTGTTGTTGATGATGTTGAGGGTTTTTTATGATAAGAGTTTCTATTATTTTTAGATATTTTTTTTACATTTACAGACATGTATTATATTTGTGTTTTCAACGAATATGTTGCATATCGAAATTGGTAAGTTCCCATGTAGGTTTAAAAGAGCACTTGTGGAGCTACACACACACATACACACACACATACACACACACATACATATTTATATTGAATCCACTACCTTGGTTTCAACGTTACGGTATCTTCAGGCAAGTTTTATCAATTGACATCCCAACGCTTTATTTAAAAAACAACAAATAATAAATGCTATATTATTTCAAAAAAAGGCTCTGATAGAAAAGGAAGAGGGTGGGTGCGAAAAAGATGAAAAAGAAGACTGTTGTAGTTGTCATGGTTATTGTTGTTAATATTATTGTTTTTTATTATTATTGTTGTTATTATTATTATTATTATTATTATTATCATTACTGTTATTATAATAATAATAATAATAAATGTATTGGTGAGGGGTGGGTAAGTAAAATGTACATTTTTTAAAACTAATTTGGCATCCATTGTTTGTTTTTTTTGTTTTTTTGTTTTTTTAAAAAATGCGTTAAGAGGTCACTTGATAAAAATTGCCTGAGGTTACCGTAAGGATTGAAACCAGGACAGCGGATTCAACTGATCTCCTGAGTTTTAAAGTTAAAAGCTTTACATGTTATTTGTATATTTTATTTTATTTTTTTCGCACAAGTATTGAGCACTTTTTAACAACACTTTTTCATGGTCTGATTCACCGCTGACGATATAATTTATATATATATATATATATATATATATATTCTCTGTGTGTACAAGGGTCTGTTAGCATTTGTGCGTTCTTGCGTGTGTTTTTTTATCATTTCACCCCATGCAGAGCAGTAAAGCCGCTAAGACACTGAGTGTTAAAGAATAAGAAAAAAAAAAAGAGAAACGTTATCAAGGAGCGAGAATAATAGAAGAAGACGAATCAGGAAGACAGTAAATAAAGATGGACATTGCATTTACATTTTTGAAGATCAAACTTGGCTGGAAAACATGGAGCCGGAAGAGAAATCGTGTATAAATACACCTCTGCATGATCGTGTCTATATGTACGCATCTCTGTGTATGATTATATATCATTCTTAGTAAGGTTCACAAGGCTCAAGAGCCGATCCTGGTAGAGCGTTACTGAACTAGTTTTGTGTGTGTGTGTGTGTGAGAGAGAGAGAGAGCGGTCAGAGGCGTTGTTTATGCATATACAAACTTAATCCTAGACTTGAACTGGTTAAGCTTGTAGTGATCGCGGGAAGCATTCTTTTGGGAGTCGATTCCACACAGCAGCAGTTCGTAGTAGGACGCTTTTTTTATCACTAGTGGAATACGAATGAAATGGGGGTGGTTCGCTAAAATGGGTGTGGCATGGCAGGTCTTAGCCGTGAAGGTTAGAACTGGTGATACTAAGCAATGTAGCACGTCTGAACATTTTCTATGAAAACAGCGATAGAGTAGCAAGAGGCTTTCAAAGTTTCGTCTCTGGGATGGGGCTTGTATGATGGAAAATAATTCATTACCCACAAGGCGGCATAAATGCTTTTGAGCCCTATCAAGACTGAAAATCGAAAACTGAGCAGCTCCAGCCCAATTATGGCAGCAGTGTGTGTGTGCGCGCGAACGCGTGTGTGTGTGTGTTATGACGTCGCACACGAATTCTGATGCAGTTGCAACCTGCGCAACATTTCTTTTTTGTAAAAAGACGTTTCAAGATATTAGAAGTATTTCTTATGAAAAATGCAACAAACCTTCTCTCAATAGCATCTTATATAAACGTGGCGGAAACGTATTAGTTGCGTTGAGAAAGGAAGTAAAAACCCTACTAAGAATAAAATTACTACGACAAACAAACTTGCCTCGCACACAACGTAATGGAGGAAATAGAACAAGAATATATTAAAAATCATCGTTGTCCCAAAAATTAAATCTTACCATGGAGTCGGATGAAGTATTCGACGAAAATAAATACGATCGTCAATTTCTCCCTCTTTTCAGTCTTCTTAAAAATAAAAACTGCAGAACACAAGAAAAATCGAATAAAAATATTTAACGAAACATGTATAAAAGAAGGACTGCTGGCCAAATATATAATATCCGATATATATATATATATATATATATATATATATATATATATATATATATATATAGGGCTCTATCCGAAACACATTAATAGAAAATACAAAAAAATAACTTCATCCACATGTAATAAAAAATTTAAAAACAATGGAAGCTTTAATAATAAAAAAGAAAAAAGCACTCGATAACATTAACTACAAACACGGCCAGAATGTGCTGACTGTGTTCGGAAAATAAAACATCCCTATAAATTTAGAAACATACACACAACCCATACACCCAAGTAAAAAGTAAAAATAAAATCCTCCTTGATAATGGCTAAAAGTATAGGCGAAAGTGCTCGTAATTACACACCATTTAGACAGTTTCTACATACTCTGAGTCCAGAAAAGAAAACACTTGTTCGAACACAAAAAAAAATTAAATAAAAAAATTAATCGCAGTACCTTATCTGTTGTCTTTAATGATACATGTATAAATGAGGGATTGCTGCCTACATACACAATATATATATATAGATAGATAGATAGATAGATAGATAGATAGATAGATAGATAGATAGATATTTCTTAACACTGATCCACACAGGCATACGCATACATACAGGAAAATTCATTCCTGCTCCCCTGCCACTTATATACATTGTTTTGTCGCTTCCCTTCCCTTCCCTTCACCCCCTGCTCGACATGTGATTTGGAGACTCAAACAGGTCAGTAGAAAAAGGCTTTGCTTGGTGGCATGTCCGTGAGGCATAGGGAGGTGCTGTTAAACAAGTTAATAGAAACGAAAAAGACCTTCGAAATAATGGGGAAAACCAGCAGTGGCAAAATAACAAGTTTTAGTAAATGACAAACGTAATTCAACCCTTAAAAAGTTTTCAACCAGAATATACTCTACAGACTAGAAGGGCAGAGTTAGTTGTATTCCAGCCGAGAATCTTCAAAATCATAGAAACGAGACAGAGCAATCACATCACTTCCGATCCAGAGACAGCCACTATACTCTAACCCAGCCAACACCACCACCACTCCAACAAATGACTAACTCGGAATGTTTGGCATGTAATTATTCTCTTTATTGGGGTCGACTTCTGCCCAAGTCACTATTTTAGACATAAGGGTCAATGAAAAGAGGCACCTATGCTTTGATAAAGTCTAGGTCTTGCATCCGACAATAAACGTGGAAGGAGCACGGGTCTATCACCCGACCCGTATTCCTTCCATGTTCATCGAACAGGAGTAGTGATTTGCCCCTTGTATCCTGTTTAGTGTGTAGTTTTCAGGTTCTTTCTTCTATGACCTTAACGATTTTAACTGTTTTAACTTTTTCGTTATCTAACTGATCAGTGGTTGCAACTTGTGGACAGCAGGTGGGAAGTTTTCTAGTTGCTGCATCCCGACTGATAGCAAGGAGACAAAACTCTCTGATAGTGCTTAGAGAGGCTGCTCTGATCAACAATTGCATGATATCGGGATATTTGAAGTGCCATGTCACTCATGGTTGGGAGACCCTGCATATGAGGCTACATTTTGCCGTAGTCTTCTGGTCAGTTTGTATTGCCATAGACGATGGACAGTGATAATTATTTGGGCCTTTTTCTCATTAAAACATCACCTTATTATGGCAGTTACAGTTAAATGAAATACGAGTTAACCAGTAAATAAAAAATTACTTAATCTTTATTTCTACAATATTAGTGGTATTCGTACCAATGTCTGTAGTGTAGAATCTTTTCTCTTGAAATATTCTTCAAATATCTTTGCCACTATATTCTCTCTCTCAGACTATCTCCCTCCTTGTCGAAAAGATTCTAGCATACATATGTATGGCCTTGGTGCTTATATCCGAGGAAATCTTCCAAGGGAATCATCTCTTGAGTTCCCGAATGATTCTTTCATATGCTTTCGACTTTTTTTATTGCACTCTGTTAGCTTTTTCCTACATATTATCCTTTCTCAGGACTATAACATATTAGGAAAAATATCTAACAGTATAGAAATTCATTTTCTCTTTCTCTCTCACTCTCTCTCTCTCTCTTTCTTTCTCACTCCCTCTCTCTCTTTCTCTATGTTCCTCTCTCTCTCACACTCTCGCTCTGTCTTTCTCTCTCTCTCTCGCTTTCTCTCTCTCTTTCTCTATGTCCCTCTCCCTCTCTCTCTCCCTCTCTCTCGCTCTCTCTCTCTCTCTCTCGCGCGCTCTCTCATCTGTGAACATCCTTGTGTTTGGTGATTTTAATGTTCATCATGTCAGCTAATCATTCTGATATTACAAAGCTCCGTCGTATCAGATGAGGTGTAGAGACATCGTTCGTATATTCATAAATTCTGGATTAATCAAGCGAATGAAGATCCGATACATATTTTTACACTTTGTGATAAATAATAAAGACTTTCTCAAGCATCTCTCATTGTTCTGGGCGTAAATAAATGCTTACCGGCATCGCATCTTTTTTACATAGACTGAGATTAAAATGGCGCTTGCTTTCACTCGTAAGTCATTCTCTATGTTATAAACTCATTACAATTGAAAAGATTCGTTTGCAAGGCATGGTTGGTAATTATCGCTCTAAGAATGATACGGCGTTTGATTTCTTGAATCTATTAGGCTGTATGCTTAAAGATAAAAACAAACACATATATATTTATATCATTTTGGTTTCTGTCTATATTTCTGAGATGAGGTATTATGTATACTATTTACATTATTCAAACTATTGTCCTCATCTTTGTCGCCATATTTATTACAACGTTTCGGTCTTTGTACGCTCCGGCCTTCTTCAGCATTGGTAAAAATGGTTACTGAAGAAATTAGGTTTATAATGCCCAGAAATTCATACACAGGACACATAGCACAGTGGATAAAGGCGTTAGTGACAGGACCTAAAGAGTGTGAGTTCAATACCCGGTTAAGGCAGTGGAGAACTTTTAGAGGGAAATTAACAGGAGATAACTGATAACTGACATCCATGGAACTAGAACAGTCTACCCCAGTGAGCGAAATAAACGGTTAAGTTCGACATTCCAACCACCTGAAGAAGGCTGGAGCGTACAACGGCCAAAACGTTGTAATAAATATGGCGACAAAGATGAGGACAATAGTTCGTATAAAGTATATTATTTTGTAATTAAAAATATCAGTTATTTCTTTTTTTTTCCTTCACCTTTGAAAGGACAGATATATATATATATAAGACTATCTTTTGGCCGCTCCACCTACAACTAATCGTTTCAAACCTTTGATTCGGTTATATTACAGTTTCACTGATACAATTAATTACATTCCATCAATGTCACGAAATATATCACCTGTCTAGAAAGTATATCACCTGTCTAGAAAGTATATCACCTGTCTAGAAAGTATATCACCTGTCTAGAAAGAAAGAAAGAAAGAAAGAAAGAAAATTGATAAAAGTGTGGAGAAATAAATAATGGTAAAAAGGAAATGAAAAAAGAAAGAAGGAAGATAGTGAAAAGGAATAAATCAAAATGAACGAAAACTAGAAGAAAAAGGAATACGGAATCGAAGTAAGAAAAATAAATGAAAAGGTAAGTTAATGAGTAAAGAATAAAACAGAAAAAAGAATAAAAAAAAGAAAATGAAAAGAAAGAAAGAAAGAAAATGAAAAGAGACAGAAATTGAAAAGAAAGAAATTGGAAAGAAAGAAAATGGAAATAGATAAAAAAAAAAAGAAAAGCGATAAAAAATGTAAAAAAGAAGCAATGAAAGAAAGTGAAAAAGCAATAACAACACAAAATAAAAAGAAACAAATTCAAATGAAAAATCGGCCATAAAACGGAAAAAAATGGTTTGACAAATGAACAAAGAGTAATCTCCTCTGAAGGTCGTTTTGTCAGACCGGAAGTCTTCTTAAACATCATTTCTACCCATTAACTATTTTCATGGGATCGACCGGATATAACACTGTTACCGGCAAACACCATCTGCTTTCTTTTTTTTTTATTATTCAATTTAGAATTTTGAAATGATTCTGTGAAGAATTATATCGTTACTGTGCATATATATATATATATACCTTGTATGCAGTGTAACCCGGATATAAGAGACCCGGATATAAGAGAGATTTTCTCTGGTCCCAAATTAGAGCCTGTGTTAATGTATAAAATAGACCAAACCCGGATATAAGAGAAACCCGGATATAAGCGACTTCTTCTCCGGTACCGACAACTCTCTTATATCCGGGTTTATATATATATATATATATATATATATATATATATATATATATATATATATATATATATATATATATATATATATATATATATATATATATATATATATATATATATATATATATATATATATATATATATATATTGTTAAATATAACAGACAATGAATGTCTATTATGTCTGATCATGAGCCGTTGTAAACTTCGTATATTTGCTTTAATTTCGGGTGAAAATAAAGAGAAAAATTTTCCAACATTTGGATATTTATTTTATTAAGCTGTTCCTTGGTCTAAGCTTTCGGCTCATATGAGCCATCTTCAGAGTGGTTATGCGGACATTTAAACAAAAATATTCACCGTCAAAGATGATATCCTGGTATGTTGACATAGAAGATTGCTTTGAGACGATAACGGTCGCGGAATATCAGACGCATATCGTAAATTCATCATGCGTTTCTATGACGTCGTAGCACGTGAGATAAAGAAATATTAATAACAGAACCATATGTTTAGATGCAATGTAATGTTTTGCGACTAGTTTGAAATGTAATATATATATACAGTATTTACATTAGTCGGACTATTGTCCTCATCTTTGTCGCCATATTTGTCACAACGTTTCGGCCGTTGTACGCTCCGGCCTTCTTCAGGTGGTTGGAATTTCGAACTGAACCCTTTATTTCGATCGCTGGGGTAGACTGTTCTAATTCCACGTGCCATGTTTGATGGATGTCAGTTATCAGTTATCTCCTGTGCCATGTGTCCTCAAGGACACATGGCACAGTGGATAAAGGCGTTGGTTAGATCCAGTGACAGACCCAAAAGAAGGTGAGTTCAATTCCTGGTTAAGGCAGTGGAGAACTTTCAGAGGGAAAATTAGCAGGAGATAACTGATAACTGACTGTATCAGCAACACTTTCTACGTTCATTCCTCAAAAAATCTTTATTTATGGAAATGAAAACCAAAATTCTCTATCCTCACTTTGAGAAAATCTCAATAATAATTATTCAATTGTTTTAATGAAGAAATTGACGTATCAAAGGAAGCAAAGATTAATTTAGTTAAACTTCTTGTATTATGTCTGCGACATCTTGGATGCTTTATGCTTACGTTGCAGGATCTACAGCAGAAACACGCCAACAATTTGACAAATCTGAACTCCTCCTTTAAAATCTTAATTTCATGTGAAAAAGAAGTTCATGAAAAAAAAGGTGCGAAACAAAATTCTGGTTTTCGTTATTAAGATTTTCTCAAATAAGCAGAAAGAGAGATGACGTAATACAATTTCGTGTTTAGAGAAAAAATAAAAATAGGTCGTCCATTAATGAACATTTCAAGTAATAAAAATGTCGAATAATAAATCTTGTATTATTTCGAACAACTCCTCACATGTGGCCATTGCTTGACTGATATGGTATATATCTGCTGAGCATTATTAATTATTATTATTGTGATATTTTTGGTTATCAAATCACCGTGCTGATAACAAATATGGCGCCAGTTTGTTTACATTGCGCAGATCAGTACGAAAATTTCAGTGATTGTGCAGGTCAGTGTTGCCAACATTTTGTGAAAATTTTGTGGGAATTGATTATACGGTTTTTGAAATATTAGAAAAAAGTTATCTCGATAATAATTTGGCACGCAGTTTATATATATATATATAGAGCGACAGACAGACAGAGACAGAGAAGGAGAGAGAGACAGAGGAGGAGAGAGAGACAGAGAGATAGATGACAAAGTGAAAAGAGGTTTTGTGTGACGTGTTTTGTCTCCTAGGATTTCATCAGATTAGGTTTGTTTACGTTGATGCGACTACACACGCACACGAACAAGATACGCTGAGAATTTGAAATTTAATGTGTGTGTGTTGTTGTTGTTGTTTTAAGAAAACAAAAGCCTCTTAAAACATTCCAAAACAAAAAACGCCCCCTTCTGAGAAACCAAATCAATCAAAAATTATATAATCCTGCCGACTATTTCTATCACATCTACAATCGAAAAGAATCTATTTAAACTCAACATAAAATTTGTTACTACTACATTCAAAACAATAAAAGACTTAGAAATACTAATCAAAACAATATGCTAAAACCTGGAGGAGGGGTTTGCTCCATAGCCAGGAATAACTGTCACAAAAATACGTAGGAGAAACCTCAAGGAATCTAAATAATAGATCATATGAACACAAAAGGGATATTTTACAAAACAATACGTCAAATGTGTTTGTTGACCACCGTATGGAGAATGATCACAAGTTTGATATAAAAAAAATGCTACTCTGATCAAAGGAGAAAATAATTGACTACGCCGTAAATGTCGAGAGAGTGCATTGATCGTAAAAATAATTCACAGTAATTTCGTACCCTGACTCTTACGACATTTTACCATTAATATCACATATCATACCATATATTATATCAAATCTAATAACAAAAGTGATGGAAAGAAAAAGACAATAAATGAATTTGGCTAAATATTAAAAAAATCTGAAATCACCAGCATCCTTCGTTCGTGCGCATGTGTAGTTGTGCCAATATAACAAATTTAGTCCGATGAAGTCGTGAAGGACGAAATGCATCACAACTAAACTTTTTCCACTTTGTCATACAATTTCCCCCATATACGGGGCGCGATGAATAAACTGTCGTATAAATTACGCAAAGATTAAAATAACACTAACATTTCATTTTAACAGATATATTTACCAAAATTACAAAAAAATATCTTAAAATACTAAAGAGTAATTTTAATCCAATAAAATTACCATTGGCTTCAATCACGGTCTCCAGACGACTTCGGAATCTTTAGCATCTCTTCTGGACGGTCTCCTTGTTTAAGTTGATGAATGTTGCCATAATACTTGCCTTCAGTTCATCTTTGGTGTTACAAGGAGTTTTCTTGGTCTTTCGCTCAGCTGCGCCCCACAAATAATAATCAAGGGGGTTGAAAGTTTGGAGAGTTAGGTGACCAGATATAAGGTGGGGGGGTGTCGCCGCAGAAATTGCCTAACCCTTGCCTGACAGGTATGACTGGGTTCTCCTGCTTAAGTGACATGGTGCAGAGTCCATTTGCTAGATATAGGGTCTTCCAGCATCCACACTCTTCACCCAGGGCTGCACTACCTCCTCAAGGCACTTGATGTAGACCTCTGTGTTACGTCTTTAACAACAAATTCGTGAGCTTTTTTATATCAAAACAATGAGAATGAGTTTTCCTAGATGCCATACCTTCGTAATCATCATTAGACTCATCCAACTCCTTCCGAATACTCTGTTCTGCCCTCGTATCGACACCAAAAAAGCTCTGCAATGTTTGTTTTGGAGCTTCAGGCTCGAATGCGTAGAACTACAGCATGCTGCTTCCAAATTTCTGTCGAAGTGAATTGCGTCATGGTGCTCCTGTCTCTCACAAGCGGTGGCAAACTGACCCTTCTATAATGGGTAGTTGACAAAATCCAAAACAAACAACGCATATGCGTGAAATTAAAAATATACATCGGTGACAATTAACAAATCGCACTCCGTGTACACGGATATATATATATATATATATATATATATATATATATATATATATATGCAAATATATAGAAAAATAGAAAAGAACACGTTAGGTAAATAATCCGAAGTTCTTTAGTATTTTTGTTTTTAAAAAACAGTGCTCAATACATAAATAGAGCCTAAATTATAATTATTATATATAGTCATCCACAGACTGTTTCACAATTCATCAGTGTGTCTAAACATTCGATTGCCTCAAGCCTGGATGGAAACCCGACTAATTTGGTATCAGTCGGAGACTCTACCCCTAAGCCAGTGGCTCACGGCAATGAGTAAGTTGAATTTAAACGTATTTATTTTTAGATAAACACGCTAGTGACTGGGAAAACTCGATTTGTTTCATAAAACAAAGAGTCTTGCACACACACACACATATATATATATATATATATGTGTGTGTGTGTGTGTGTGTGTGTGTGTATTGACACCATTCTCACTGCAGGGATGGCATCTGGCTTTATCTTTGTGGGAATGAAACACAACTCTTTTTCTTATGCTTCCAGTGCTCTTCCCCGTGCGTTCGTGTTTGTTGAAACATTGTTTTTCTGATCTCCTCCTGGTTGCTATCAGCCCTGAATTCACGTCGACTGAATATCAAATGTACACATGTGCCTCTTCGTCTGCACCCATTCAGCAAATACACATACATCCACGGGCGTATATTTGCCATGCCTGTTTGCTTAAGTGGTTCACAGTTTGTTTTCATTTCAAAGCGCGAAAAGATAATCAAGCGACCGCACACGATATTACAATAAACTTCGACGTCGGTCACGGTAATTGATAGTTGAGGAACACCCCAGCTAATGGATCCGTTAAAACAATAAGTACTAACACTAATTACTTAGAACAAAATGGCAGGTGGCAAAATGCTTCTTCGTTAGATATCTTCACAGGATTTAGCACGGCGAAATAGGCCAATTTGAAAATAGGTAAACATCGCTTAGACATTGTTCGAATGGAGATCAAAATAAGTTCGATTATCACAGCGTCAGTAAGATTGGCACTATACAATCTTCACAAAATTGTATGTCTATACAGTGTAGCCTTCTTGAATAACATACATTAAATATACAAAACATTCCACAAGTACTTATTTTCATAAGCGCACACGTGAAATATTAACAGACACAAATATATTTGTGTGTGTGTGTGTATGTGTGTGTGTGATAGTATGCAATCAACAAAATTTTGTTTACCATAGAGACAACATATACTTCTTGATATATATATATATATATATATATATATATATATATATATATATGTATGTATGTATGTATGTATGTATAGTCCTGGGTATGACAATACACTACATCCAGGAGCGCAAAGCCCCTGATCGGAAGATTGAAGGTTTTTAGGACCTCTTAATTACTGATGTTCCCAGAATCACTCTGACCCGGGATGGTACACCTGTTAGAATCCTAACTCGGATCAAATAATGAACCACCAAACAAAACCAAACCCTATTAAAGTTTAAAAAATTCATTTTTATACTAAAAATACCAGCAATAGATTTTTATATAAAAAAAGATCACCAAAAGTACCTTTTTATCGCAGAATTACCAACATTAGCCTATTTATCTGTAGTTGAAAGCATTCAATTGCTTTCAACATTTTTAGATTTTGGCATTAAATAGCCCATAGAAGTTCATATGCCGCTAAGCAAAATCGACAGAACTGATATATATATATATATATATAAATATATATATAATATATAAAAGTCAACACTTAGAGGCGACAATCTGTTTCATGCTAGACGCAATCGTCAGGACACGGTATTTACTCGTTCCCCCACTAGAACGAGATGTGAGGCAAGGTCGGTTTAATGTGGGGAGCCCGAGCGCGTACACCCGGGCTGGGACAAAAATTCCCATCAACCCCCGCAACCGTCGGTTGCGCTGGCCTCGGTGCGAGCACCGATCCCTCCCTCTGGTGCAATGGGAGGGCGCGGCCTCGGGCAGCTGTTCCCCATGGCTGGGCACCTCTTCAGTATAATTTTCTCAGTTGCCCCTCCGTCCTTAGACAGAGAAGCCCCTGAGGGCACTCTGTCCAAGGACAGAGACGCAACTGAGAGATGATAAATGATGCGCGTACACCCCTCCAAGGAGGGGCAGCACGACGCAATCGTCAGGACACGAGTGCTGTTATTTTTCTCGGCTATTTATATATACGGTCAGTGTTGCATTGTGGCTAGTCTATTTTGGTGGTTAATTTACCGGAAGTCGTTTAATTGCTTATTTATTTATTTGGGTTAAATTATGTTGCCTGTCATTATTTATTTTTATTTTTTATTTTATTTTTATATATTTATTTTTTTAAATTTTAATCGGTGTTTTTATTAACGTAGTAAAAATTTGTTTATATAGCTTATTTAATGGTTTTGTTTTGATTTGGGAAGATAATTAAAGCTATTTATTCAATTTTGGTGTTGATTGTTGTAGTTTATTCTAACTATTATTTTGGCGGGAACAGTTTTTAATTTGTTTATTACTTCATGTATTTATTTGGATTGATTATCTTTTTTTGTTTGTTTTTTTTTTGTTTTTTCTAACGGTTAATTTGATAATTTGTTAGTTTGTGTATTTATTTATTTATTTGGATGAAATTTTATTTGTTTTTTATTATTTAATTATCATACTGTATATTTTATTTACTCTTTTCGGTTTTCGATTTTTAAGTAACGTATTATTTTTTTTATCGTTATATAACAGTTATAGCTATGTTTTTCCTCCGATTTTTAGTTTGATTTTTATACTTTAACTAATATTTTGGTCATAATAGTTTGTTAATTTGTTTATTATTTACTTTATTATTTGGGTTCATTGATTTTGTTTTTATTTTTTATTTATTTATTCTATTTCGTCTATTCTAACAGGTGTGATTTGGAAATTTGTTTGAGTTAATTTATTTTACTTATTTTATTGTCATTTTGTTTATTTATTATATGTTTTTCAGTTTTAGATTTTTAAGTAACGTAGTAAAAATTTGTTTTCATATTTGCATTTTGAGACGAGCTTGGATCGTTTATTTAATAATTTATTTTGGTCAGAGAAGGTAATGATAGCTATTTTTTCCTCCAAGCAAAGTTTACAAGTTTTTGATTGGTTTTTGTAAACTGATGATCTTTTCCTTATTTTCCAAGATATTTTTGGTGTGATGTGCGTTTTATTTTAATTTCCCAGATGTACTTAGGAAGCATTGTGCTGTTCGCATATTTACTATTTCCGAAAGATGTTTTGTGTGCATAGTTTCTTTGTTTCCAGGGTCCTTCAGTTACTCTTATGTATACTTTTTCTTCATTATCGGGTGATTTTATCGTGGCTTGGTATATTACGTTGTTTTGTAAACATTTACCGTTTAAGGGACATTCATTCTTTATTCTGCAGTTACACGTGGGTTTAATTTTTTCGTGTGGTTTATTCATAATTTTCCTGTTGTGCTTTTTTATTATTTGTTCCATGTTCTCGGTGCAACTGTAGCTGATTTTTACTATGTTTTTGTTGAATATTTTGTGTAGAGTGCTTGATTCCCGGAAGTGTTTGTGTAAGATTTTGAAGAGTATTTTTCCCACGTTTGTTTTTACGTTTTTGCTGTACAGTGGGTTGAACCATATCATATTTCTTTTCCTGTTGGACTTTTTTGTGTTCTGTGGTGAGTATGTGAGTGTTGCTGGGAATCCACTTTCTTTTAGGGCTGTTTCGTAGTCTTTCTTAGCTTTGTTAAATATGGATTCATTGGAGGAATTGTCGGAAAGCCTGCGGTTAATCGATTTTGGTATCTGTTTGATTATAGAAGGTGTTGTCCTGTTACAAAATCACTTTGTCCTGTTTCTGCTCGTTTTAGCGGCTGATTTTCTTCAATGCATTAATTGTAGCTGATAGCGATCTGCCGAGACGGTTTTGGTCGGTTTGAGCAGCTCATAATAAACTATACCCAGCTGATCCCACCAAATGCAGAGCAGAAGCTTCGAACGATGGATATTCGGCTTTGGCACCGATGTTGATGCATGACCGGGCTTATACCACGATCTTCTACGCTTAGGGTTATCGTAGTGTATCCACTTTTTATCGCCGATCACGATACGATGTGAACAACCTCTCTATTTCTGCCGTTGATGCAGCTGTTTACACGTGACAAGACGCCGTTCAAAGTCTATCGACTTAAACTCGTACGGTACCCAATGTCCTTGCATTGAATCATTTCTAATGCTTTCAAACATTTCGAAATTGTTGTGTGATCAACTACTAATGAGTCTGCAAGTTCAGCTTGCGCCTGACATGAGTCTTTATGAAGTAATGCCTCCAATTCTTTGTCTTCAAACTTTTCAGTGCGCCAGAGCATTCTTTATTTTCAACAACAAAATCATTTCCAGTCATTATCTCTTTTCCATCCTCAGAGATATTTCAGGCCACATATAGTTGAACTTTTTTTCGATGATTTTATAAAAATTTCCTGTAATTTTGAGGAAACTACGCTCAATATCAACGATATAATATATATATATATATATATATATATATATATATATATATATATATCTTTCACTAATAACGTCTACAAAAATTCCTTTTCTAAATATTTTTGGAACTAAAAGAAGTTAACAAAACCCCAATGATAAAATGGAAAATACTTAAAAAAGCTAGGACCTGTAAATCATTAAATGAACCCTTCTTCTTATGCTTACATGGAAAATTGGAAATTATCCAATTTGCTGACAAAAATCTCTGCTAAATCAAAGAAGTGAATTAACTGTAAGTTGCCAACACATTTTATCTTTTACCTTAAGATATAGTTAAATTTTTGAAAAAAAATAGGTTGTACCGTTTTTGTAGGGCCATAATTTATAAGTTAATAACGGTCCACCCTCAAAGAGTAATTATCTTATTTTGTTTATTCAGATTTCGTATTGCTATGCATTGGCGTCTAGTTAGTATTATTTATATCTTATATAGATGTTCCATATTTTTAATTTTATCTACAGGTTCCTTTAAGATGATTCCCGAATCTGAAATTTAAAAAAAAAAATTTCTGTTAAAATTAACTTTACGTCTGATTATCCGCATTCCCTTCCCCTCAATGTCATATTCGTCTACAATCAGAAAACATTTGTTCCTTACATGTTTTCCGTAATTGTCAATGATGACCTGTCTACGTTCCGGTTTATCATGTCATCAACAAATAACTCCCCCCACCTCCATCCATTTTCTATTTAGCGTAGACCCGACATTTAATTGGTTGATCAAGACCAACCCAAAAGTCTATTCTTATTTCTGATCTTGTGTTTTCTAACCCCCACTCCCACCTTTATCTTTTGGAAAAGAGGTAACACTTTGCTTTTGAAATTTTATTCAAAATTATTTAATCACCAGTTACCTATCATCGCCTGAAGATAAGAAAAACAATGCTACAACAAAACGCGAACGCACCAGAATAAACATTGGAAGCGTAAGAAAAAGAGTAGTGTTTTATTCCCACAAAGATAAAGTCATGTGCCATCACCTCAGTGAGAATGGTGTCAATATATATATATATATATATATATATATATATATGTAAACACACACACAAGGTGCCATTTGTTAATTGTCGCCAGTGTATATTTTTAATTTCGCGCATGCGCGCTGTTTGTTTTTGATTTTGTCGACTGCACAGTATAGTTGGGTCAGTTGAGAACCGCACGTGAGAAAAAGACCACCAGGACGCAATGCACTCCGCCAGAAATTTGGAAAATGGCATCCTGTACTTCTTGGCACTCGCACCGGAAGCTACAATACGAACATTTCAGAGTGTTTGGGTATTAATCTGAGCAGAGTGCAGAGGATTCGGAAAAGGTTGGCTGAATCTAACGGTGATTACAAAGGTACGGCAGTTCGGAAAACTTACTCTGACCGTTCTGATAAGAAAAAGAACTCCCGAGTTTGTTGGTGAGAGTCTCAAATTCAACACGGGGGTCTACATCAAGTACCTAGAAGAGGTAGTACTGCCCTGAGTCAAGAAGGTGGCTGCTAGAAGACCTATGTCTGGCACCATGCCACGCAGGCAGGAGAACCCGAGTCATGGCTGTCAGGCAATTTCTGTAACCGGACCAGCCCTTACATTTGGCCACTTAACACCCCAGACTGCAACCCCCTTGATTATTGTATGGGGCGCAGTTGAGAGAAACACCAACAAAATTCCTTGCAATACCAAAGATGAACTGTTGGCAAGGATTATGGCAGCATTTACCAACTTAAAGGAAACCATCCAGAAGAGTTGCAAGTGATTCCGAAATCGTCTGGAGGCCGTGGTTGAAGCCAATGTCAATTTTATTGAATAAATTTACTCTTCAGTATTTCAAAATATTTTTGTCTTATTTTGTTAAATCTTAAAATTAGATGTCGCATATTTTCATTTCTGCATAATTTGGACGACTTAATTTATCCATCGCATCATATACAGATATAAATGTGTGTTTGTCTGTGTGTATGTTTGTGCGTGTGCGCATGCGTGAACGTTTTAAAAATGAAAAATACATTGCACTTAACTGAAAATTAGGAACATTCTGGGTTGTGACCGTCATTAACAACAAAATATTTTTAGAAATGTCATTATTTGTGAAGAAAAGGATAATTTACAATCATTCTGAATGAATACTTTGCTTACGAAATGTTCCTTCTTTTTTAAAATGCAATGATTTATAGTCTTTGTCAAGCGAAGAGCAACTTGTTTATTTTTAAACGTCGACTCTGAAACTGTCACCAAATTTAGTTTATTTCCTTTCAACGTTAAGATAAAAAAAGATTTTAAATACAACTTGTGTAGATAAATTAAGACTGCCTCATTAAGAATTCCTCTAAAAGATTTTTTTCTTTAAATGTCAAGTCAGTCTTCCTTAACGAAAGTTATCTTTTTCACATGCAGAGAAAATCACTTCGTAAGAGGAAGAGATTCCCTGTAAGCTTGAACCAATTTAAAATGATGAAAGCGGCCAGTTTAAGGAACGACAATAGGAAATATGATAGTACCGGAAGACGCTAATCTTTGAAAGACTAATTCATCAATTCTGTGGCCTTCAGACATCGAATTTTCTCACCGCAACCAATTAGCTAAATGGATTCCTGCTTGTCGGTTACTATGACACTAACACAACTTTCATTTTCTTTTTGAATAACTCGATGTTACATGCTCAGTATATATATATATATATATATATATATATATATATATATATATATATATATATATATATATATATGTGTGTGGGTGTGTGTGTGTGTGTGCGAGTGTGTGTGTGTGTGTGTGTAAGTAAATACGCGAATATATATATATATATATATGTATATATAAGTAAATATGCGAACAGCACAATGCTTTCTAAGTATATCTGGGAAATTAAAACCAAAACGCACATCACACCAAAAATATCTTGGAAAATAAGGAAAAGATCATCAACCTACAACAATCAACCCAAAACTTGCAAACTTTGTTTGGAGGAAAAAATAGCAATCATTACCTTCCCAGACCAAAATAAATTATTAAATAAACGATCCGAGCTCATCTCAAAATGCAGATATGAAAACAAATTTTTATTACGTTACTTAAAAATGGAAAACTGAGAAAAAAATTAAAATAAAAAATAAAATAAATAAATAAACAAAACAACAACGTAAGTAAAATAAATAACCCAAACAAATTACCAAATCACACCCGTTCGAATAGACGAAATAGAATAAAAAATAAAATCAATGAACCTAAATGAATAAAGTAAATAATAAACAAATTAACAAACCAATATGGCCAAAATATTAAACTGTAAAACTCAAACCAAAAATCAGACGAAAAACATAGCTGTAACTGTTATATAACGATAAAAAATACTACGTTACTTAAAAATCGAAAACCGAAAAGAGTAAATAAAATATACATATATAATGATAAAAAATAAATATAAAATATACATATATAATGATAAAAAATAATAAAAAACAAGTAAAATAAATTAATCTAAATTCATCCAAATAAATAAACTAACAAACCTCTCCCGATAAATTAACCGTTAGAACAATCAAGTAAACCGAATATATAAATGAAGTAATAAATAAATTAAAAACTGCTCCCGCCAAAATAATAGTTAGAATAAACTACAACAATCAACCCTAAAATTGAATAAATAGCTTTAATTATCTCCCCAAACCAAAACAAAGCTATGAAATAAGCGATATAAACAAATTTTTACTACGTTAATAAAACACCGATTAAAATAAAAAAAAAATAAATAAATAAATATATAAGATAAGAAATAAAAATAAAAAATAAAAAATAAAAATAAATAAAAGCAAGCAAAATAAATTAACCCCAATAAATAAACAAATAAACGACTTCCGGCAAAATAACCACCAAAATAGACTACCCATGATGCACCACTGACCCGTATATATAAATAGCCGAGAAAAAAACAACACACGTGGCCTGACGATTGCGTCTAGTATGAAACAGCCTGTCGCCTCTAAGTGTTGACTTAAAGTCTGTTTCATGCTTAAAAGCAATCTTTAGGATATGTCTGTTGTGTTTTGGTTCGACTATTTATATATACTGGTCAATGATGCATTATGGGTCGAAGGCCTATTGTATTATTCTAAAGTTTATTGGGTGGGTGGGTGGCTGGTGACGGTTGTTTCAAATGATTCTAGAAGCGACTGAGTAGACTTGTGAGGATCCGAATGAAATTCAGTCAAGTTTATTGCATTCACTTATGCGCATAAACCCATGGGAATGTATGAATCTATCTCTTTCCCCCCAGTTAGGGGTTAAATATCAGGACAAAATGGAATCTCTACACATGGCTGGCAAACAGTCTTGGAGTAGTACAACTCTGAATTCAAAACCAACAATTGCCGATCTCCGACCGTCAGCAATTTGAAAGGGAAGAAGGAAACATAATATATATGTATATATGGTTCTTGTTAATTGGGACATTTTTATTTGACCCCAATCTTGGTAAAATAAATTGAGTATAATAGTTTCCTTAGCTTAATCGGGTTACTAAGCCGTTTAATTGAGTCAGAGGGAACAAACACGTATTACTTTGTATTAATCAAAGATTCTTTTCAGTGAACTGCCTTTTTGCGTCAATATCTCTAAAAGGTTTATATCAGTAGTTTCCAAACTTTATTGGATTTCATCGCTGAATATTAAATTAAAGTTCAGTGTTTCTTCATTATGTCTTATTCCATAAATTTTCTTTTTCTATGTGCTGCATCACTTCAGGGCGTAGGTGATTATGACTCTCCACAACTTCCTATCTCGTGTGTCTCGCAGTGGTTTTTCTGCCTTTGTTAAAGCCTCCGTCCCCGTCCCACCATCCATTCCCACAAGCTGCTTTCCCTCTATCTCTCTTGCCTTCATTATGCCCTGTGAGTATTATGTTTTCTAAGCCGTCCTTCTTCATTATGTGCCCAGCGAATTTCAGCTGTCTTTTTCTGATTCTAAGTATTACTTTCTGTTACCATTTTTCTTTAAGGCTTCCTTGTTGCTTTCTCGCTCCGTCCATGAAATTCTCAGTATCCTTCTGTAGAATATTTCTGATGTTTCTAGTTTTTTCTTCATCCTTGTGGAGATTGTCCAACATTTACTGTCATATAAGAAGATGGATATCACATAGCAATCCATCACCTTTTTCTTTGTTTCTGACGATTTTTCCCATTTTTCAGCACCTTAGCTTCTGGAAGACATCTTTCGCTAGTCCAATGAGTACTTCGGATCTTGGCGTCACATTTTCCATCCTCTGTTAAACACTTCCCAGACATTTGAACTTCTGCGCCTGTTTTGCGTGTAAATCTCCAATTCGTAACTCGCATCTCAGGCTTTTTCATTTGCTGATGGCCATACTTTCTGCCTTCTTCCAGTTGAGATTAGTCCTTTCTTCTTGCTTTCTTCTACTATCCTGTCTAAGAGGTCCTGTAGTTTCCTTTCCGAGTCGGCCATCAACAAAGTGTCATCTGCATATCTTATATTGTTAAGATTACGCGCACCGATAATAAATCTTGATCGGTTTTAACATTTCCCGTAGAATAGCGTCGTTGTAGATGTTGAATAACTCTGGGGAGAAGACACACCTTTGTCTCACGCCTCTTTTTAATTTTGCATATCTATTCAATTTATTTCCTATCCGTATGCAGAAGGTTTACTCACTGTATAAACTCTGGATTATTCTAACATCTTTTCTAAATAAATCGAGTTTTCCTAACAGTTCAAATAGATCTTTGTACCGTACCTTGTCAAATGCTTTTACGTAATCTACAAAACGTAAGTCTCACCTGACACCCCCCCATTGTTGATATCGGTAATATGTGAGGGTGGTTCCCATCAGTTGTCACCCAGCCTTGGCAACTGAATTTAATAATTAACAAATCTCCATATTTCTTATGTTGATCGAATAAAATAAAAGGTACAGCAAATACAAATGCATCAGGAACGTATCTCAGTAGATCAGTTATCAAAAATGCAATGCCAGAAGTGAGTAAGAAAGGATACTGCGATTGCATCAAATTCAATTTGCCTCGACGCACACATACTGGACATGAACAAACTAGAAAACATTAGGAATTTTCATCCATTTACAGATGTTTTATTATTTTTAGTTGTTTTCCTGTTTCAGAATTCAGTGTATAATGTTTCATAATGTTTCAGTTGTTTTCCTGTTTCAGAGTCTCCAAAGCGTTTTATAATCAAAAATTGTAATTAAATATATTTGACCTGTTATTTTTTTTTACTCATTTTCATTGTCTCATTACTATTATTATTTTGATTTTATTTCCTCTGGTTTAAGGTGTATACTCATTTCCTTCTGGGTCCCAACCAGAGACCTAAGGTCAGAAATGGCATCATGACATTTTCCACTGAGCTTTTTTGAGAAAAAATATCTAAGAACACACATTTTACATAAAGCCCTTGGTAAGAGATGGGCTGTACTTGTGAGTACAATAGTTGCATTTCTTTAAGGCATGGGCTACCAGGAATCCATTCAATGAGTCTATTGGAATCTTTTCTACTCAATCCGAGGACTCCAACTACAACTGGAATTGTTGATGTACTCATGTGCCACATTTTGGAGATTTCGATTTCAAGATTCTTGTATTTTGATGATTTTTTTTGAAGATCTTAAAAGATACATTGCAGTCTGCGGGGATTGCCATGTCAATATGGAGCCACATTTTGTCGTTGCGGTCTCTAATCCCGATGTCAGAGCGATTAGCTGTGATTCTTCTGTCTGTGTGTATTGTAAAGTCCCATAAAATTGTTACAGATGGTATATTTCTATTATTATTATTATTATTATTATTATTATTATTATTATTATTACTTTTTGTAGACTATCCACCATCCACCAATCTCCAAGAACATCCCTATCGGCGCCATTAATTTTGGAACCTTTGGTTTACATGTTATTTCACAGAACAAAGGTCAGTCATGTAATTGGGTCAAATTTCTCTGATTCGGTTAAATTCCAATTAAATACGACCGAGAGTTGTTTCTCCCTTTCGATCTCTTCCTTCAAATCTCTCTCTCTCTCTCTCCTCTCTCTCTTAATACATATGTGTATGAGAGAGAGGGAGGTGAGGGGAGAGAGAAAGAAAAGAAGAAAAAAACAAAGTAAAGTTTGACTAAGAAAACAAATGGAACGATAAATGATATAAAAATATTTGGAAAACCTCTATTTTGACAGGTTTCGCCGATGAATTAACCATTATAGTGGTATACACACCACATTACAAATACGAAAGAAAAATAGCCAAGTTTTATAATTGATTGATTTGTATATTTACAAAGTTGAACTTAGTCTGGTACAAGGTCACAATATTTGGAGCACCGCTGACAATGGAACGCCAAGAGATGTTCCTATATATAGCATTATGTAAAAATTGACTAAGGTTGGTCCACTAAAGTCCACAAAAGTGAAATTGCCAATCAGAAACTTACAAATAAAGCTTATAGTAAAGCTGCCGCTTTATATTTATCTGGGTCACTGTGTCTCAGTTTCTACGCTTTATAAACAGTTACTTTAGATATATACAGGGTGAGGCAAAAATTGCGCAGCATAGGGGTTAATTAATTAATCAGGTTTTGTATTTTTTCTGTGAGGCCATTTGAAATCATTTGTTTATGAGACGCACCCGAGAAATATTGAGGAACTTAAAGAAAGAATGAAATATGACTGCAGGGAAATGACAGACGAAACTTTCCGACATATTAATAAATCATGCAGACATAGAATTGAAATGTGTTTTGAAAAAGAACGACGCCATTTTGAATAGCCTCATATAACAAATAACTAGGAAATCAAATTATTATGTTTAATTATACTTTTAAGAAAGTCTGCCTGTGATGCACGATTTTTGCCTCACTGTGTATTTAAAACTTTCCCATACCGTTTTTGCCTCTACTTAATGAATCTAGATTTGAAAACATTATCTTCTATTAAATGTTGGATTTTGTTTAGGGGCATATCAACACCTCTATGAGTTATCTAATGTCGAAATTGAAATATTTTGAACACTATTTTATTGCTTGTGCTAACTATATTTTCAAGGCAATTGTATACCTTCAACTACAGATAAAATGTATTTCTAGTCATTTTACTATAAATATGTGTTGTCGGCAATTTTTATTACATGAAAATGTATTGCTGGTATTTTTACAGTAAAAATGTATTTTTATACTTTTATAGTGTTTTTGTTAGGGAATTCATTATTTGCCCATAACTGGGACCCTAACAAGTACTACCACCCCGGGTTAGGTTGGACCTGGGAACAACAGCTATTAAGAGGTGATTCCATGCCCCTCAAAACTTCCCGATCAGAGGCCTTGCTACTGGACGTAGTTTATCGTCATACCGAGGACCAACAGTAGTTGATCATCTGAACGTATATTTGTCTCTATCTTTGGCTTCGCGTGACGACATGGACATGAATTTGGTTAAGAGTGAGTAAGACTCAAAAAGAAAGATATAGAAAGTGTACGTGTGTGTGTCGGTGTGCGTGGGAGGTTTGTTTTGTTTTTTTGTTTTTTGTTTTTTTTTTAAACAAGCAAAAACTAAAGGCCCAGTTTCGAAGACCTTTTACAAATTGAAATCAAGATTTGTCCTGACTTCATTCGCCCACACTGCGCTATCATTACATTCTCTTTGATTTTGATGTATTTTTAGAATACATTAAGCTGTCCTCGTGGGTGGGGGGGGGATCTTCAGATTAGGCGACTAAAAGTTACTTGCTATTTATGCAACCGTGATATCAACCATAAAATTTAATAAGCAAATATGTCAACAATGTTGTTCCCTTTATTTTTAACAAACAGTATAACCCGACTTCGACCAGGTCTGTCATTACTGGGAATTTCTGCCGTTCAACTGGAGCAGTTTAAGTTTAAAGTCAGCCCAATCGAAAATCATTATTAGTAACAACAATTGGGTGCAACTGAGGCACATCGCCAAATGGGGGGGTTAACAATTTGAATGGGGGGGTGCCCCTGAAAAGGGAACTGTATAATAATAAATAATAGTATTGTAATAATTTAAACTATTTGTTTTTATTAAAGTTTTTATGAAAGATATATAGCCAAGAACAGTAAATAGTAAAACGTTGCTGAGAGTTATAATGGACAGGAAGTAGTGGAGAGCCATTGTCGCTAACAATTTGGACTCAAAACCGGTACTGAAGAATTATATATCAAACAAAAAAATTTCATCAAAATCGGATGAAAACTGTGGAAATGCATAAACAACATCCGATCACACACACACATTTTGAAAATTATAGATATAGATCACACATCAAATCCTGGAGATAGAAAAAATCACTTACAATTTTAGCTTAGCGCTGACAACGTTTGAACCCGTTAACTGAAGATAATGTTTCTTATTAAGGCATCCTGATTTTACTCCTTCGCTATTACTCCCTCTCTGAGCTTCGGCTATTTCTGCTCGGAAAAATTCAATATTAAAAAAAACCTGTTTACACAACGAATTCGGTTATATTTTGCCTAAAATGTTTTCGTAAGTTACGATACTCAAAGTCTATATTAAGGATTGTAAGTTTTGAAGAAAAGCTTCTCTAATGATCCGGAATTAAGCCATCCATTACTGATTGAATAATGTAACAAAATGTGACCTGAGAACATTGCAGATTCCGGAAGACGATAAAAATTCAGTAAAAAGATTTAAAACGAAAATGTCAATTCCCATGGTTAGAACACAGCTGGTCTAAATAATCCGAAAAACGCTGACTATCATTTGAAACAGTAACTATTTTGACTAAACGGTTGACAAGGTGAAGCTGAGATGTCACTGGCAACACAGTCACCGTAAATGCATGTGTGAAGGAAATTGGAAAAATCCCCGAAAATACATGGGTGCTGATATTGGGAGTTCTCATGTCTAAGTTAAAACAGCCTTCGGGGAATCTTGTCTTTGGAATTGGCCAGTCGCGATGAATAATCTTTGTGGTGGGTGGGTGGTGGTTGATTTGTCAGAAATGTTAAATTATAGTTTATCAGACTATTATTTTTTTAGAGGAAGTGTATCGTTGCTCCGACTTTCTGAGATTAACCTTTGAGGTCAGATGGAAGACGAAACAAGGAAATCAATTTTGATTGGCTGAGCCTGCGTGAGAACGATAGATAGTGAAAGGGATTTCAAGGAGACGTATCTAATCCGTCAAACAATGTAGACGTGTTTCTTTCGTGACTGAAACGTCTCCCCAATGGAGGGAGAGCATCCCCACTGACTAGCTAGAAGATGTATACGTCAACGTTAATAAAATAGTTAAGTTTCAAATTATCTTTCTTGGTGTCTTTCATCTCCGAAATAAAACAACTAGCGATCAACGGCCGGGAGAAGACGAGAAAGAGAGAGAAGAATCCTGCTTTATTATTGACTTGAAGCCGTTGACCAATACTTCCCCAACACGAGGGGGCTATACAACAGAAACACTTATTTATACAGATGCATATCAGTTGGCAAACAGTCGGGGAGAGTTTTTATGAAGTCTCTTGGAGAGTTGGAGCTAGTCAAGACCTAGTACCAACCAGTCGCACGAGTTATCAAAGAAGAGACGTTAAAAACATCGCTACCGTATCGTAGCTGTCCCAAGCAATGATTACTTTGCCAAATCGAAGTGGAGGAAACTTACTTCAACCAGTGGTCTCCCATATTGTTAAGCTAATGTTTGAATAAAGACAAAGCTACTCAGAGGACGAAACTCGTCGGCTAAGATAAGTTTTCCTTTTGTCTTTATTTATATTGTTCTTTTAGATATACTCTATCCGAAATTTTTACTTAATGTTTACATTCACAGCATCGACAATAATGAATATTGCTGGCATCAAATTAAACCAACTTGTTATTTTTTTATTAGAAGAGATTTGAATTATTCCTTGACAGAAGTTACTTATAATCCGACTCGTTCGGTCGATTTCATCTTGTTCTAAATAACTAGCAGATTTTGTCGGATACATCTTTTCCAGGATAAACAAAAACACAACGTAGGCTGAGAAAGATCAACAGAGGATTGCCGAATCGACTATCAACTGGGAAGGAGCAGTAGAGACCCAACCATCCAGAAACAACGACCAGAAGTAGGAGTGTTATAAAGTGGTACCGTCATAGAACAATTTAGTACCTGTAGTACCAAGCAGTTATAATTTGGTATATAATGTCAATACATTTAAATATTTTATTAAGAAATGCATTCAAAATATCCAATGGAATTAATACCAGCATCGTTGAGAGAAAAAAAAAGCTATCACATTTATAATTTTCAATTGTGTTTAGAAAAAAAAATGTTTTTCTTTTCACTGTTTTTGCAAATGGCTCCTTCAAGAAGAGATTTTTTTCCTATTCCCTTTGTAAAGTCCTGGCATATGCGGGACACATTTAATCCAAGCGATGCGAGAAGAGAAAGAAATTGGCAGATGCGAGAAAATTAATGCTGACTTTACGGGACAAAGTTTTCTTCGGTTTCTAATGGTTACGCATGGCATCAAGTAACGAGTGTCTTTTAAACGCACAATGAAATTTTCTACTTATGATCTCCCATAGTATAAAATGCGGAATTGTCTAGCTTTGTTTGAGCAAAAGACCGTAAATAAGTAGGCGAAGAGGATCAAAAAACCTACGAAGGATCTCTATTACAAACTCATTAACCATTACACCACGATGAGGTGCATCAGTATGTTGTTGGCTGTTCAAATGCATTAAACTTTTCTGACACGAGGCATTGTTACTATTATAAATACATTGATTAATTCGTGTCAGTTGCTTTCGCTCTCTCGCTATCTATCTATCTATCTATCTATCTATCTATCTATCTATCTATTTCTTCACTACGTTTCGATTTATGTAACCTTTCCAGACTTCTTCAGGTAGTACTTGAAAAAACGCCGAATGAAACTCTTAATTTAATCTGTTCTGAAAACAGATTAAATACTAACTTTATATAATTTTATATGTTGTTACTGAAGAGCAACAAACATATTAAGGAGCGCTAAAATCTACATCAAAAGAAATATTCAATAGAACTAAGACAAGAAAAGAGCCATTTATGAATCTATGTACGAGGTCTGTCTGAAAAGTAGCGGGACTACTGTCATAAACTATTTATTTCAATGCCAAACAACAAACTACACGGTTTACCCTTCAAAGTAAGCCCCTCCCGTCGATACTAATGCACTTTTCCACCCTTCTCTGTCACGCTTCAAGGCACTGCTGGAAGCATTCTTCTTGGATTCACCGCAGCTCCATCGTTACGGCCCTCTTGATGGCCTCCATGCATTCAAAACGGGCCACCACCCCTTGATGATTCACTTGAAATTGGGGAAAAGAAAAAAAATCACACGAAGCAAGATCAGGTGAATAGAGAGGTTACTCCATTACGGTAATTTTTTTTTTTTTGGGGGGAGGGCGTTGTGAGCAGGTGCATTGTCGTAGTGAAGCAAAAGTCCTGCGTAAAAAATTACGGAGATATATACTCGCAAGATATCATGGCAGATGATGACACAATCCACTTATCCCTCTTTCTCCCAGAGTTTACACATCACACCCAGTCCCGTTACTTTTCAGACACACGCTCGTATATTCATTCTGATCCATTTCATAATATTTATAACATATAATTAATTACATTTTATTTTTCTCGGCAAATGTAAAATATTACAGTTCTATGGAATCCCACTTCTCCAGCCAAATGATAAATGCTGTACGTTCCATCATTTTATGCAGATAAGAAAAATTAGAATAATTCTAAAACTAACGGCGGGAAAGTCACGAAATTTTAGTCAAGTAGAAATCTTTTGTGCATGTGGAATATCCGAAGTCTTAGGCTACGGTTTAATAACTCCATATATCGTACGTATCACTCCAAAAATCAGGAGACCTACGTAAGCAGAAAGTTGACGCAAACTAATAACGGTCCAAACCATAATTTATTCGGAGAAATGAAATACAAAACTCCAATGACTAGCCGAGTGCAGCAGCAATAAAACAGAACAGTAATATTATTTATTTATATAACTTTCATTCTCTCTCGTGTGTTGACGCAATCTAGTGTCTGTGTCGACAGTAAGTTACGTCAAGTCATTAAAGGCAATGAGAGCGTTATAGAAGTAAAACTGAATTTCTTAAGTAATGGCTTCGCCTATAGCTAAATTTGCTTCCAAAAGTTAATTTGGGGACACAAATTGCTTTGTTGTTCACATTGACGCGGGTCTAAAGTAAGGATCCCCAAAGTTGTCGATGTCGGCCCCTGGTGGTGGCGGCGGGGGTGGTGGTAATCGATGAAAATATCCAGGAGATAAAATGTGAGTCGATTTCCAACCAAATATCAATGCGCTTGCTACCACTCATCAAAGACATCCGTCTGTTAATAATGTCAGCCAATTTAATAATTAAAAAAGAGTCATATTTATTTATTCTGATTGTTCTTATTATTACCCATATAATTTATGAATATTTTTCTCATTACTAATAATAGGTGAGAGATCAAAACGCCAACAAAAATGATGCTGAGGTATGATGGCCATTACCACGCACATTAATCACAGCCAAATGTATGCAATATAGTGAAAGGTTTTGATAAAAGTAGTTCATGGCCTTGAAGACGGGGCCAATTTAGAAATACCTTCGGGTAATCCAGTTTGCTCAGACAGTCTCCTCCTCCGATTGGGGGTGCTTGGAAGTATCTACTATTGTAGATTTAACTTTGAAGTCGCTTTGTCTACCCCTTGCTTCAATCTGAAACAAACCTCTTGAGATCCAGATATGATGCTTCATTATTACTCCAGTTTATAAACCGAAATGCACCAACCGTCAGTCCCGAGGGGACACACCCGACTGGTTAGAATCAGGCAACTGATGAGCAAATCTGTCATACTGAACGAGACATTTACTGTAGCCTATCTTAATTCACTAAGAAAAAACATGTACGTGTTAACACCTCCAATCAATTAAGATGAAAAGCCATAAGAGCCAAGACTAGTTTATTATTATTATTATTATTATTATTATTTCCTTGGATTTCTGTATGCACGTTTCCTTCCGGGTCTCAATCAGTGACCTGAGTTCAGAAATGGTTTCATGACATTTTCCATTGATAATTTTTGTAAAAAAAAAAAAAAAAAAAATCTAAGATCACACACATTTTACATGTATAAAGCTCTTCGTAATGTATGAGCTGTATTTTTGAGTACAATTTTTGGTATTTTTTCAAGGCATGGGCTACCAGGAATCCCTTCAATGAGTCCATCGGAACTTCTTCCAATAAATCTGAGGGCTCCAACTACTAATGAAATTATTGACGTCCTCATGTGCCACATTATTCAGATTTCTACCTCAAGGTCCTTGTATTTTGAAAGTTTTTTTGTTTTTTTTTTCAAAATCTTTAAAGACAGCTACGTCAATAAGAAAGCAGAGTCTTTTTTTGTAGTCTTTGATCACAAGATGCCTGGGCGATTAGCATTGATTGTTTTGCCTGTGTATATTGTAAAGTCCCATCTCAATATTGTTACAGGTCCTAATCTCTATAACCGGATCTGGGTGATGTTCATACCAGTTTCTTCCAGTTTCCTTCCCGTAAAAGTTGCATATTTACGATATTGGACAACTCTATCATGCTGAGTTTCGTATTCAGTGGAAGCTAACACAGTGCAACCTAACACAAGATGGTCAGTTCTTTCCAGATATTTATCACGGAATCTGCATTGCCAGTTAAAACAATTTTTTACTATATGTGATTGGCTTAGTTGGTAATTTCTCGTTACCAAGCATTGGTCCTATGCAGCAAAAATAAAACCTTTGTTTTCAGCTTTTAACCCTGCACTACGTAACCACTGATGGGGACTGGGTTTATCTATATCAGCTTGTTTGGTTAGGGCAGAGTATTGACCGTGAAGAGGCTTATCTTGCCATCGTTTCTGCATTTGGTACATTGCTCTCTTTCTTAACTTCTTTGACGCTTCAGTAGGTGGATTATGATTTATTTGCACTTCTTCACTCCTGATAGTAAATGTATATTCTTCGTCTATATATAATCCTTATATAATTTATATATTAAATTAATTTTATTATTAATATTTTATTTTTAATATTTTAAATTAACTAATTTACATTAATATATTAATATTTTATTTTATTAATATTTAAAATTAATATTATTCTTTATTAATAATATATTAAGTTAATTTATATAATGAATTATAATCAGTTATATGTCAGTTATCCTGAATGACACATGGCACAGTGGATAAAGGCGTTAGTTAGATCCAGTGACAAGACCCAAAGAGTGTGAGTGCAATACCTGGTTAAGACAGTGGAGAACTTTCAGAGGAGAATTAACAGGAGATAACTGACATCCATTAGACATGGCACGTGGAACTAGAACAGTCTACCCCAGTGAGCGAAATAAAGGGTTCAGTTCGACATTCCAACCACCTGAAGAAGGCCGGAGCTTACAACGGCCGAAACGTTGTGATAAACATGGCGACAAAGATGAGGACAATAGTCCGAATAATGTAAATAGTGTAATTAGCTATAGACTAATAAAATCGAGATAAAAATTAATTAAATAAAAAATTAAAGAAAGTAAATGAATTTGGTCTCGAAATGTACTCAAGAACCATTGAAAGATAAGCCCAAAAGGAATTCGATTCTAGTAAAATTAAGTAAGTTTGAAAGAGAAAGACAGCAACCAATTTTGATAAATTATTAATGAATTTCCGTTTCTGTAATTCGACTGAGGCCGACACAAATTTCTTGTATTGAAAACTGAAGTCAGAATGTTTCTATCGTATAATTTGTGAGGAAACAAGAAATCGGTCATTTACATACTTAAGAGTGGCCGAATGAAACAGTAGCCTATTCATACAACTCGTTGAGAAGATAAATTACCATTTTCAGATAATCCTATTCTGCCAAATGCTTATAAAAGTCAGCCATCATCTGAGTTGTTGAGCCTGTTTCATCACGTACCGGCTTGGCAGATGGAGCAGGTTTCGAATAGAACAAAAACTATGAACATTATAGATTTACCACCTTCTGCTCGTTGAAGCAGTTAAGCGGACATTTAAAACAATAAAATAAAAAATCATCAAAGACGCTATACCAGCAACCAAGCTGTTAGAATCTACATAAGAGTCTAATCGGTAAGTGTTCGGACAAGGGGAAAACTCTCATCTCTGTCTTATATTCTGGCGTCAAATAAATAATATTCTTCTCGAGTGTTTAGCCCAACGGGTAACTGAATTGCTTCATTGCATTGTTTTGATGTAGACACACATTGTAGCTCCGACCCCACGAAAAAATAATCCCTGAGAAAACGACAAAAGAAAACGTGAGAAAGGAGTGTGAGTACCGTGGCGGTGAAGATGTAAAGAACACACGTGGGTTAAAATTTCCTGCTAGCCGGTCCCACTACACGAGAAAGTTGGACTTTAATTAAGTCAAAAGAAAACAAACAAGACTGATAATTATATACAAACAAATATATGTATTAACAACAAGTTACAAGCACATGGACAGTTACATTGAGTTTGTGTGGTGAATATTGTGTGTGTGTAGTGTGGTGAGTGTTCGTACGTACCTGTATTGTTCTTAGCGTGTTCCCAGAATTTGGGAAACGCTGTATTGGTGAGAGCTCACATATTGGTATTAGCTGAAATGAAGAGAAAAGAATTACCCCACCTCATCAACGCGAGGTGGTATAAGGCCCAAGGCCTGATGGAAAAAGAGAGATCGAGGCAAAGGGTCACCCAGTATTTATAACCAGGGGAGAGAGACCCCTGGTGAAGGATTAAGGAACTGAGAAGGATCTAACTCTGACAGGAGTTATTAACGACGGTCAGAAATGCAGCCTCTTACAATATAATTCCTCATGTTTCTTCTTTTTACACCCTGTCAACAAAAGTGAAAAACGCGAAGATCAAAGTTGATTTACAGAAACAACAACTATTTCTATGATTACTCACCTAAAAGCCGTTTCTAGTGGCCTCAGCTCATTTCGAAATTGATAATTATTTGCAAGTGGACATTGAAGTCAACATCCAGTGGCGACAATCTGTTTCATGCTTATATGCAATCGTCGGTTCATGTGTGTTGTGTTTTTGCTCGGCTATTTATACATACATGTCAGTGATGCATTATGGGTAGTTTATTGTATTGTTCTAATGATTGTTTTGTGGGAGGTAAACCGTTATGCTTCAAATTACCCGTGTGTTGACTTAAATGTCAACTTTTATATTTACATACGCTCTATCCCTCATATTGAACACTTTAACCTATAAATATAGCACACCTTATATATATATATATATATATATATATATATATATATATATATATATATGCATCTTCAGGTGGTTGAAAATAAAGGACTAAACCCTTTATTTTGATCACTGAGGTAGACTTTTCTAGTTCCACGTGCCATGTCTTATGGATGTCACTTATCAGTTATCTCCTGTTAATGTCACTCTACCGCCTTAACCAGGTATTGAACTCACACTCCTTGGGCCCTGTCACTGGATCTAACTAACGTCTTTATCCACTGTGCCATGTGTTCTTGAGGACACCTGTGTATGATTTTCTGGGTCTTCTAAACATAATCTCTTCAGCAACCATTCTTTACCAGTGCTCATAGGCAATTTTTGCTGTTATCATTCCATGTTTTTACCGGAGCTCATATTACAATTTTTGTTGTTATTATCGCTTTTCTCTGGCACTAATTATTACTGGTTCCCATATTATATTCATTTCTCTGCTTGGTCGGCTCAGGAGTTTTTTGTGGCCTAGTATATGTGCTGATTCCTTAAGTTTACGAATGTTCTTTGTCTATGATTTCAACCTGATCCCAGAAAGGGCGGTGATCTCCCTTCTCTCTCCATATATGGTCAGCCATGCCTGATTTTTCCACTTCCCCTCGTGTTACAGCTTCCTGGTGTTCTTGAAGCCTTACCTTAAGGGGTCGGCCTGTCTCGCTTTTATATTTCTTTGCGCAGCTGCACGGGATAGTGTACACACAGTCTTTAGTCATATTCTCCTCTATGGGGGGGTCTTCCTCGGGAGAGATATCTGCGAAAAGTCGTCCAGCTTTTTGCCCTGATGTTATATGGACCTTTGCATTTTCTCTGATAACCCCTTCACATAAGGCAGGCGGACTGTTTTCTGGGTGTTTTTTGTCCTCCTCTTGTACCCGCCTATCCCAGTTTATTGGGGCTGTTGCCATGTACCCAGGGTAGTTGTTACGTTGTAGGGTACTACTTATACTAACCAATTCTTTATCTAATGTTACTGGGTCGCCACTTATGACTTTTGCTCGGTGTTTTAAGCAGCAGACGATCCCTTTCTTTACGCTCTATGGATGGTGGGAGTTGAAATTGAGGTCCTGTCCGGTGAATATCGGTTTAAGGTATACGGATGTCTTGAACCCATGCTCTGTTCGAGATATTAGAACATCCAGGAATGGGAGAGTGTTTTACTCTCTTTCTCCATTGTGAAGTGTATCGAAGGTCTTATTGACTGAACATCTTCCTGGTGTGGCCAGAGTATGAAGGTGTCATCTACGTACCTTAACCATAGAGTTGGCTTTAGAGATATAGATTCTAATGCTATTTCCTCAAAGTATTCCATATATATATTCGCCAACAAAAGCCATGGAGTTGGTGACTAGTATAATGTTAAGAAGAATCGCGGTATAAAAGACAAACTGTAAGGAAACGAGGAACTAAGATTAAAATAAAATTTAATATTAAAAAGGCGGATTAAAAAGGGGGAAATGGACAAAAACATAATAAACAGTTCAGCGAGTTCAAAGGGGAAAATATCGACTCATATGCCACCCAGTAAAGAAAGAAAACGAATAAATTTCTCTTTCTATCGGCACAAACCAGGAATCTCTACAGTTTTGATGATTGAGTTTCAGATATCGAGACAAGAAATGTCTCTGCTGCATAGGAAAGCCATTCAGGAGACCTAAAAAAAAAAAACAGTTTAGATTTCTATCAATCCGAAATATCACTGCGCTTTCATACTTTAAGAATATTGAAGATTATAGTAAGAAAAGTTTATATACTTACATATATATATATATATATATATATATATATATATATGTAAAGCAAATGTAAATGGATATAGATCCGACAGAATGAACAAAAATTTGGAAAAAACAAACCAAAAATCCTTAAAGGCAATTATGTTGTTTAAAATGAATGGAATGTCGACGTCTGACGTTGCAGTTTAATAAACCTTCTTCAAGACAATATTCATTAAAATACAATTCAAAGTATTAAAATATTTTCACAATAAAAATCTCAGGAGGATTTATGAAGCAGGTATAATATCCATCTCACGCACGGTGAATACTAGACCTGGTTTCTTTAATATTTCCCCTTTTTTAGCGAGATTAATGCTCGACAAGCATACACATAAAAATTTTAGATCCTAATAGAATTCTTTTCATTTTCTTTTTCATTCAAAATAATCAAAAAAAAAATTTTAGGAATACGTTTTGAAAGCGTCGCCCATGTGACGACAACGTGACCATGCTAAACGGAAAGCTGATCATTTTAAAAATTTTCAGTTATCTGTTTTGGATAAGACTTGTTTTTTATGTCCATCGTCTCTGTCAAATTGAACTGAATTGTATTTTAATGAATATTGTCCCGAAGAAGGTTTATTAAAACGAAACGTCAGACGTCGACATTTCATTCATTTTAAACAACATAATCGCATTTAAGGATTTTTGTTTGTTTTTTCCAAATTTTTCTGCATATATATATATATATATATATATATATATATATATATATAGAAATATAGTTTTAAGGTTATGGAATAAAGAACTCAATATCAATTTATAAATATAAAAGTGAACACTGAGGTCAACACTCAGATGTGATAAGCTGTTTCATGCTAAACGCAATCGTCAGGCCGCGAATGTTCTATTTTTCCTCGATTATTTATATATATATACGGGTCAATGGTGCATTGTGGGTAATCTATTCTGGCTGTTATTTTGGCTTCTCTCGTCTGTTTCCCCTCTCTAAAGCTCTAACATTCGTCCCACACTCTCATACTTACACTCTCTCTAAATTGTTAGTTTTTTTGTTTTCTTTTTGAATTTGTAGGTCTGATGAATTGGATCGTATTTACGATTCCAATGGAATAAATTATGACCATGGAATATTAGTGTTTAAGCCTTTTTATTATATCCTTACTCTGTCCTGGACATTGAGTTCTACATGGTTTCTATCCTCTTGGAATTTTTTTATACAAATATATATGTATGTGTATGTATGTATGGATATATATTTATATATTTTGCATATGTATGTGTATATTTACCACTAATATTATATATATATATATATATGTATATATATATATATATATATATATATATATATATATATATATATATATATATAAAAGAGGAGTTATATTGCAACGCAATATAAACCTATATGATAACTTAAACTCAAAACACCAAATACACAGAAAATGTCATGAAAAATAAGATCTACAACAAAAATTATACAATTTGTTTGTCGTAGAAAACAGCTATAACTACCTTCCCAGACTTACACAAATTACTAAATAAAAGATCAGAACTTATATTAAAATACAAACATGAAAACACATTTTTACTGCATTACTTAAAAAATTCGAAAAAAAAAAAGCAAGCATTGGTCCAGTACAACATGAATAAAACTTTCGGTTTCCACTTTTAATTCTGCACTACGTAAATACTGATGGGTACGGGACTTGTTTTAAATCAGCTTCTTTGATATGAGCAGAGTATTGATCATGAAGAGGTTTATCTTGCCATCATTTCTGCATTTGGTAAATTACATTTTCTTTTGTTTTCTTTTTTAGGTTTCTTTGCTGCTGCAGTAGATGCATTATATTTTATTTGCACTTCTTCATCTACTTGAAATTCCCTTTTGAATGTGTTGGCTTCTTTTATTGTTTAATAAAATTTCTTATTTCTTTCATGTTCTTTGACACAGATCATTGTATAGTCCTTTGTAGTTTCCAGGCATCTTTGAAAACCGATTGTTGTGGTTTTGTAAAAAGTTCTAGTTGAACTAATCCTCTGACTCTTTCGGATTTGGACAGATATAAACGATCAGTATCAGCCTTAGGATGATGAATGCAGTGGCAAGTGAGAAACCTTCTCGTTTTGACATCCAATCGTTTAATATCAGCTCATCTATGGTCCAATTAAGGATGTACAAAACTGTGTTGCACTACAGAGACAACCAAAGTGTTTACGTCTGATATTCTGTTTCGTGAATTCAACTCGGTATTCAACACCAAACACGCACTAGTGTAGTAATCTATTCTTACTTCCCCTTCATTTGAGTAGGCTGTATTCCATCTTCTTTGCTGACTCCTAGGTATATATAGGCTTCTTCTTGTTCCAGTTCCCTAATCTTTGTCACAAAATCTAAATCTATTGATTGTGTTTCTGTAATTCTTCCTTTCTTGAATCTTACTTTTGAACATTTATCTAATCCGAAATCGATATCGATGCCATTTCTGAAACATTTTACAGTATTAAGGAAAGCCTTCAACTCATTGTCGTCTTTGGTAAAGTGCTTGATATTATCCATGTAGAGTAGGTAATTAAACACTTTTTTTACATTTGTATCTATAGTAATTACTGTTTAGTTTACGCGAAAGTGGGGCTAAGGACAGAGAGAACAGAAGGTGCGTCAGGAAATCTTCTTGAAAGATTCCGAGTCGGATATTCACATGATTCGCAATGGTACTGCCTTTGGTGTGATTTAGGTATAATGGGATTTTTCAAAGTTTCGCGTTAGATTTAAGGAACTTTACTATCACCAGAGGTGACTTTGTACATTTCCAAAGCTTTAAGGATCCAAGAGTGTGCCACACTATCAAAGGCTTTACGATAATCTATTCCAGCTGTGCTGAGATTGCTACATTTTGTCCTGAAATTTTCTAGGGTCATTTTATTTAATAGTATTTGATCTTTGCAACCATCTGAACCACTTCGACATCCTTTCTATTTCAGGGGAAGAATGTTGTTTTCAGCGAGAAAAGATTATTATTATTATTGGCCTTTGCTTTGTGTAGTGGGAGTTGTCCCCAAGTCTCAACCGGTGAGACTTCAAGAGAAAAGTTTTCTTAATAAAAAAAATGTAAAGAAATAAAGGTGCAATGCATTCAAAGAGAAATGCAATTCTAGTTTTACTTTGTAGAGAGAAGATGTGAGACGTACACATGGATGGCAATTTATGCAACTCACATATTTTAGAACTAGCAGGAAAATGATACACATATTTTTTATTATTATTATTATTATTATTAGTAGTAGTAGTAGTAGTAGTAGTAGTAGTAAGACGAAGACGAAGACGAAAAAAAACATTTGAACATTAATTATTCTTAAGAATATAAGTCAATACGTACAAATTCTTCGTTACTGCTGCTTCTCTTCCGCTGCTGCTACTGTTATGATAATGATGATGATGATGATCACGACGACGCCGACGACAATGATCACGACGATGATGATGATGATGATTATGATGATGATGATGATGATGATGATGATGATGATCATTATTTCAAAATGCAAATGTGTCACTTTATTCTGGTACCTGGTGACTGTCATTTTACACCATTCATCATTACATGATCAAATATTTTACGGAAATAGCTTCTCACTCTTCTTTTTCTTCTTCTACTTCTTTTTCTTCTTCTACTTCTTTTTCTTCTTCTTCTTCTTCTCTCACCTTCTCTCTCACCCCCTCTCTCACTCCTCTTCTTTCTCTCTCTCTCACGTCGGATTTCTTTGACGTGTTCGTGTAGATATAAAGAAAATTAAGTGCACATTTTACGGCTTTCCGAAAAAAAAAAAGAAAGAAATGGAAACACCCACCGGGTGAGAGACGATGTAAAAAGAGATGTGTGATCTTGACGGATGGCGGCGGGGTGGGGGTGGGAAGGTTTACAAATGTCTGAAACGTTTAAGAAGAACACACATGGTGTGAGGGGATGGAGATGGGGGAGGGTAGAAAGGTGATGAAGTGAAACGCTACATTTGCCAAAGACGATAGACCTAAAAATAGTTCACTTGGTGCGCCAATGGTGCTTTCTAGCTTATGAAAGAAGTGTGAATGTGTGATTTTTAAAAAATAAAAATGAATCTGGGTTACATGTGATAGATAGATAGATAGATAGATAGATAGATAGATAGAAAGAAAGAAAGAAAGAAAGAAAGAAAGAAAGAAAAGAAAGAAAGAAAGAAACAGACTAAGATAGATAGCTTAACTGATTAATTGATAATGGTTCGAATTCTTAATCGGACAGCAGAGTTCCAATTCCTGTTGGGTTCGTTATATTCACTTACGCGCAAATTCCATTGCAAAAACTATGAAGCCACCTCTTCTCCCTCCAGCTATGGGTTAATTAGTAAAATTTGTATCACTAAATCATTATTACCTAAAAAAAGTTCTCACTATCTAAAAATATTTTCTTGCTTTAAATAACCTGCAAAGCTTTGATAAACCGTCAAAAACGAACCAGTCAATCAATCCCAAAAGTCAATTCAATACGTCTTCTGTTGTTAAAATAATATTTTACGAATTAAAATGTCATTTTCGAATTAAAATATTTTTGAATTATAGTTGTCATATTTATTTCTGGTTGATATACAATCGATGTTGAAAATTTTTTCATGTATTTTAACAACATGGCGCTTGTAATAGAAAAATAAACCTTGTTCTGGCCTAGAACGCAGGTCAACAATTATCACTCAATCACTTTAGAATTGTTGGTAGTGTAACCCGGATATAAGAGACCTGGATATAAGAGAAACCCGGATATAAGAGAAACCCGGATATAAGAGTGATTTTCTCTGGTCTCAAATTAGAGCCTGTGTTAATGTATATAAAATAGACCAAACCCGGATATAAGAGACTTCTACCCGGTCCCGACAACTCTCTTATATCCGGGTTACACTGTAATATCAATTGTAATTTTGATTATGAATATATATATATATATATATATATATATATATATATATATATATATATATATATATATATATTTTTTTAAACATTCCTTTCAATTTTATTCATTCAGATTATTACTATTATTATTATTATCATGATCGTCATTTTATATTGATTTCTGATATGATCCTCTTACCTACCAAGTCTACAGTAAGAATTTAAAACTGATAATGGTGTGTTGTTATGGCTACATTTCATAATTTATTTTTCCAATTTCCATAACATCACTAGCGTTGCATGAACAAAGTTCTTCATCTTAGTGTGTGGGCTGTACTCATCAAAACAATTTTTTGTATTTCTCTTTATCTGGGATTATTATTATTTTTATTTCCTTTGATTTCTGGCGTTTACACATTTCTTTCCGGGTCCCGCCCAGGGACCTAAGGTTAGAAATGGCATCATGACACTCTCCACTGACAAAGAAAAAAATTACATCGATAAAGCCCTTCGTAAAGTGCGGGCCGTACCTGTCAGAACAATTTTTTGTATCTCTTTGAGGCATGGGCTTCCAGGAATCTCTTCAATTAGTCTACTGCAATCTTTTCCAACCAATCCTAGGGCTCCAACTACAGCAGAGATTGTTGATGTTCCCATGTGACACATTTTTGAGATCTATTTCAAGGTCGTTGTATTTTGACAGCTTTTTGAATATTTTCAAAGATACATTGCGCTCCACAGGGACTGCCATATCAATAAGGAGGCACTTTTTTTGTTTGTGGTCTTTAATAACAATGTCTGGGCGGTTGGCTTTGATTGTTCTGTCAGTGTGTATTGTGTAGTCCCATAGAATTGTAACAGGTTCTATCTCCGTAACCGGGTCTGGGTGGTGTTCATACCAGTTTCTTTCAGTTTCCTTCCCGTAGAAGTTGCAGATTTTCCAGTGCAAACATTGGCCCACTCTGTCATGCCGGATATTATATTCAGTGGGTGCCAATATCGTGCAAACTGATACAAGATGATCAATCGTTTCTGGATATTTATCACAGACTCTGCATTTTGGGCTAACACAATATTTTAGTATAGGTGCTTGATAATTCCTAGTTTCCTGTGCAGCAAGGATAAAACCTTCAGTTTCAGCTTTCAACCCTGCACTACGTAGCCACTGATGGGTACGGATTTTGTCCACGTCAGCTTGTTTGGTACGGGCAGAGTATTGGCCATGAAGTGGTTTATCTTGCCATTGTTTCTGTATCTAGTCGGTTGCATTTGTCTTTGCTTTCTTTTTTAAGTATTTTGCAGATTCAGCCAATGTACTATTATTATTATTATTATTATTATTATTTCCTTTGATTTCTGTTTTATACACATTTCCTTCCGGGTCCCAGCCAGAGACCTAAGATCAAGTATGGCTTCATGACATTTTCCACTGAACATTTTTGTAAAAAAAAAGTCTAAGTTCAGACACATGTGAACTGTACTTATGAGTACAATTTTTTGTATTTCTTTAAAGCATTGGGTTATCTGGAATTCCTTCAATGAATCTATCAGAACCTTGTCCAATCAATACGAGGGTTCCAACTACAACTGGAATTATTGATGTCCTCATGTGCCACGTTTTTTAGATTTCCATTTCAAGATCCTGGTATTTTGATAGTTTTTTGAAGATCTCCAAAGATCCATTACAATCTGCAAAAACCGCCATGTCAATAAGAAAGCACATTTTGTTCTTGTGGTCTTTGATCCCAATGTCTGGGCGATTAGCTTTGATTGTTCCGCATCTGTGTGTATTGTAAAGTCCCATAAAAGTGTAGAGAGCAGCACGCCAACTTCCGGCCACATGGTAGCAGGTTGTGATAAAAAAACAAAAAACAAAAAACAAAAACAACGCATAACTTGGCAAGTGAGGCTCAGTTAGAAATACCTTCAGCTTAAGTGACCCAATCTGTTCAGACTGTCTCCAAATGACATGATTCCGAGCTTCTGGATGTGACTCTCTTGACGCCCGGCCAAAATGTTCCCCAACTACTCTCGCTCATGAGCTGATATGTACAATGTGTTAGCCTCTAGGTATATTTACTATAGCTTATCAGTAAAATAAAACGAGGATGTTAAGATCAGAAGTTATGAGTGACTTGCCTAATGTCGCTTCAAGGCAATTATTATTATTATTATTATTATTATTTTATTTTTTTCTTTGATTTCCGGTGTGTACACATTTAGTTCCGGGTCCCAACCAGAGACCTAACGTTAGAAATCGCATCATGACATTTTCCACTGACAAAAAAAAAAAAATTACATAGATAAAGCCCTTCGTAAGGTGTGGGCTGTACTCGTGAGAACAATTTTTGTATTTCTTTAAGGCATGGGCTTCCAGGAATCCCTTCAATTAGTCTACTGGAATCTTTTCCAACCAATCCTAGCGCTCCAACTACAAATGTGATTGTTGATGTTCCCATGTGCCACTTTTTTTCGATTTCGATTTCAAGGTCCTTGTATTTTGATAGCCTTTTGAAGATCTTCAATGATACATTGCGGTCCGCAGGTACTGCCATATCAATAAGGAGGCACCTTTTTTGTGTGCGATCTCTAATGACAATGTCTGGGCAGTTCGCTTTGATTGTTTTATTATTATTATTATTATTATTATTATTTACAATAAAGTACCCATCTATAGAACTCTTTAATGAAAAATCTTAAAAATTAATGTGTAACAATTAAATCTGTTTGATATCTTCGATTGTAACCAACATAAAACGTCCACACATCCTATTTTCTCTATATTATAGATTTTACAAGTACATAACTAAAAAGAAATTGTTTTTTCAGTTGAAAAGCAAGTCCTGTATTTCTTTAGTAAATATGTGATAATGAGTGTTACCAATCCGATACCGATCACATGTTCAATTTATAAATTGAAATTTCAGTTCAGTTTGCTTTTTAAGGGATAATCTTTTTCTTTATGCGCCGTGTCCACCCAGGACGTAAACTATAATGGCTCTCCACAACTTCCTCTCCCTTGTAGCTTTTAATAAATTTTGTCTGTCATTTCTCCTAAAATTTCCACTACCCATTTACTCAAACTCACAAAGTTTTGCATTGTTTTCCTCCGTCCCTCTTGCCTTCAATCTGTCCTGTGAGTATCAGATTTTCCAAGCCCTTCTTCCTCATTATGGATCCTGAGTCCAACAACTAGACTTGCCATTTTCTTAGGAGAGTTCTTTTTAATTTACAAATCGATTTTCGTTCACTTTAAGCAAATCTTAAAATTAATCGATGTACTTTTTAATTTTTCATATTTAAAGTTATGTTTTGTATGCTCAATATTAAGTTCCGACACTTTGAAGGATAATTTGACAGCATTTTTTGCTCCAAACTGAGAGGTTGAAATTTTTATTTAATTTTTTTATATTTTTCGTGTATTTCTTTTTAACAAGATGAGTTTCGACAATGTCATAGACAATTTTTACTGTGTAAATAACAAATCAAATAATTTTTGAATTTCAAATATCTTTCTTTTTTCTAAGAAATAAAAAGTTATCGAAACATTTTTTAAATCTTAGACGATAACAAAAAAAATAAATATTCTTTTTTTTTCTTTGGAAGAGAAAAAGACAGACAATTAATACAAAGACTGAATTTCTAATTTTTTTTTTGTTTTTTTTTTCTGCAATGTTGAAGGGATAATCTTTTGTTTGTTGCTTTTTATTTCGATATTTTTCATTTAGACCTTCTTCAGCCGATAAACTAAACTAAACGAATTTAATCTTGTTACATTTCTGGTCAGCATCACTGGTCGGTGTCCGAGCCCAGGTAATGCCAATATATTGAATGATGATCATCAGTACACAATCTCTACACTTAGAAGATTGGCGCAGTATGATCTTCCTATTTATATTTTCCTTCAGGATTCATTTAATTTTAAAGAAAGGCTTTTGCCTTATGATTGAGATAATTGCATATTTACCATTCAATGATCGATGTTTGATTCCAGGAAAAAATAGGATTAGTATGCTGATTTCGAAGACAGGTAATCCAGTTCTTCTCACTTGGAAGATTGGCTCAGCAAAGTTTTCTTCTCCTTAGCCTTGTACTAGACTAAATTTATTAAATATTTTTATTTTACGATAACCTTAATAATTTGTGTTCAAGTGAAAAACAAAAACGGGATGTAAAATGTTGCTTTTCAAGGATTTCTCTACTTAGAAAATTGGCGTTATAAATTCTTCCTACCTATGGATTTCCCTCTCTAGTCAAAATTAGCAAAGGTTTAAACTAAATAATTAAAAAGAGAAGAAAAGACATCTTAGAATGTAATTTGAATTTGCTCCCCCTCCGTACAGCGGAATCTCATTTTTCAGGGATGATGAGATTAAAAAAAAATGGTAATCAAAATGTTTGTTGTTGGTAACGAATTTATTGTTGTTGTTGTTGTTGTTGTTGTTGCTTCACTCTGGGGAGTGAGTCGATCCGCAGAGGGCGAGGCACATTTTCTGCGCCACTGGTAGGAACACTGACGTAGAAAAAAAAGGAGACAGTAGAAAGAGAACCAAAATGACTGAAGCAGCACTCACGAAGGCCACGGACTGTGGGTCGGGGGTTTGAAGAACGTAAGAAAAAAAAAAAAAAGAGGCATAAGAGTTGGTAAGGGGCGGAGGCCTGTCTGCCAGTATATAGTGGCAAAGTTGATTCAAAGGTTTTCATAAAGATGCTAGAAAGACGAGCGATAGTTTCGTGTAGGATGTCATGGTAGCAGGAATCGAGTTACCATTATTATGCGAATGGAGACGTCCAGTAAACACCATGTCTTCCTCAACGATTACGACAAATGCAAGCGACATCAAGGCAGTCATTTGGGAAAATATTTGCGTTGTGTCGCTCAAACTTTTACTCTTTCTGCTTTGTATCTGCATGAGTGTCAGCATGTGTGTGTCTCTGTGTGTCCTGGTTTATATGATTGTTTGTTGAAATTTGCTGAAAAGGACTTGAACGCTAGCGAGCGAAAACGAAAAAAATCTCATGTCAACTATAAACACACATGCACACATACACACATACACATACAAACATACACACAAGTGATATGATGTGATGCGTGTGCATACGTATGTGTGTGTGTGTGTGTGTATGGGTATGAACAGGTGTATAAACGTGTCTATATAAATAACTTTTACAATTAGACAAATTATGTCGACATGTACATAAACACACACACACACAAATTAAGGTAAGTTAATTGATTTTACTGTTATGTGTATTTTTCTATTCATACATATATACACACATTTTTTGGATAGCGAGTGGGCGGAGGAAATAGACAAAAAGAGCGATTGATAAAAATTATTTATCTAGTTGTATTTATGGATAAGAAATCAGACCTTGACTTGATTTTAAAATATTTTGATACAAAGAAAATAGTGTGATATGTAGGTATATGTCATATAATAATAATATAAAAATAGTGTTATTCTGTTATATGTCATATAATAATTATAATGAATTCTAGCATTTTTTTGCGTTATTCCTAACGAAGCTTTATCCATTTTTAACGTACAAATAATTGTACACACACAATATTTAATTTATATGATGTTGATTAAAATCTTGTTTTAAAGATTTTCATTTTTACAAAACTTGCCAAAGATAAATTATTCTACCAACGAGTCGGAAAAACAGATGACACAGGATTTCACCTCAGATACGTTTATTTTTTTAATATGTTTAGTTTAGTTTACATCAGTCTCTAGTAAAAGGGTACGACATTGTGGCATTTAATAAGAAACGAACTCGTTTACCCTAACAACGTGGTCTCGTAAGATGTGCTTGTCAAGTCTCGCGCCACTGTAGGCACTTCTTTGCTTATAATTCATTTTTGCATGATTTTTTTTATCCACGCACGCACTTATTTTACTAAAAAAATTGAATTTCTCCAGCGAATTGAAGAGAATGAAAAGAACACTTTCTAACTGAAATATTTATTGTTTCTGCATCACAAATAAAAGAAGCTTTTTTCATCATCGAGTTTTCTTCCGACACACAGAATTACACACACAAGAAGATTTTTTTTATAATTTGATCAGATAAGTAAAATAAACAGTACATTATTATATAACAATTATTTCTGTGAACAAAGTCAGTTACTTTTTTTATCTTTCATTGACTCATATTCTGATTATGTCTATTTTTTAGCATTAATCTTTTCCCTGATGGTAGAATCAAAGAGCATAGGCTTTCCTTTATAAAAAATAAAAACAATAATCTGAAAATCATATTGATTGACATGAGAAAATTGTTAAATGCAACCATTTAAAATAGAGCAAGTGTTGGAAAATTAGCAGGAAAGTTTAAAATATGATTTTTAATTTTTTGTTTTAATTATTAAAATATATTTTCCTTGTTTTCATTTTTTATTTATTTTCGCATTTATTCATTTTATGCTATTTTAATTTAATTAATGCGACACACACACACACACACACACACATATATATATATATATATATATATATATATATATATATATATATATATCCCAAAAGGAGTAGATAGGTCGCCTAGCGTATGGTTCACACGCCTCCGCGGTCTTTTAAACAGGAGAAGAGGTTTATCCATTGTTTCCTGTTTTAAGGATTGGGTTTCCGGTTCCTTCCAAAATCTACTTCAGCTCTATACGCCTAACGCTGGTTCTTTCCTGCGCTAATATAACTCCACATAGTGGTCTTCTATTTTGAGTGGCTCTTGGGTCTTGTGTTGGCTGAATATTAGTAAATACCCGCACACACGCGCGCACACACACACGCACACACACACACACACATAATGACAGTGTTCGCTGTGTTGTGTGGCTGGTAAAAATGAATGAATGATTAATAGGGTCCCATTCCACTAAAAAGCAAGTGTCCTTCTCCTGATGTCAGTTTTGTAAATTTGTTTGGAAGGCACAAATAAAGAATTCACATGTGCAAGTGTATTTAAGAAAGAAAGAAAGAAAGAAAGAAAGAAAGAAAGAAAGAAAGAAAGAAAGAAAGAAAGAGAAAGAACGAAAGAAAAAAGAAAGAAAACGAGAGAGATAAAGAAAGAAAGAAAAAAAAGAAAGAAAGAAAGAGAAAGAACGAACGAACAAACGAAAGAAAGAAAGAAAGAAAGAAAGAAAGAAAGAAAGAAAGAAAGAAAGAATATATATTTAATGTTTCTCTCCCTCCCGAGAAAAAAAATCTTGCATTACTGAATAATCGCAAAATGTAAATTGATATGTTGACAATGTGGGAATGAGAAGAATTGAGTGAAAATGAAAAATATAAAGCGACGACGACGACGACGACGGAGAAGAAGAAAGAAACACGATGGATGGCGGGGGTGGGGGTTAGCGCTCGCGCATGACACACCGACACCGCCGTCGCTGCCATCATGACGATAGTCTCTTCAACAGCAACAATCCCGCTCACGGAGGATGGTTCCACCAGGGTCAAAGGTCAGTCTTCTTTTGATCGAGCATGAATCCATATTTAGTCTGGAGGTGGAGAGGGGAGTACTTTTAACCATTGGTTTCTTGTAACAAACCTCTTTACTGAAAATGACTGCCAAGTTTTCGGGGCCCAAAAAAGGTTCCGTTTTTATTCAATAAGGTCGTTTTTATTCTCTCTGGCAACGTGTCAAGAGAGATGCATGGCATACAGATGCGTAAGCCCGAAATAAAATGCCGAGTCCTTTACAAAAAATAAAGCTGTTCCATCATGAAGGATATAGACGCACATGCCATTAGTAAGGTAGTAATGTGGCATTCTGACGAACTAAAATAAATAAATATCAAGAAACTTTAAAATTTCAGTCGAACACATTCAATGCACTCAGACTAATGGCTTCAGCTGTTATAATCCCATTTGAAGAAGGCCGAAGGGAGTTCAATGGCCGAAACGTTGTGACTATAACAATTAAGACGAGATAGTCCGAGTAAATCAGTGTATAACAATGACAATCTTCTTTGATGAGCTCTATCCTTTCAGCATGTAGACGGTCATGACACTCTTCAAACGTTGCTATCTGTTGTTACTCTCAGTAACTTTTCAGCTTTTACAGTTATTTTCGTTCCTCTTTTGTCGTCCGTTGACACAAACTCGTTAAATAGATCACTCATTGATTTCTCTGCATCCGTTACCTTCAATATGTCCTTGTGAGTTAATTTCTCCAAGCCCTCTTTCCTAATTATGTCTCTCAGAAATTTCCATTGTCTCTTTTTAAACGTAAGTAAATGTTTACTTACAGTTCCTGTTTTCGTTAAGACTTCATCACTGGTAGACATTTATTCAGTAGAATCACTTGGCCCTTTTTAAAAGTGGAAATATATGGAATTATAGGATGGTGATTTGAAGGAATTATAGGATGGTGAATATAGAGTATGATTATAAATTATAGGATGGGGATTTGAAGGGATTATAGGATAGTGATTATAGTGGGTGATTATAAATTATACGATGGGGATTTGATGGGATTATAGGATAGGGATTATAGCGGGTGATTTTAAATTATAAGATGGGGATTTGACGGGACGACTAGTTGGATGATAATTGTTTAAACTCTTAGAAGGGTCGGCTGAATTGTTGAGAAGAAAATTAAAGAAGGAAACGCGTTAAAATTGATGCTTTAAAGGAATAAAATAAAATTAAGAACAGTTCCAAGGAAAATCGAACCCAGATTTAACTCGGATTCGATCAAATTGAGCAAAGAAAAGATTCCAACCTGATCCACTCCCCGCCGATAAGAAAAAGATGATTAATGTGTTGTCCGAATTCATAATGTTTTACAGAACTTAGAATTTGATTGTTTTGTTTACGGTACGCTATATTTAGAGAATGTGTGTAGTCACAGAAAATAATGATCTAAATTATTTTAGACAAAGAAACAAAACATCTGTCCTTTGTTAAGTTCCCACGATTTGGGGATTTATTTATGTTGATCGCCTCAAGAATTCAATTATCTTTACAGAAAGATATTTGGAGAGACTTTGAATATACAAAGGTAATACAATATAACCAATTAGCAAGATTGCCTAAGATTAAGATGTGCCTTTTTCTGCGACAATCGGATTTCTGTTTCCTATTTTTCGTCGTTTGTTATGACATTCTCTATCCAAAAGGCTAAATTTCTTTACTAACTTGAATTCGCCACCCCCATTGTGTAGTTGACATCTTCGACATTCCCAATATGTAGCTGACATCTTCGGTTGTCTCTTTTGCTTACAACCGTGCATTCATTTCTTCTTACCTACCTTTCCTAAATCGTCTTAGAGTTCTTTCATATTTTTTTTCTTTCTGAGTCTACCCTCAACAATATCATTCGCCTATTTTATGTTGTTAAGATCATGTCCGCTTGTTAGGCCTTCTAGTTCTCTTAAGATCCTTTCGCTGTCTACGTTAAATAGGGCTCCACACCGGTTCTTGTACAATCACCGAAGTTAAGCAACGTTGAGCCTGGTCAGTACCTAAATGGATGATCACTTGGGAATACCAGATACTGTAAGCTTGGATATTCGAATGGTATTATAGATAACGGCTCGCTAGTGAAATTCCGAGAGCCGAGTTCAAATTCCAGTCGAGTCGTTTATATTCATTTATGCGCAAATACCCTTAAGAAATGAACGGATCCACTTCTTCACCTTTAGCTATAAGTCAATTAGTAGGACTTGCATTTGCAAATCATCATTACCTCCAAAATTCTTAAAATCGAAAAATATTTTCTGGTTATAATTAACCGGCAAAAGTTTGATAAGCCGTAAAAAAACAAATCAATCAATCAGTCTAGGTTAAGTAACTCTAGTGAGAAAACGTATCCTCTTTCTATTTTTGTGTATTCACTGAAGGCATTCTCTATTCACAAAGGCGCTTTGCTCCCAGCTGATGCTATGCCTCACTCAAATATTATATTCGTATATAAATCAAGCTTTCCTAACATTCAAGTAGGTCTTTGCGTCTTACTTTATCATATGCTTTTTTGTCATCCATAAAATATAGATATAGATCTGTCTGCATTTGTATTTCTCACTCTGATAGTATTCTACTAATAAAAATAACATTTCTTATTCCAGTGACCTATTTTAGATCTAATTCTGTTACAAGCTTTACTCATTACAATCCTAATAATAAGTTTACTTATGCGACCCATTAAGCCAATCGCCCGGTTCGTTTTCACCTACCTTCTTTAGCGTCGCCATGAAAATATATTTCTTGAAGTCTTCCGGTATTTCGCCGCTGTCATATATTTCATTTATTACTTCTGTAACCATAATGATCCCAAAACCATCTAAGGCTAACAGCATCTCTGTTATAATTCCATCTGATCCTATTAGTTTATTTCCTCTTGGCCTGTCTTGATCATACATCACATTTTAATATGTTTTATGCATTGCTGATTTTGCTCCTCTGCTATGATGGAAGAAATCTCCGATACATTGGTTCCATCTTTGTCGTTTTATTCTCTATTATAAATGTCGCCTTTCTTAATTTTGTACATCCTGTCGAGGAGTTCGTTTTCTTTCCTACTATTCTTTATCTTGTTATACATGTTTTCTATGCCTATATTCATTTGCGTTTCTACCTCTGCACACTTCTCGTTGAGTCATTCATCTTTTGCTTGCGTGCATTTCTTTCTATATTCTGTCCTATATTCTGCGCTATCTATTCGTTTACATTGTCTGCTGTCTCTTTTTTATTACCTTGAGAAATTCATCTATTATCCATTCTTTTGTTTCCTACGCGAAGAACTCTTAATTCTTCATGTGAAAAATTCAGATAAAAAAAATCTTCACTGAAGATGGATATTGCAGGCGCGCATAATTTATTTACATTTTGCTTTTGTGACACAAACGAAAATGTCCTGCAAATAACATAACCAGAATATTCCTTTTTATTCCCTAAAAATTGAAATGGAAAAGGTGATGGTTACACATTCGATTCTTTTTTTCACGCGAATTCCTAAATTCCAAATTGTAATAGAAACAAAAGTCTCCGAGGGTCACTTAAGAAAATAGGCTCGGCTCCATACATTTCCCAAAATTTAATCAAATCACCATGACTCTGAATTTATTTTAAGAATATTCTTTGTCAGAAGGACATCTTAAAACTTAAAGAAAAACAAATGATGCAAACCAAAATTATTTTAACAAAAGAATGATGACTTTCGCTTGCATCAAAATGAGAATTATTTTTAAATTGACTTTTATTTTTTATGGATTTTATTCATTATGGACGTACGAATCTGAATGAGAAACCAAAGAGCAAGACGAGTTCGAATTCCAGTCGGGTTCGTTTGATTCTGTTATATACCTATGTACCTATGAACATTCATAGGTATTTCCCAATCATCATAAATACGTTGAACACTATTGTAAGTGTGGGTAATATGCTGTCTTAGTAGTCCCCCACTAGCAGTGGTTTACCTACTTCACACCGCTGGCGAGTATGTTATTTTGTTGATGCTATAAAGATTACCATTTCATTTCCAACCCCCGTTTTGGTTATTCTTCATTCAATAACCCTTTCTAGGTTACAATAGATTCACTGACGTGCAAATACCCTTGGGAAAGAGGAATCCATCTATTCTCCACTAGCGAAGGTTTAAATTAGCAAGCCATTCTGATCCCTCTGGTTGTAGTTGGCAATCAGTCTAGAAGGAAAACTATGAATTCAAAGCCGTATGTGTCCCTGGAACAAAATTAGGGTTACCATTCGGCAAGACATAGCATCTGGAAACAACTCCTGCTTGGATTAGTGTGAAGACATTCAGCGTCGGGCGAAAACTGCAGGAACACATAGAATAGCATCTTGTGTCTCTGAACATATGCACAACCAAAACCTTTATGATGATACATGGGTCCCCGGGAACGAGCTAGATTTGTAGTACACGTCTTTTGTATAAGATGATGAAGAGGTGTGATGGTCAACAAGTTCATTTCTCATGACATTCGCTAGTTTAATGAGTTTCACCCTGAGTACATTATACTTATGACACAACAGAAATGTTTACTTCTTTATCACAAGTTGACATAAAGTTTATTACCAGATTCAAGTCAGAAAAGGATTGGCTTAAATCCTGATATCTGACCAGCTGTTTCTCATTTCGATATGAAATCTGAGTAAAAGAGTCAGCGAAATCAGGAAACCTATACGCATTGTATGTGTCAAAATGACGGTTAATCCTTTGACACCGCTATTGCACCGTTTTTTTTTAATCCTTCGGCAATGTTCATCCTTTTAAAAAGCGATGATTAGAATTATTATAAAATCCAAAGATATAAAAATGGATTTATATATTTTCTTTGTTCTTCATAATTGAAAACAAAAATAACAAACCCTATTTATTTATTAGACTGCTTATTTACAAGAATAATTTTATATTTACAACAATATAAAAATATGTGAACCAAATATAATAAAATATTTGTTATTTACCATTTTAAAGAATTAAATATGAAAATAATTTTTTATAAATTTATAAAAATATCCATGACCAAGAAAATTTACACTAACGCACAACGTCAAATAACTAATTACACATTTGAAAAAAATGCATTTTCCGAGTTTTTCTTTTATTTGCTCTCGCCACATAAATTCACAAAAATAGTTTGAGAGCATCTCTTCCTCTGAACCAAACTTTCTTTTAATTTTAGATTTTAGGTGATGCCACAAAGACTCAATATTTTAAGTTTGTATATCCCTCTATTCATTGGATGGTAGTGCAATGATTATCAGCTTTCATGACGTGGTTATACCATTTCAGCCTCCTCTTCTTGGCGGTGGTTATCTTGTCTGATGGTGGTTCGCAATGTGTCATTTGAGATGCGGTCTACATCGGGGATGCCTAGGATGTTTCCATTGTATTTCGTTTCTAATTATAGATTGGCAGCTAGATCTCACCATTTTACATTTAAAAATGCTAGATGCAACCGTAAGTTCTATGCTAACAGTTTCTTCTCACGTACATATCACTTTTTAGAAGTTCCGGCTTTTCAATCAACTTTGATCTTCAAAAATGTAAATGCAATGTCAATCATCACCTTTTATTTACTTAATTCCAGTTTTTTTATTACCCTCTCTCATTAATAATCTTTTTTTTTTTGTTTCTAAGTTTTTCACATTCAATAACCCCCGGAGTCTTAGTGGCTTTATCGCCTTGCTTGGGGTGAAATGATTAAAAAGGTTTATCGTATTCTTCGCTCTAATTTTGTTGTTAATGTCCAAGATTCGCAGGCGTAGAGAAAGATCAAGGCCATTGGTGTTTGTTTTCAGGCAGATGTCTTTCCAGATGGTTTTCACTTTTCAAAGTGGAATTAAATCCAAAACTTTTCGTGCTTAATGGAAGTGCTTGAAACCTTTTAAACGTAAACAACAAAAAAGACATTTTCCTGAAAAGTCATCTACAATTGGGCGATCAAATCTCATGCTCGTTATTGATCTTGGATCTTACCTTCGAGTTTAGAATTTGGATATTTAATTTAAAGTAATTTATCTTCAGTGAGCTGAGCTGAACTGAACTTATTTTGACACAAGGGCCCGATTACAGCGCATTCAATGAGGGTCAATTCTCAAGACCAATTTACTAAACACAACACCGCGATAAGACAAAGATCAATCGAAGATGTACGAATTCGTATGTGGGACAGAGTTTACAGGCAATGGCGTCGTCGCCACAGCCATCGTCATTATTAGCATTATCATTCTTATGATGATGATGATGATGATGGGCAACCAAGTGATGCTGGATGGTAAATCTATGAAGCGCAAATATGCCCAATGTGACACCCAACTTGATAAGGGTATAGCACGCACATGCGCCATAGCCAAATGTACGCGATATGGTGAGAGGTTCCAATAAAAAAGCAGCGTATAACATTTGCAGGCGGAGCGCAGTTAGAATTACTTCCAAATTGAGTAAAATCCAGTCCATTGAGACGGTTTAGATGTTTCCGAGTATCAAGATGTGTGACCCCTCCACGCAAAAAAAACACCTGACTATGATGCTTTCTCACTACACCCGCTCATGAACAGATATGAAGAATATGTTAACCCTCTGGCAAAAAATATTTGGGGCACCGAAAGAGATATTTACTGTCGCCCATTTTAATTCACCAATACAAAGTATACACATGTTAACATTTCCAATCAATTGAGAAGCCATGAGAGCCATACCTGGTGTAACATCGAAATACTATTAGCATTACACGTATTTCTACTACTAGTAATCCTGGTTATGACGATCAGTTACACCCGGCAGCAAGGCTTCTGATCGGGAGATTGGAGGTTTTGTGGAGCGTGGAACCACCTTTTGATTGCTGTTCTTCCCAGGCCCACTCTTGTCCGGCGTAGTAGCACCTGTTAGGGTCCCAGCTATAGGCAAATAGGGAACATCCGAAACAAAACATTATGAAAGTATAAAAATACATTTTATACTAATAATACCAGCAATACATTTTTAAATAAAAAATGACCAACAAGACATATTTAAAACAAAGTAACTAGCAATACATTTTATCTGTAGTTAAAGGCATACAAATTTGTTCAAAATATATTTAGTTGAAGCCAAACAATCTAAATATTTAGATGTCAGCATTAAATAACTCATAGCGTTTGATATGGCGCTACAAAATCAACCCAAAACTACTATTATTAATATTATTAATATTATTAATACTGCTAGAGTCAGTGGAGGTGGATTTAGCAATAATTGAGCAATAACAAGATGAGATATTCATGAGAAATGCAGAATGAAAACAATCTAACGCCATAGTGTAAATAAAGCGTTCATTTCTACATTCCCTGAAGGTTAGCCTGATCGACAAACACCTGATGAAGGCCAGAAGGCACAACAGCCGAAACCTTGTGATAGTAACAACAAAAATGAGAATATTCGTCCGAATATAAATAATGAGAATTCTTCATCCCAGAAATTCAGGCAGAAATCACTAATACTTTGTTAGCGTTAAGTGTAACTTAGTTTGGTCACCAAAGTGAAGCTTACACTCACTACGGTCTCATGTGTGAGAGTATATTGCTAACCATTGTCCAATAGCAAAGCACGTGTAATGCATTGTCCCCCCTCCCCTCTCTCTCTCTCTCTCTCTCTCTCTCTGTGTGTGTGTGTGTGTGTGTGTGTCATAATCCGAAGCTTATGTGAAATGGGGTCAACGACGGTATTGGAACATGGCTCACCAAAACTCATTGTCCTTTGTAGTTCTTCATAAATTTTGTTGTTTTTTATTTCTCCTAAACCTTGTTCCGCCATCCATTTAATCAAGCTCACTGAATATATTATGCGTTGCTTTCCTCTGTCCCTCTTGTCTTCAATCTGTCCCTGTGTGTATTAGATTTCCAAACCCTCTTTCCTCATTATGTTCCCTGGAATTTTCAACTGCATCTTTCTGGTTTTAGGTATAAACTTCCTTTATGTTTCCGTTTTATCCAAAACTTCGTCCTTGCTCATATGTTTCGATCTATGGTATACTCAGCATCCATCTTTTTAACAAGATTTCTGTTGCTTTAATTCTCTTCTTCATCTTTGAGGGGGTTGTTCAGCATTCACTGCCATACAGGAGGACAGTAATCTTTTCTTTGTTTCTAACAAAGTTTTTTTTTCTGTTTCTTAATACTCTGCTTAGTTTTTCGAATGCATCTTTGGTTATCTCAATGCCCCTTCGGGTTCCAGTGACTCTGTTAAAACATTTCCCAGATATTTACATTTATTGTACTTATTTGATTTTGGTATCCCCGATTTGTAATTTGCATTTTGGGCTCCGTCCCGTTTGCTAACAACCATATATACCATACTGTTTTCTTACAGTTGATGTTTCTTCTCGATTTCCTTCCCTGCCTCCTGGAGGTGTTGTCGCCTATATTTTTGTTTGCCAAATCGAAAGCAATTAAGAAAATAAAGCAGCTTCACTTTCGAATAAATTCTCACAAATTATTCAAGCAAATCATGATTACATTTTCAGCATCTGTTACCAATGTTTTTTTTTTCTTTTTTTTGTTCTGCTTCCTTTCAGAAATGTTTTATTCGTTTGAATAAAACAATCGATAGTTCCTTATGTATGCTTAGAAACATATGTATCGTATTAAAATTGTATTAAACGAAAACCAATAAGTACGTCTTTTTTCTTAATCATCATAATGTGGTTGTTTCATGGAGTTGAATGTTCCCACAAGACTCCTTATCGCTGTAGATTGAGTGACAGCAAGCATCCGTGTGTCTGCAATCCTCTGTTATGATCTGGAAATTAGCATCTTTTCCCTTGAATTCTTAATTCAATCTCGATTTGTATCTGTTAGACATAGTTCCAAACTCTCCGGATGTTATTGGTATAACTCTAAACTTCATATTCTACGGTTTTCCCAGTTTCCGGGTGAGGTCCTGTCATTTTCCAGTTTTTCGCTTTCTTTCCACTACACTTTTTGCTCCACAATTACCTCTTCGATCAGGGAAAATTTTCTTTCCGTGTTCCCGACCATCACATACTGCAGTGTTATATTCAGATGTCAAATTCCCGAAGTACAGTTTTATATATCGTTTACTTTGTACTGATAACATTTTATTTAGAGAGTCGAATCCAAGTTGTTTGCACAGTTCCTGTTATATAGCTGTTCCTACTCTGTCACTCTTGCTTTGTATTTTTCATACCTTTCCTTCAGAATTACAAATAGTTTCTCATCAACACTTCTGGATTTTTTCTTATTTCATAGTTTTGTTTGTTTAACAGTATATCAACACCGCATGGGTCATTTAATGCCGAAATTTAATTTTCTTGGGATCTCTGAAGTAATAAAAATATGATATTTGTTATTCTTCTTTCACAGTTGAATACATGGTAGATGATACTCAACTTTGATGCACATACATATTTCTATGGACATAATTACTAGCGGCGGTGAGATGTGTGTTTTATTTTGTAGTTTTGTTGAAGTTATATTTTGGAATACAGTTTTATTTCTTTAAGAAATTGTAGAATATTATGTGAATTAATGTCATGAGAGTGTTCTTTCATGTTTGCTTGGTTGATTTTGTTTAGCGGCATATCAACACCTCTATGGGTTACTTAATGCCGTAATCTAGTTATTTTGAACACAACTTCATGGCTTCAAGTAAATATCTTTTGAACGTAATTGTACCCCTTCAACTACAGATAAAATGTATTGTTAGTCATTTTGCTATAAAATGTATTGTTGGTACTTCAGCTATAAAATATATTGCTGGTTATTTTGATTCAAAATTGTATTGTTTGTTATTTTACTATAAACAGATATTGTTGATAATTTTACTATAAATATGTATTTTTCATATTTTTTATATAAATGCATTAATGGAAATTATTTTTTTTTATATAAAAATTAATTTTTATATTTTTGTTTGGGGTGTGTTCACTATTTGCCTATAGCTAGGACCCTAACAGGTGATCCTGTGAACGACAGCAATGAAGAGGTGCTTCCACGCTTTTCAAAACCTTTAATCTCCCGATCAGAAGTCTTGCTGCCGGATGTAGTTTATCGTCATACCCAGGACTTTATTTCATGGTAATACTAATGGCAATATAGCCGTTTCCTTATAAGGAAACATTCGACATTCATTAACTGAACAGTTAATATTCCTGTCGGTTGAAATTTATAAAATTTTTCCCTTAAAATAATTCCAGGAAAGTAGGTTTCTTAACTTCATTGTTATCGCTCTTTCCAATTATTGATAGCGGTTTCCTTTCTAACCTTTTGTTTGAAGTAGTGTGGAATGTCCACATCTTATGACATTATTTTCTCTTCAAGTTACATGTGCTATCCATTTTAGCTGTTGCTGCTGTTGAAAGTCTTCAAGTGATGTGGCTTCTGTTGATAAAGTTCGTTGTGATTCTGCGACACCATTCTATGGGATCTGATAAATGACAATCCTCTTAAAGATCCACTGGATTCATTCTATTGAATTTATTTTGAATTATTGATTTTTATTTATAAGATTTTTATATAGTGTTGATATTTTAGACATTTCTAAACGAGTTGGATGTCATGCATGACATCCATTTGAAAAACGAAATCTGACGATGTTATTTAAGAACATGACTTGAGTTGACAGTTTAATTTTTTTTTGTTGTCAGATCTTTTGTTTTGCAGCCTTTTCTGCATTCAATTTTCTTATCTCCTATATTAAAATGGTTAACTGAGTCATACACAGAAGTAGTTCATGTGTTTGGCATTTATTAATTTCACATTCTGAATTTTTCCGAGGAATTCAGTGTATGTGCCATCACTACTTTCATTCCAATTAATTCCAAATCATAATTTTTCTTTTGGAAAAGATTATCTTAAGTACAATTTCTTTGACCACTTAGTAAAGAACTTTGATTTTTTGGTTCAAAATCCTTGATTATCCAATCAGGATTTTTCCTTTGAACGGTCTGCATCTGTCTGTCATATGGTGTTGTGAATTTTGTCGTTTCCATCTGCAAAGGAATAACGGTGTTTCTTACGACTGAGCCCGCTTCACACAGTGAGCAGAAACTTGCTTAACAGGCGTCACCAGGCTGTCATCCAGCGGCTGTTAGAAACAAAGTAAAACAGTAGCAGGGACATGGAATGGAAGCCCGTTACATTAATATTGGCCAGCTAGAAAATATCAAAAAAGGAAATCAATAGGTTCAATCTCAACATTTTAGAAGTGTGTGAAACGAGATGAGCAAATAATGGGGATTTCGTCAACGAAGGACACAACGTCATATATGCAGGTGGTACGAAAAATAAAAGAGGAGTAGGACTCATGCTGGGTCAGTGATTAAGGAAATGTATTCAGCGATATTGCTAAATTATTTGAGTTAAGATGAAAAGAAAGTTGTTTAATATCATATATATATATATATATATATATATATATATATATATATATATATATATATATTTTGTTACTTCCGTCCGTCCGTCCCACCCTCTAAAATAGCCATATATTGACCGATCGAAACCAAATTTTACGGAGAAGTGCAAACAGGTAAGGGGGGAGGGTCCAAAGTACAGTTGGTTTTACTAGGGTGCGCAGCGTAGTACAATGCATGTTCATTAATTTGGGGAAAAAATTACAACTTTTATTATTTAACATATAAAATACTCCCACTATTTTAAAAACAATTTAATCATTAAAATAACAAAATCTTATTTAATATAAATGCAATATTGTTTTATGCATATCTTTTCGTCAAGTTTATATATATATATATATATATATATTAAGAAATGGACAAAGTCCGACAATTTATTTATTAAAGACATTTTTATGTTTAACGTTCTTTTTTTATAGATACAAGTATTTAAGTAAATGCTCTGTTTATAATAAACAGTATTAAATAACATTTACCGGCCTGAATGTCCGAGAAATTTTCATAGAAAATATTCGTCCTTTGACAGGATTCGAACCTGCATCCTATACGGAACCGTCATTTACGCTGACGTGCCTTACCGTCTCGGCCACAAAGGAGCGTTCGGTAGTTTGAAGTTTATAAGCAGTAAATTCGACCTTGCCTACCGAACGCTCCTTTGTGGCCGAGACGGTAAGGCACGTCTGTCTTTAAAATGCATATTCGAAATTCCAGCTTTAACCAGCTAAACAAATCAGTTGTCAGTTTCTGAGGCAATTCTAAATATTTTTATTGCAATAACGTGAAAGTGAATGATATAAATTGATTTGTATCAGGTAAACCTTCAATTTATTGTTTGAATAGAATTTTTATTCGCAATATTTTAAATATTATTTAATTTCCTGTACCATTTCAATCAAAACTATGCAGGAACCCGGATGACAAAAATACATACGATACAATTTTTACCTACAATTCAGACTGAATTACTCTAAGGAACAAACTCTGTATTTATGGCTTACGAGACTAGTTTGTAAATTCAGGGGGATTTAAATGTCAATCAATATGTTTCTGTTTTTTTTTTTTTTTTTGTGGGTAGTTAATCGAAGACTGAAAGCTAAGAGACGTATTTTAACGGTGAACTCAGAAAAAAAGAATTACCTCATGCAGTTTGGTCTGTTTTCTGCCATTTCTCAAAGGATTTTTTTATCCGACATTTTTCTTATTACTCTAAACGTTTTTTTAGTGGTACCGCGTCTGTTCCTGGATAAAAAAAAACAAAAAGTGAAATTAATAACAAGAAGCCGAGATTAAGAAGTCCTACTAAAAAAGACAGGAATCGAACCTGTGTCTTCTTTTTCATCAGGAAAACCGCTTCTATAGCCGAAAGGAAAGTTTGTTCCACTATCTGAGCTTTACATCAAACTAAATGTTGGCTTTGGGATTAACAATTATTGAAGAGACATTATTCGTGTTGATAGGATGTAGAATGATTGACAAATGACATGGAGAGAATACAGAAAGCGAAAACTGAAACTCCGTGCATTCAGAGGCGTCCTTCTTATGTGTGTGTGTGTGTGATTCCTATGAAAGATTGAGACAGAAACATTTTGAAAAGAGTTCCTTGGTGGTTTTGCTAGAACGATTAGGCAAGCCTGAGTGTTTTTAAGTTAAGCTTAAGGTATTTTTTTGTTATGCTGTATTATATTTAGTCGGGCATGTGATTCGTTGGGGGCAGAAATTTCCCTTATCTCTGAGGCATCCTGTAACTAAAAGAGAAAAAAAAGACTTTTGCATACTTTTCTTTGTATACTGTTTATGCAATGTAGTCTGGTAGCCGTTAGCAAAAGTTATTTGGCGGAAAAATTAAGTAATTACACATATAGTAAATATCTATAATGTGCGACATTATTTCACATCCAAAAACGGAATGCAATTTTATGTTTTGTTACTCCAATGACAGTCATTTTTTTAAGTTCTCACGAGAATTTAAGAAAAATTACGGAGGGAAAGGAAGAGGTCCTTTCTCTCTGTAATCTTTCTTGCTTTCACTTTCTCTCTTTTACACACTACTCTTACTTATTCTATTTCACTTGTAGTCTCTCTCTCTCTCTCTCTCTCATCGGCTGGCATTGATTTCTTATCGTTGTTGCAGATGAAATGTTTATCATCACCCGCCCTTCTTCATACTTTCTTGGGACGAATTGCATAAATATATATATATTTATTTATCTTTAGGATAATCATTTTAGTGAGACGATTCACAATCTGAAATAAGCCTCTCGAAAAAAAAACGGGAAGAGAAAAACAAACTTATTTCATTCTGCTTTCTGTTCGTTCTCATATTTTATCGGATTAAAGGTAAGTAAATATTAAACTCTAATTTATCTATGCCGAAAATACTCTCTAATATCTTTTTCTTGAAAAAAAAATGTCAATCTCATTCACTTCAACAGAATTTTTTTCTTTTCTCGCCATTTTTATGAAGACGACGCTTCATTTCGAGAAGTGAAATGTAAAATTGACGCTCTCCTCTAAAAAAAATGAAAGATTTGGTGAACTTTATAAAACTTCATCTGGGTAGATAAAGCCCTTAACTCCCAAAGTGAAAAGTTACTTTTCGAATTATTGGTCCTGTAATCTCAACAATGATTTCCAGTTAAATGTTAATGTCTGTACTTTTAAATTATGGGGACTTGAAAAGAAAATAATCAAGACGTATTTTCTTGTTAAATATTCAAATGAATTCACTGTTAAACTATTCGAGATAACAAAATTGATTTCCGATGTCTGTTGTGTAATTCAGCCATTCTCTAAAGAATCGAAATATTTCTATCAAACTATAACTCATTATGTCACTTGGGATATTCGTAACTTATTAAACTGAAACTTTTAACTTTCATCGTGTAAAGCAACACAAAAAATTGGCTGTATATTTATGCCTATTGCCTTCTACTTTTGAACCAGGTTAGATGTTGAGAAAGGACAGCAGTTTTAATTGCTACCCACTGACTTTATCACTACTCCGACTATTCGTTTTAGTCACTTTCTTTAATAACAGAATTCGTTTTCCGATTAAACAGCAAATTTTGGAATTGTTAACTATTTTATTTTTTAGTCATTTCTGACAGGCATTCTAATGTGTAATAATATTAAATCTATGCAATTTATTTGCTTCTACCTCTAACGTAAATTAGTTTTTGTTTTTTGTTGAGTTGAATTTGGCAATGCCAACTACCTTTGTCCATTCTAGAATAGAAGTTTCAGATTTGTCGTCAGACTTAAGGGAAAAATTTAAGGGTTAGAAAAGAAATGAAGATTTCTCTTTCTGATGACCATTAACGGTGGCCACTGTTCGATAATGAGCAGTGAGTCCTAAACGGATATCTCTCACGAAAAGCTCCAAGAAGACTGACTGTCATGCTGTTGGGGTAACAAAGATTCAGTGTCGATCTTCACCTGCATAAATGCTCATCTCTGCATAACCCAGAACGCCTTTAGTTTTCATGCTATCTAAATTGAAATGCCTTCCCTTAACAATTTAGTGGACAGTTACTAATTTCTCTATTAGTAATGTTAGTTTTTACCGACTTCTCCATCACTATCAGTCATATTTCTAATCCTTGGGTTCCCTTTCTCAAAGATTCTTTAACTAATTCCATTAATTATGCCAGAATTCTTCATCTTCGTATGTGTGTGTATATATATATATATATATATATATATATATATATATAAAAAAATATATATATATATATATATATATATATATAATATTACTTTTAAGGCTTTTAAGGGAAGATTTCACTGAAATAGTAAAACGCCATCTAATTTTTGTTACTGGCAGTTTAGATCTATTTTACCATATGAGGGTCGGGATTTAATAAAAAGTAGTTTTTAACGTTACATTCTATTAAAATGTAGTGTTTTATTATCTCAGAAACGAATTCTTAATAAACAGATAATGGAAGTAAGTTGATTGGACTGACATTTCTTAAGATCTTTTTTTAAAAATTTATTTTATTATCGTAACGAGAACAAATAACGTGAAAAATTTATTTCTAACAAAAGTTATTTAAGCTTTTTCCAACTGTTACATAAATGTATTAATGATTTGAAATAGCTATCAATAATAAGACCAAAGAAGGAAGTGTGTTAATGGGGTACCTAAGGATCATTAAACTCATAAACTTACAATACGATTTTGCAAAATATTATGCGAGGGAAGCGGGCTATCAAATAACATCTCAATTTCCAATTTTTTCCGCAGAAATGTAATATATGATGCTATTTTGAATCTTGTTTTATTACATACGCTCATATACCGAAAGTCTAAGGAAACTTTGTCATAGCAATATTTAGCTTCTTATTAATTTTAAGACAGTGAAAATACAAAAGTAATTTAGGGATATTGTTTAACGCTGAAGACTTTTTCTTCATTGGCGAGGAACCAAGAACATTGAACAATAAGAAAAGGTTCTTTTTGTCTGAATTTTTAGGCCAAATCATTAGTTTTTACTGCTTGGCACAGGGATTGAACTGAAAAATTTCAAGAAACAGGGTCAGTATTTTATCCACCTAGCTTTCTCTTAGATCGAAGGCGTTAAAAGAAACTGATAACTCTGACTGGTGTGAAATCTCTAAGAAAATGAAACTCATGATGGAAATTCAAAGACCGATGAGTTAAACAAAGGCTTCAACATTCCTCCACCCGACCGAAGATTTATTTCAGACGTCATCCGAGTGTACAGTGGCTGGAAACATTGAGATAAAAAAAGGATGAGGATGGTTGACCAAAAAGAAATCATTTCGCAAATTGCCGAGAATTTCAAAAGAAATATTTTTTAAGAACGAACAGCCTAACTTTTTTTTTCTGGATATTTGTCTGTCTATTATTTCTAACATACTGATCAGAGAGACGAGTGGGGAACTATTTTAACGAATGTCTGCCAGAAACCTACTTCTCTATTGAATTTGCCAGTTTCGACATTTTTCCTGTCATTTTCAACCGATTATCTTAACCACTTAATGGCCACCGTAAAATCCGGTGTTAATTTTAATTTTTTTAATCCGGCATTATCTTTTTAAAAACTAAGACGTGGTATCATTCTAGGTAATTCTTATTCCGCGTAACCTATTAATGCCCCCCTCCCGTGTTAATCAATTATAATCAATTATGTGTGTGTATTTTTTATGACTTCTTTCCAAATGAGATTTCCTCTATAGTGCCTAGACTTTACAAATTTAAGCGCAGTACTAGATTGGTGGCAAGTCTCGGTATTTTAGTTTTAATGGCTGCTGGATGTAACCGTAAGTTCTATGTTAATAGCTTCTTCTATTGCACTTCTCGCTTCCGGCTTTTTTCTTCCTAGTCAACATTGATTTTCAAAAATTTAAATACAATGTCAATTTTTATCTTCTGTCTTAATTCTTGTTCATTTATTGTTCTCTCTCCTTAAGTGTTTTTTTGCTTCTCCCATTCTCTGACACTCAGTAGCTCCTTGCATCTTAGTGGCTTTGTTTCCTTGCTTGGAGTGAAATCATTAAAAAAATATGGCCATTCCCCGCATTTTTCACCTTAGCAACAAAAAAAGAAATTCTCGTTTATAAAAAAAAAAAAATCACCTTAGAAGTGCAAAGTACCAGAATAACAAGGCCGACACCCTTTCTACAAATAAAGTGCACCGTGATGGGGAGAGTAACCGCGCGGTGGTTGTTGTATTTTCAATGAGTGTCTCTGAGCGCATCTCTTCCGAGGGGAGATTCAAAACTACCCAGTTAGTCGTCTGTGAGTTTTCACTCTTCCTACTCTTATCAACCTATATTTAATCTTTTCGGCTAACACTGGGACGAAAAGTCACTGGCTTTTCCCACCAACTTTCAAACTACCTTCTATCAAAAAAATGAGAGCGTCAACGCATCCAAAAAGATAATTGTCGAATTCTATTCACGATGACATTTTACGCGGTAAAAGCGGGTCAAACGATGACGTCATGATCTGCCAACAAAAATTCGTCACTGGCGAGAAAACGTCCTCTTTGCTTGAAAAGCGAAATGATGCCATTTACATACGAAATTAACACCTGCCACAAGTGAGGATCGAACCCACTAAAGTAGTGATAAGCATAAGCTCCACGGCCAAGCATCCTTATAGATATTTACAATAGTAAAACACAAAGTGAGGATCAAACTCTTTATATAAGTAAATTAGTCTGTGAGATAATCTTATCATGCAACGAGAAGGTTTGACATAATTTGGTAAAAGGTCTACAAATGTGGAGCACCCAGTAAAAATCAAACATGCTCCGGTAGTAAGTTTCTAAGACTAACTCGCTAACCACAACTCCATAGCCAAGCGACCGTTTTAACGTGATTTATGTTGTGGGGCAAGTAATGAACATCTAACTCGCTACGGTAGTAATGATCAGCAAGAGGAGATTTACTGGTCAACAATTGAGTAAGCTTAGCTAAGTCTGGCGCAAGGATAGGTATGTAGAGTATCAGGTGAACAATAGCCTGAGAGACGAGCTTGCTAATCGTCGCTCAACGGCGAACGCGTATTATCGTTTTCTATGTGCCATGTCACTTCAGGACGTAGACGGTCATGGCTCTCCACAACTCTTAACAATGTCTCCTTTTGCTAACCTTCCCACTCCTTGTTCCGCCATCCAGTTACACATGCTCGTTCCCGCTTGTCCTGAAAATGTCTAATTTTCCAAGACTTCTTTATCTGTCCCAGATATTTCAGTTGTTTTCTTTTTTTATTTTTTATCCTGAGTATAAATGATCATATTTTGCGTTTTTCATAAAGACTTCCTCGTACTTCCCAATTAATTTTAAGAAGAATGGACACTTTGGTCCGAGGCCGAACACGAGAGAACGCGCACGGAGACATATTCATACAATCACTAATGAGAAGCGAACCATTTTAATAGCGAACAGTAACTCGCTAAACCCTATTCGGCAAAGGACTCCATTTTATTATGTAATAAAAGTTAATGCGCTTATCTGGCAAGACTTTCATAAATCAATAATTGTTCTCTTTTGTCTGAAAGTTTATTCGTATGACAAATATTTACCTGAATGTCAATGAAGAGGGCTTTTCGAATCGGTGAAAGGTCAATTTCAGATTTTGTCAGGATTTCCTGCTACGGACGAACAGACATAGAAACTGGTGAGAGATAATAGTCGTTAAATACAGTCAAACATCTATTAATTTATTTATATTTTATGAATACAGTACGCGCTCAATGACACTGTACATCCCAGACTTTTTTTTATCGTTTTCCTTGTGGTGAAGCGCACTTCTAAAATGCATGGCTATGTTATATATACGCCCCAAAATGTCTCGTTTGTGAATATTTTTGTTTTTAGTCCCTTAAACTTTAATCAAAAGTTTTTTTATCTGCTGTTGTGTGTGTGTGTGTGATGTTTAAAGTTAAATTATCTATCGTATGGGTCGCTCGTCCCGATGGTGGTTACGTTGGTGATACGCATCCCCCCCCCACCACTACTAAAAAAACAGGAGGCAGGTTATAGTAGGTTACATGCTACCGGTGATAGGCAGCAATCTCCTGATTTTGAACTGACCAAAAAGTAAAATTGAATTCTTGCCTTTACCAATGATATCAGTATGAAGTAAACACATCATTCCGTGCCAAATAAGTTCTTTGTAAATGATCCTTTTTTGTTGTTTTGTTTACTGTCTTAACTAGAATTCTCGACTGTTATCCCCAGAGACAATATGCCAAAATATTCACATATGAAGGCGCCATTTCAGTGCAAAATCCAGCAATCCACGTGTGGACGAAATCACGTTACTTTTAAAAGAGGCGTTAAATACAAATATCTCTCCAAAGGCGTTACTGGAGGAGTTTCTAAGCAAACGTTCAAGTAAAACTATAAAATAAAATAGAGAAAAATATAGCGTCATAATGAGATGCAATTGGGCGTCCGCGAGACGGACTCAGTTAAAATTCCAGTCGGTATACAGTTACTCTGTCAACTCCTTGGGGAAAAATATAATGCCAATCTACATTCTATGACATCGCCAAATATTCTAAAAGAAAAGAAATGAATCTCGTGGAAAAAAAGCGTGTGACAATGTTGGATGCAGAAGAGGGAATAGGCACTTTGAATAGAACACTCTTCCATGATTATCTTGTTGTAATGAAAATTAGACCTGGTTAAAAAAAAAAAAAAAAAAAAAGACATTACTAAGAATCGTCCAAGGATGGAAAGTTATAGAGAGCCATGATCGGCCATCTCCTGTAGGAACACAACCTATAGAAGAATGAAAATTCATCTGATATATATATATAGCTTAAAAGCCACCCTCTCAAGCGGCATTAAAGTTAGTTCCAACAGATAGATTGCGTCTTTGGCTTTTTCAGAAGTTTGAGAGTCCCTAAGTCTTTGCATATTCTCAGCATTGGAAGCTCTCCTGGCTGCCGTTTGATCTGGGTTTTCATTTACACGGGACTTTCTTTTCTTCACTGCAGCCTTGGATTTCAATATGATCCTCTGTTCGCAGAGATTTCTTTTTGCGGGGCATACTGCTGCCGTCTGAGATAGGCAACAATAAACTACAGAATAACTCAAAATTGACTGCTGCATTTAAGTATTATTTAAGCTTACCTTTTAAAAGTTCAAGGATAATTCTTGTGTTACCACTTAATTTAAAGACAGTTTGATGTGTGTAGGTCCTCACTTTCCGTACAATTTTTTTTAATTACTTCATGGGTGACTTTCACTGGATTTCGCAATTAATTTCAACTATTCCTAAATTTATTTCCAAGTTCTAAAAATTGTTATCGTACAAAAAAGTCCGTTGTAAAAAAAATCATGTAAAAAATCGCGGAAAACAATCGCACTAATGAAAACTTGAGAATCCAAAATTTCTGTCACATGAGCTATTGAAAGTTACAGTTGTATCCCTTTAATTGAAAAAGTGTGACACACTGACATTCGTATCTATTATATATATAAGGATTTATTAAAGTATTGACTGCTACATTAGAGTAAATTTTTAAAAGAATAATGTAAGAAGCTAATGTGCCTTCTTTGTACAGGTCTTACTTAGGCATCCCTCTACGCCCCCCCCCATCTCTCTTACGTTCTTTTTTCCCCTCTATTTCTCTCTCTTGAAAAAAAACATATCTACATATGGAAAATATCACTGACAAATTGTAAGGGGTTGAATCTTTTTCTATTGCCTCAAAACAACCCTCTGTAATAGATGTGTATGTAGGTCGTGTGGTGGCTAATTTGTTAAACGACATTTTCAAAACTTCATTTACTTTAACCAATTCAAGTATAATGACAAGAAAATTCCAAGAGGGAAAGAGAAATTTGTTTTAATTCTTTGAATTACTTTTATGCAAGATTTGTCTTCTTTTCTTCTTTTTTTTTCATCACTGCCCCTTTTCTTTACTATATACGTTAACTTAAATTTGTTCATTTTCTATGCCAACAAACTAAATACTTCTTGAAATAAGGAAATATTTGATATTTAAATGTCCATTTTTGCAGTTTTTCTCGTGTGTCTATGTGTTTTGTTTTTACCTAAATTTGTATTGTGCAATTAATTATCGTCAAAAATAGAAAGAAAAACCCAAATCTGAATTCTCGTATACAAGATGACGATTTATTTCACTCGGGAATTCTTCAATGACATTTGGATTGTTGGTCTTTGGCTCGGAGGCCTTCTATGTGAAGATAAATATTTTTCTCCTCCCAGGTGGGCGATTATATATCTGCTTCTTGTGTGGTTTTTCTCCAAAAGTGTAATTCCAGCTAGCCTCATTCTAATCCCGTGTATGTGTTGCTAGATATAAAGGTATGAAATCAAGTCTTCTGTTGAGTACCTGATTATTTCATGCTTTCCAATTACCTCAGATAAATAATGAATTATTCTGTTTTGATTGAAGAAGAAAGACGGAAGAAAATGATGCATTATACGCTGTTTTTTTTGGGGGGGGGTCGTGAGAAAGAGAAAACCTGCAGAAAAGGCAAACAACCTCTTCTACGTTTAACGTTTGCTTCAGTGAAATGGAAGAACCTCATCATTTTTTTTTTTTTCTTTTTTATCTTTTCATCTGTATCCATTTTTTAATTTATCCAACAGATAAATTTATTTAATATGGAAAAATAAAATAATGCAGGATTTCCGCAGGTTGCCATTAGTATATATATTTTTTCTACGTCACATTACAAACAAGTTTTATTTTATTACATTTTTATTGTTGTTGTCTCAGTCGTCTGGGGGAAAAGGGCGTAGGACCTTTTACTGAAACGATCATGTCTTAAATGTCATCACAGCAATTCAATTTAAATAAATGTCTGTAAAGATGATATTGTCGGCACAGTAATATGCTGAAGAGACATTTTTATAGAACACATGTATTGCGGATTTTACAAGTAGTTATTGGATGAATGCAGATTTTGAAGAATTGAGTCTCTGATAAGGCATTACTGACTAGGTAGATCCCAAGGAAGAAGCTTATACTTCACATCAGGAGGGGGCATCTGAAGTTTCTGGAACACATAATGAGAAAGGAGGGCTTTGTGAATCTGATACTCATAGGGCGAATAGATGAAAAGAGAGACAAGGGAACAATGCGTGACATACCTGGCGGGCGCTTAAGCAAGTAGATGACGGAGCAGGTTCTGGGAGAAGTAGCAAAATGGACAACGGAATGGTGGGGAGAGCCATGATCGCCGACGTCCTGAAGGAACAAGGCACATAAAAGAATTTTCCAAGCAGTTGCTTGTTGGCAAATATATGTTCTTATCACTGGGATATGATCGTTGCAAGAATAAAAATATAAAAAATTATTTTAGTGCAAAAGTTTGATCAAGCATGACGTACGTAAGAAGACACTGTAATGTGTCGGTTTTCTAAATGAAGGCATCTGTCTTGTAAATCAATGTTCAAAATCTTTATTCTGTCTCTAACATTATAGCTAGTAGCAAAAGAGGTAACTAGTTTAACCAGCGCGTTGACTGGTACCCAATAAAGCTCGAACTCTTTATACTAATGAGACGAGATTGATGATTACTGCGCCATGGTAATTCTTTAAGTAGTGAGACTCTCAATCAGGTTCGAATTAGCCACGCTAACGAAATCACTTTAACCGTCTTTGCCTGGTTTTTAGGATTTAACTTATATAGATATCCCCCCCAAATTTAACATCATTTAAGATGTGATTATCTGAGTAACTACATGTCCAAGGCAAATGAGATTAAATAGGCTTCATGTTGACCAATAAAAAAATTATTTATCAAAATACGAACAAGATATTCAAAGGGATGTAAATTTTTATAACCGATTTTACAAAGCTTCACAAATGTTCAACATGCAAACCACCTGTGACAAGACACACATTAAGTTGGTAGTCCAGTTCTTGCCAAACACGCCGTAGCATGTCTTGCGTGACATTCTCCAGCACCTCAGTACGAACTTATCCCAATGAGAATCTACGAGAAAGATGGAGAGCGTTCCAGTAAAAATGACAATACGCTGTTGAAATGGACACCACGTTCACCTGACTTGACACCTTTTTTTTTTTTTTATATGGGTCTAAGTGAAAAGATAGGTCTATATCACCCCCTCTTCTTACAAGCCTAGAGGTACTTAAGCAAAGAATCACCAAGGCGCTGGACGATGTTACGCATGACATGCTACAACATGCTTGACAGATTCTGGACTACCGACTTGACATGTATCGTGTCACAGGCGGTAATGCATATTGAATATTTGTGAAATCGGTTATCAAATCTACATCCCTTTGAATATCGTGTTCAAATTTTGATAAATAAATATTTTATTGTTCAACATGAAACCAATTTAATTTCGTTTTCCTTGGACATGTAGTTATTCAGATATTCACATTTGAAAGGATGTCAATTATTTTGGACATACTGTACTTGTAAATTGATGTGCAAGACCAGCATGCTAACAATCTCGCTACAGTAGACACACGACAGAATAGTTATTAAGGATTTAAACACTTATTATTATTATTATTATTATTATTATTATCTTCTGCTGCAGCACTATTATCGTTCTCAACTGGATATTTGACGTCAAGTCGTACCTCTTTAAACAGAACTTTTCGCAGAAGATTTGTAGTGACAAACAACGCAAACTTCTCATACGATGGAATACGAAGTTTTATTCCGAATGTTTCGATGTAGAACTTTAAGTTCGGTGTTACAGACCCCAACGCCTCCATGATTACTGGAACAATAGTGGCCTCAACTTCAATCTAGAGTTCGGTCTATTATTTAAGCTTTGTATTATGGCCAATAGAAACATTCTTCTCAATGATGAGATATTTTCTTCTTTCTTTGTCAACGAAGCCGATGTCTGGTTTTCCTACGATTGACATGGAAACAAGAAAATGCTTTTATTAGTGAGAGAGCAATCCGCTAATAAAGTGACGCCGTCGTACAAATATACGACGTTCAGTATCTCCATCGTAGCATCCAGTCTAATAAGGGTATACCAGACACACTTGTCACAGCCAAATGTGTGATACATGGTGTGATAAGTTTTGATAAAAGCAGAGCATAACCTTGCAGGTTGGGCCCAGTTAGAAATACCACCCAGGTCGGGTAACCCAGTTTAGTTAAACGCTTTACGATTGATAATGCTCCCAAGTCGTCTTGGCTGCCTCATCCTTCGAACCTATAAAAGCCCAACCCTCTCGACATCCGGTATGATATTCTACCACTACTGTTGCTCTGCATTTTCTTGTTTACGTTCAATTCTTATTCTATGAGCAGTGTCCCGTCAAGATGTTGGTGATCATGGCTCTCCACAATTACCTGTCCATTGTAGTTTTTAGTATATTTTGTATTCTTGCTTCTCTTCTAATCTCGTTAGGCAAGGGTTATGCGCTGTTTTGCTCTATCCCTTTTACCTTCAATATGTCCTGTGTGTGTCAAATTCTCCAAGCCCTCTTTCCTCATGTGCTCTAGAAATTTCAACTCTCTCTATCTTTTCTATAAGTGTCTTTTTGTTTCCATTTTATCTACAACTATGACGTTGCTCACGTGTTCAGTTATGGTATCCTCAGCATGTATCTGTAGAACCACATTTCTGTTACATCAAGTCTTTTCTTCATCGGTGATGAGATTGTCCAGCATTCACTGCCATATAGAAGGGCCGATACTTCATAACAGTTCAGTACTCTTTCCTTTGTTTCTAACTATATTTTTCTCTTTTCTTAATACTTTGCTTAGCTTTTGGAAGGCATCTTTCGCTATCCCAATGCGCCTGTTAAAATACTTCCCAGATATTTAAATTGTACTTGCTTAATTTTTGCATCTCCAATTTGTAATTTGCATGTTGGGCTGTTCCTTTTGCTGACAACCATGCATTCTGTCTTCTTCCAATAGATAGATATATAGATTGAAGAAGTCCGGTGAGAAGACACATCCTTGTCTTACACTCCTTTCTATTTTTGTATATTTACTGAAATTCATTTTCTATCCATATGCAGGTGCTTTACTACCAGGATAGGTTCTGGATTATACCAAAATCTTTCCTAAATATATCAAGATGACCTAATACTTTCAAAGGTTCTTTTTTGATGTAATTTATCAAACGCTTTTGCACAATTTGCATTTTTACTGCTCTTCCCGAAATCATTCTGGGTATAAATATCGCATTTCTTTTTGCGGTGTCTTTAACGAACCCGAGCTCTTCTTGACCTTTTGCCATACTTTTGCATATGAAATTAAATATTCTGCTCACTAATGAATAATTATGATTTCTACGTTATCGGAGTTCACTACCCAGATGGATAAATATTTTGCTCCTGTCTATCTGTGGTGGTCTTTCTGATTACATAAAATTGTGTTGCATACACATACATACATACATATATATATATATATATATATATATATATATATATATATATATATATATATATATATATATATATATATATATGTGTGTGTGTGTGTTGAGGCAACAGATCATTATTTAAACATATATTATTAAATATAACAGACAATGTCTGATCTATTATGTCTGATCATGAGCCGTTCTAATATCTGAATGTTTGCTTTAATTTCTGGTGAAAATAAAGACAAAAATTGTCCAACATTTGGATATTTTTTTATTAAGTTGGTCCTAAGTTTTCGAGTTACATGAGGCATCCTCAGAATGGTTATACAGGCATGAAACAATGATATCCACCATCAAAGATGATATTCTGTTATGTTGATATAGAAAATTGCTATGCAACGTTAACGCGGTCACGGAATTGCAGATGCAGATCGTAAGTTCAAAATGCAGTTCTATGACGTCATACCACGTGATAGACCGAAGTATTACAGCACAACCAATGTCTAGATGCAATGTAATGATGTCAGCTGTTGTGACTAGTTTGAAATGGAATTTTGTTGAGTGTAGGTTGCTTCGTTTTAATATATATATATATATATATATATATATATATATATATATATATATACAAACAGGTTTGGTTAAATAATTCAGACATATGTCGATTAGTTTTCGTTGTGATCCTTTCAAGTTTGCGCATTAATTTCTTGGTAGCCTTAGAAAATTGATTAAGAAAAAGACCAAAATCTTCTTTCAAATAGTAAAGCAGCAAAACCCCCCGAAGGTGGTCTCAAATGAGATTGAAAGTACTCGGAGAAAATAAAAACTATTCGAAAGAAAGTTTTGCTATTTTTTTAAATCAATTTTCTAAGTTTACCAAAAAATAAATTAATCCGCGAACATTAAAGGATCACAAGGAAAACTAATCGACATGATATGTCGAAATTATTTTGAATGAAAATATGCTGCCTATACAATAAAAAAAGTTAATAAAATGTCAATTGTGAGAAAATTACAAAACTATAAAAATCACTGAAGACTTTTGCGCAGTACTGTTTATGCAGTTCAATCTTGTCAGTTTCCGGTTTAAATGCCAGTTTCACAATTTTGTAACCAAATTGAAATTGAAAACGTGGAACGTGTTGATTCCTATGACCACACTGTCGTCTAGATGTCTAAACGCTCTGATATTGAACACTCTTCTATAAGTATAAATACTAGTACATTTTATACTGGCAGTTAGCAGTGTTGATACCTATGTCCCCACTATATAAGGAAAAACAAAAAACTAGTGTCTAACGTAAACGTGATTTCTTTTTAATAAAAGTCCTAAAGCTTTTGAGGACTGTATTGAACAGTTTCAAGTGTATCTAATGGAAATAACATCCAACAACTCAACATCAATATTAAGGAAATACTTTGCTGTCATTATAACTCCGGTTTAAGATTTGACATCTTACCCACGTAGACAAGCATTCATCTAATATATATATATATATATATATATATATATATATATATATATATATATATATATATATTACATTTGAATGATAACTCTAACATTTTTAGGCATTTAAAACAACATGCCTGGCCGCGTACACAATTCCGGAAAATCCTTGTTGAAAACACAACTATACTTAAACATGAAAACAATAAACAAAAACTAAAAATTCTTGATGGTATATACATAAAACAGTTGAAACCTAACCTGAACAAAATAAACTATGAAATCTCCACAAATATTCTTAAATGCCTATAATTTATAAAAGAAGCCATTGGTTTATACCAACAGTTTCCCATACTTAATACTTCTCGTTTTCACTCTCGTGCGGTCATGTGTGACGTTATGAGCTGCGACGCGATTTTTGCTTCCGCGTTTCGTATACACGAGTTAGTCGTTGCTTTGAAATTTTTCATGCCATAAAAACAGACTATCGCTATTGTTTCGTCCGTGTATTGTTTGATATATTGAAAAGTGATTGTCATCTTTGATAATGGCTTATGTAAGCTGAAAGGTTAGATTGGATTCAAACATGTATCAATATGGTGATTTCTTTTCGTCTTTCAATGATAATATTATTAAACTTATCAGACAATATGAAAGGAACTTACTTAAAATAAACAGACAAAACGTGTCTATATTATTTAATGAAACATGCATTAATGAAAAATTGCTGCCTAAATATACACTATATATATATATATATATATATATATATATATATATATATATATATATATATATATATATATATATGAAATTTTGACCTTATTGGAGTCATTTTCAAACCTAAATGAAAAACATTAAAATAATTAAAAACATTCTAAAACTTTCACAGCGCTATATATCTATATCTATATATATATATATATATATATATATATATATATATATATATATATATATATATATATCTGTTATTGAACATTCTTTCCCGATAAATATAAACAAATTTTATCCCCCCATCCATCCATATATATATATATATATATATATATATATATATATATAGATAGTTATTTATCCGTTGAAAAGACTTATAAGCTATTTTCATTCTAGTTTTCTTATCGAACACTTGAAACTGATCACCTTTTTATAAACGCATCAAATTCTAGTAATTTCATGTGTTTTGTTAGGTTATGTACTTCGTGAGAGCGCTAAAAACAGAGCATAGCATCATGAAAAAGACGCCAAACTTGACGAAAACAAAATTTTAGCGTCTAAATGTTTATATTATTATTGAGACCAAAGATCAAAGTATTTTTTAATTATCTTTTAAAATTTTTCTTTCTTTTTAGAACATTCTAAATTTTGATTAAAAAAAAAACTTGTTTCTCTTTGTGTCATCGGAACTAGTAAAATAACATAAAATTTTAGCGCATTTTTTTCTGTATGACAGACATTAATTTTGAAAATCTTGCAAAATAAAAATTTAATGAAACTTTCATAAACTATTCACAAATGATGGAATTTATTATATGTTTTTTCTTTTTTAAAGTAATGGCAATTTCTTTTTTTCATATGTAATACCCCCCCCCACAAACTAAATGTACGAAAACTCTATAATTTCAATTTTGGGAAGATTAGTGATAATATTAATTAAAAGCACAAGGCTTTGAGGAAACCAAATCATGGTTTTTTTTTTTGTTCAGTTTTTTTTTTTTAGTTTGTTTTTTTTTATTTTAGTTGGACCACCTCTACCTGAAAATCGTCTCTGAATTGTAACATACAAAACTCAATAAAACAAAAATATTATTTAATTTCAAAACTTTTAATTGCTTTTATTTATTTCAATGAACATGGACAATATTGTCTGAAAGCAAAAAGATATTTCGATGAAAAATGAATTTTTAAAACAATTATTTGTTATTTCTTAAATATTTTATTATTTTTACATTATGTTGTTAATTCTAAAATTAGGGGAAAATTTGTAAAATTTAACGAATGTTATTATTAATTAGATATATATTTACAGATTATAATTTCCAAAGCTTTTTACAAACTAACGAACAACAGTATTTTGTGTCAATAATAACACTGTAAATCAAATCTACGGAAGACTGGAAGTATCATACGTTATTGCACGCATGATACTTCCGGTCTTCCGTAGATTTGATTTACAGTGTTACGTCACGTAGATTGAGTTTCTGTCCCGTAATTAACTTTAATACTGAATTTTTAATTCAATTATTTTTTTATTTCTTTAATTATAATAGATTTTTACATTTAAGTTGTTAAAATATTATAAAATTAGTTAAAAGCCGCATTCAGTTTCGTAAATGTCCTTTTGAGATATAGATTTATTTTTGCGAAACACGTGTGAAGTTAATTTGATTTTTCAATTTCAACTGAGAAGGGTACCTACAAGTATCAGTATCATCTTATGAAATTTAAATTTGTATTCTATGTACACTTCTGATAAAATTTCCTGAGAAAGGTACCTATAAATTAATTAGATACTTTTCTTATGAAATTTAATCTCACTATCAACACTCTTAATTTCTTTATAATATATTTTCCATAAAGCATCGTAAACGTAAAGGTGAAAGCTAAGTACAAAAAAATAAAAAAATTAGAACGCTGAAAGTTTTCCTTAAAAATAACGAGGTGAACAATTTGTTCACTTAAATCTAAATAACTTCACATCTCTCCTTCCGTAGAAGAAATTATCCTCACGTAAGCTATCAAAACGTCACGAATGTCTTTCGGCGCAGAAACTAAGCTGAGCGTGGTTCAAAATATTTTAAATAAACATTATAATTTCTGATTTTCTTAAAATAAGTTTTGAAAAAATTATAATTGATTTTTAAAAGAATTTCAAAGTGAGATTTTCATTTTCCTTTTTTATAAATTGGAAAAAATGGCTGACATGATCGATTAGCTGTCAATTTTGCTGACTAAAAAAAACAAGATTTTTAACGAAAATTTTGGACGTGCTAGGAACGATTAAAAAATGTAAAAAAAATACCCCCAAAATAGTTTGATCTTTCCTCTTAATAATAACATAAACATTTAAATGATAAAGTTTTGTTTTCGTCAAGTTTGGTGTCTTTTTCGTCATGCTATACTCTTTTCGAATTTTTCCCAATTCGACACACTCAAACCACCCGGTCCTCTACACTGTCATGTACTAATCACACACACACACACACAAAAATTAATTTTTGATATGGTCAGTTAGTCCTTCCCAACGGCCAGTCTCATATTTCAAGAATATACCTTGAAGCAGCTGAATGTGTTTTGTTTTGTAAGCATGTCTCGATTCAAAGTAAATGCCATTTTTTTTAAATGTCTGATTGAAACCACCTGACTTTGAATGATTGGAGCAGTACAATCTTCAAGAAATTAATTTATAGTGTTCAGAACTCGAGTTAAACTTTGCTTAAAGAAAACAATTATTTCTTTATTCTTTATTTAAACTAGTTCAGATAAAAACAGTAATATAAAGAATCTAAAATGGCGCATTTTTATTTTGTCCAATCATTTTTTTTTCTCTTAATTGAAAACATTTTAAAGTAAATTCTAAAATTCTGTCTCGTTCGCATTGAAAGCAGGTCACGTGATTTTTATGCTACCAAAAAAAAAAAAAAAAAAAAAAAAAAATTTTCAAAATGTCGAATACAATACGCAGTACAAACTGATGAAAAAAGAAAATTTAATTTCCGAAGTGCATTCCACAGGAGATTTTTCGATGTCATAAAACTCAACTCGAAATCTCGGTTGAAGAGTCGGTAAATACATCAACCAACCAACCAGACAAACAAATCTACTCGAAATTTAAGCTGACACTAATTTTCAACAACTTTCACCAAATTCGTTTCATCTGTAAATTCGGTCAGGATTGTGTCAGCAAGTTTTGTTTTTCTTGCAGCAAGCCTTTTGATATATCTTCTTTTTTTTTTTTTTTTTGTCTTATTTTCAAAGAGACCAAACTGTCATCTCGCAAAAAGATCTAACGAAAATAACTTTCTGTTGATAAATTAGATTTAAGGTTAAGAAGAATAGAAAAAGCGTTTATTCTATTTATAGACTTTTGCAAAATCCTTCCAAAATTTATCCGAGCGCAGCTGAAGGACACAAAATAATGGAAGGAATAGTAATTAATAAGTTGACAAATTCTCCAAATGATTTTATAGCGTATTAGCTTAATATTTAGAATTCTGATTCACAAAATGTCTTTAATTGCAGACATTTTTTGTTGTTTTTTGTTTGTCCTAATTGTGGAATGTATTTAAGTTGTATGGGTGGGAGTCCACTTTGTCTGCCAAGACGCCCACTAAGTGGCGTTACATTTAGAAATATATGGGGAAGGGGCGCATATATATATATGTGTGTGTGTGTGTTGTGTATTAAGACAGCAATGTCGCTTTTATACATGTTTCATTAAATACGACAGACAGGGTACTGCAATTAAGCTTTTTATTTAATTTTTCTTGTGTGTTCGTACAAGTGTTTTTTTTTTTCTGTACACAGTGTGTAGAAACTGTCCAAACGTTCTGTTCCGAGAGCTTCCGGCTATACTTTTCCATTATTGTTTTTACTTTTAACTGAATCTATGAATTGTGTTATGCATGAATTTAGAGTTATTGGAATGTTTTATTTTCCAAACCTGGTCAGCACATTGTAGCCATGTTCGTAAAAACATGTTCGTAAAATTGCCTCTCTTTATTTAATCCAATACGAAACAATATAATTTACATTCGATATTCAGTTGTTGAAAGTAACAGAAACAGACAGATGTAAACATACTAGCGAGACTGGATTTGATGAAGTCTAATGTCGTGCTATTTCCATACTAACCCTCAGGCTGAATATTTTTTGATGGGTTGTCTTCCTAATGAACCTGAGAATCAAACTCATTAAAAATTGACACTTTCGGAAGTACGTTTTGTTTATAAGATTTGTTTGATTATAATAAATGACTCCATTGGTATCTGAGGAGAAAGCCATCTGTTGTAAGGAAGTTTTACATTAATCCTTAAATGGAAAAAAAACAAAAAACTTATTAATTGGTTGTACATTGGGGGCCATTTTTGTTCAATTCTCCGATCTTCCCCGAAACTGTCAGACAACTTTCTTTAACAAATAAATGAGAGAGTAACTCCGAAAATTATACACAATTCTAATCAGTCTCCAGTGAATAAACATGGTTCATTTACAATTGTTAGATGATGTGAGTAAATGAGTGGGGGCTGGGGGTAAACAAAATTATCCTAATTGTTAAGTAAATATTGATAACATACAAAAATGATTTTCGAAGATGCTGTTATATTTCTACTTAAATCATAAATACAGATGCGAATGGGCGTAACAGAAAACAAAACTTGCGAATTCGTTTTAAATTCTGGGTGTTGTTTGGTTTGATCATGTGTCAAGGGACTCTGTGTTTATGTTAATTCTGGCGCAAATGTCTGAAATGAGACGGAAAATAAATCAAGCCCAGTTGAACATTTTATTAATGAAGACGCACAAATGACAATTGTGAATTTTAGATGCATTTTCTGAAGTTCTTATTAAAGATTGTCCTATTCTTGCACAGACCATGAGACACACGACCGTCCAAGACACAAACAAAGAGGTAAATAAATTTAAAATTAAATCAAAAATGTTTTTTTAGAAAGTATGAATTGTCTCCAGAATTTTGTTTGAAAAGAAGACTAGATTTCGCGAGTTAGACTAGCGGTCACGTAGCACAATCTTCTTTTCTTAGTCTTTAACTACACATAAATGCGAAGATACACAGAAATATGTTTTGAAAAGTTTACATGCAGCTGGCGTTTTAGTGTAAACGAGACTTGAGAATTCGTTTTGAATTCTAGGCGAGACATCTTATGCTAACTTGACTTTGAGAAAGATATAAATCTAACTTCTCTTCCTATTCCATGTTAGATAAACACTCGTCACTTGTATGATGTGACTGACTGAATTGGCAAAGACAAGTGACTACTTGCAGATTCTAGTTAATATCCTACGTAGCCAATTATTGTCAAGGTTGTCACACTTAGTTTGATAGTTGACGTACTTGCACATTTCTCATCAGTGTCAATCGCTGGTGTTCGAGCCTTGGTAAAGGCCACAAGGTTGAATATTGGTTTTTCAAAATGTGAAAACTCTTTCACATATGTTAAATCAGAAATAAGGAGTTGAGTTTTCTGGGATACATTGTAAGGAAAGAGGGCCTAGAAATTTTGAAACCCACAAGACATTGAAGGAATGGGGGGGGGAACAGAGAGGAAACAGAAATTAACCTACCGAACGCATTTTGTGTAGATAGAAGAGAGGGGACAAAGGTGTGTAGTAAAAGGTCAAACGTTGCTTCGAACGACAAAGGTCAGGAGGACGTGGAGAGCCATTACCGTCCACATCCTGAAATAATTTATTTACAAATTGTTTTATTATAGTCTCTTCTTATATAGTTACCTTGGATTAGTGTTTAATAGTCTAAACTAGTAGATAATTTGATATTCAATGGAAAAGTCTGAGTTGAATAAATATATTGGCAATCATTATTTGTTGTGTGTTTAGAATACTTGCGATGTTACTAATATCGGTAACTTATTCGTATTTTAGGCCGACGATTATAAAAAAAAACCTATGGGATTACCCCACTTGTCTGCTAAGGATTTTCTGCTAACAACCACTACATCGTATTGTTAAGAAAGCAGTATAAATCTCACACACACTCACACACAGAGAATTCCCTACAAATAGGACGTGTCTCGTTTCCCCTTGGTAAAGGAGGCCTTTTGGCCACCAGCAAACCAACTTTTACTGTGAGCATAATATAGAGCAGCGCATACAGTCTCCCTCCTTAATTATATCAAAACAAGAAACTCTTCTCAAATGTCAGTCTCTGTACGCACCTTAATTTACCATTTTGTGTTTAGTTTGCCAAGGCAATAAAAATGTTTGTATATTCATTCTAATACTTTCTTACTGAAAGAAGCTCTAGTGTGATCATAATTCTATTCGTTAATATTACATCACTCTCTTACTCAAAATCTCTCTTCAATAAGTAGTAACGCCGATACAATCTATAAGAATCTAATACCGGAAAGTTAGTTTCAGAAAAAATTAAATAAAACTTAGAAATCAGAACTACGAAAGTTCAGATTTGTAACTTTTATTTTACCAATTTGCTCATACCGTCAAAAATGTCGGCATATATATATAATTGATATTTTCTTAAGATATTATGTTTTAACAAATGAATTTTTCTTTTTCTAATTATTACTATTATTATTGTCGTTGTTGTACTCGGATCTTTCATGAAGTTTTTCATCAACCGGTTTCGTAAACATATTAGAGTTCGCCATTATCATAATATAGACACTGCCACCTGGCGTCGTCACTAATATTTTAGTTCTCTCTCTCCCTCTCTCTTTAAACAAAAAATATAATACACATGGCGTATTAAACAGTATGATTGTTGCAGGAAAGAAACAAAACTGAGACGAAACATTTCAAAAGGAAAATGTCTGCAATCTTGAAATCTTTTGTTCTAATTCCAATCACCGATTCCGTCTCTTATTTCATACGCGCCATTTTATAAAAGACACAATGCCATTTTTTTTTCTGGTGCCATGTTGCAGAAACAATGATTTTTCCCACCTACTACAAATGCCGAATGCCAAAAAATATGACATAGACTAAAACAGTGCTACTTACTGCCGATGAAAGCAGCAAGCAATGGGTTATTCTTGACCAAAGTTTCCTTCCTTTTATATCGAATTCTGGTAGAATGCTGAAATAAAAGCCGATGGGGGAGGGGAGAATATGAAGAATTTTCGCCTGACCAGCGTAGCACACGAGCATCAAAAATGTGAAAGGAATAGAGCAGTCACCTGAAAATAAATATTTGATGGTAAAATTTAAATCTCAGTGAATGGAAATTTTTCAACGATGTTGACAAATTCTTTAGGTCGACAAGGAAGCATGGTATAGTAATCGATAGCGACTCGGATTGAGGAATCGAATTCGAATTCCAGTCGAATCCATTACATTCACTTAGGTGCTAATACCGTCGGGGAAGGTATGAATCTTCTTCTTCTTCTCCTCCCTCCTTCTATGGGTAAATAGCAGGACAGACTGGGTTCTCTATGTCCTCTCTTGGATGGTAACTGGTCTACCGCAGAAAGAAATGGCAACCTACTGCGGCAAAAAATCTGTCTCGTCATTCATGTATCTTTCGATACATGATCGTCTAAGTGTGTATCACGCATGGCACATAACTGACTGACTGTGTGCCTACAATTCGACAAACAAGGTTGGAAGGAAATTCGTAAATCTGACAAAAGAAGTCCAATGGCAAAAAACTGTTCCAGTCTTATCAGTTGTGTTTCCGGAGACGCGGAAAAAATTGTTTCTCTTGATTCTTACCTTCTTCTGTGCGTAGGGGAATGTCAATATTGAAAGTTTACAAGAGACACAGTCGAGTGCTTTAATTCTGTATATGAAATCCTGGTACGAATGTATCTTGAAATACTTGCATTGATAAACCTGTATATTGATAGAAAAGCATTCACATGACTGCGACTGGATTTTCAAACAAGTGTCGTCGCTTCATTCATCCTCAAATATGTGGCTTACATTAATATATATAAAAGAGATAGCTGACCACACAGGTGACTGGCGGATTTGCCCATTTGGTAGGTCGATATTCAGTTGATAGCCAACAAGTTAGTAAGAACAGTGCCAAATCCTACGGGAAGTCTAATGGCCAGACAATTTCGCTAATGAAAAAAAAATATATAAAATTAAAAACTGTCTACGATATACCAATTGGAATGAATACGTTTTTGAAAGTTCAATTCATAAATTATTAGTTTCTTAATTTGTGTTTTTTTTTTATGTAGGGTCGTCGAAATATATTTCAAACATCTTCAGTTATAGAGTATTGGCTGACCATTAGACTTCCGGTAATATTTGGCGCTGTTCTTACTAACTTGTTGGCTATCAACTGAACGTCGACTGACCAAATGGGCAAATCCGCCGGTCAACTGTCTCCCTTTTATATATATTCATGGTGAAAAGCATTTAATCACATTTATACTATTTTACTGATCACGTGACTTGCTTTCATTGGCCCTCGTTTACTATTGATGTGTATCTTATAAAGTCGAATCACGCTGCTGAATTATTACATGAAACGCTGAATTTGTATTTCGATGGAACTGACATGAACTGGCTGATACTAAAATTACAATTCTATCATTCGATTGTAGTACTAAAGAGCTTGAATATTATGTTTTCAAGGAAAAAACTTATTGGCTTGTCTTTAAATACTGGCGTTAACAAATATTGCAAACTTGTGAAAACTGGATCCAAATCTAGTCGTTTGCTAGTAAAGCGAATTTCATTCTATGCTAATAAAATGTACCTCTTGGTATCAAAGTTATTTTGGGGAAGTGTACATTGAGTTATGGATACCAAAGTTACGTCCGAGAAAATATATTCATATTTACTAAGTTTGGTACAAGGCTATAAGTATGGAGCACTCGGTGACAAAGAAAATAAAAGTATATTAATGTATAAATATTAACCTACAAAAGAAAACTTCTGTTGCGTAGTTAAAAAATAAATAAATTGTAAACTTTTGGAGTGATACCAGGACCAGATGTTGAACAAACTCATGTCAGCCATGTTGTCAGTTTACTTCTTGGAATGGCTGGCAAACCGCCCCAGTCGACTCGGCTATTTGCTTAAGAGAAGGAAATTCCAACTGGGAAGCTACCAACTTTGAACCATATTATCATAAATCTGACGTCACTGGTACATGTGCATTTCCGATTTAAAAAGTCAGAGTCGGTAATGCGAGAAGTATGAAGGCTCTTCCACGTGTCTCATGTAACAATCATAAAAAAAATACACATCACATACACACACACACACATACATATATATATATATATATATATATATATATATATATATATATATATATATATATATATGAATTTGTAGGTCTGGTGAAGTGGATCGTGATTACGATTCCAATGTAATAAATTATAACCATGGAGTATTAGTGTTTGAACCTTTATTTATATATATATATAACATATATATATATCTTGAGAACGATATTGTGGCAAAAGTTTTCTTGTAACGCATTTCGTCCTTTAGGACTTCATCGGATTAAATTTGTTATGTTGATGCGACTACGCATGCGCATGACCGAGGGATGCTGGGAATTTTAATTTTTAAATTTAAACGAGTCAATTTCATTTAAATGTTTTTCTTTTTGTTTCCTTCATATATAAAAACCAGTTTTAGTTAAATTTGGAGCAAAGCCATATATATATATAAATTTCTGCATAAAAACAAGAAAAGTTGTTGTTTGTCTTGTGGTTAAAATCGATTTATTTCCTATAATTAGCAGAGGTTGATGACTGAGCTTTCGTAAAATCCAGTCGTTCAAATTCTCATTATCTGAACATGGAGACCCTCCTCGAGTGTTTATTTGGCTTTGTAATGTGCCAAATTAGGTTGAGTAAATCGCAAGTGGGTGCAGTTGCCTCTGCCCGAATAGAGGCCGGACTCTGAGTTGATAAAGGAGAAAATATCACTCCGCCCACACCTCAGGCGTGCTCTCCGCTACCCACTAAAATAGCTGTGTTTTGGTGGAGGTAGAAAAAGTTATTAGAGCATGACCCAAAAGCAGGTGCAAATAGCTAGCTACAAGTTGGTTGAAAAATTGTCACTACCTGTTTGAATAGGCGCGAAACGAAACTATTTGCGACCAGTCACACGGAAGCCTAAGGAGAATCAAAACAAATAAAACAAAAACCTGTGAAGAAAAAGATATTCAATGTAATCAGAGAGAAAGTCTACGGTGAAAATGGATTCAAGAAAATGTAAAGAAAAATTTTTATCAAAACAACTTTTGTCAGATCTTTACGGTTTAGGCTAAAAAATAATTGAGTTCAGTGTTTAGTTTGATTCATGTTTTCATAAAAATGAGGAGATAAAATATTTACCTGTCACCCATTCCTTTCCTACGGCATTCCAGAGAAACATTTTCTGACTTGCATGAGACGAATTTTCTTCTCTATTTCGAGATTGTAAAGCCAATACTTTACATTATATTTGGTATCTGAGGATCCTTCTCGCTAGCAACATTTTCCCATGGTACTACGCTTCAAAGACAAATCTTCAGAAATGCTTAGAGAACATGTCTGTTTTGTGTGATCCTTGTACCAATGTTGTAGTGAAGGTAAACGAGATCCCATATTAAAAATAATTGTGGGAATGGTGGATAGATCTTAGCACGACCAAACTTTAAAAACACCTTTACGGAACTTGGAGTTTGTGATAGTTTCGTATTTCACCCAGGAGGAAATGCTCTGTGTTCAAATACTGATTTTCAAGGTTGGTCCTCCCTACTTAAAACTTCGCATAGCTCAATTTTCCTTTCAAACGATTTGCCCTGTGACATCTCACTGCTTCGTCTGCTTAAACATTTATTAAGTTTCTCTTGGTCAACTGGCCTTAACAAATGGGAACATTAAACTGTGTCTGGTTTGAAAGACTAGCTTACTGTCCCTTGTTATATAGCAAGTCAAGGCAGTGTCGCTAGAACAATCTACCCACGTTGATTAAATAAAGAGTTCGGTTCGAAATTCGAACGTAGATCACCTGAAGAAGGTTGGAGCATAGAAAGGCCGAAATCTAGAATATGGCAATAAAGATGAAGACGACAGCCTGAACAATATAAATAGTTACAATACTTCATCTCAGAAATATAGACAAAATTAAACTTTTATTTTGCAAAACCGAAAATATTGTTTCAGGAAAAAAATGTTAGAATGAAAATAAAGATGTTTTCGTTATTTCATTATCTTCTTTCTGACGGCCAAACGTATTGTTTTCCGTGAGGGAATTTGTCATTAAAGAAATATACAACTAATAAAATCACGTGCTATCTTTGAGAAAACATTCTAACGTCTTTGGCTTCTGCTAAGGCATAAAACTAAACATTCAGGTTACTATTCAATGCCACTAATATATTCACAACGGCAGTCAATTTGGTATTTCTTAAATGCCGCCTAAAAAATGGTGCCGTGAATCTGGGTTGTTAGTTTCGATTAAAAAACATCAGTTTTCCAAAATATTTTAATGATTTATTTTACACGTTTCTTTTGAGTCCCCTCCCCCCGAATAGTGACTTAAAACAGAAACGAAGTGACAGAAAGTCATCTCATTTTTTTTGCATATTCCCGCCAACTGTTTTGTGAATGAGTTACAGCATGTTTTCTCAAATCTCCAACACATTTCTCTGCCGCAGGATCTAAACAGTCTCAATTCTTCCACGATTCGATTCTAATGTTTACAAGTGTTCCGCGTATTATAGACATGACCTTTGTAAATGTTGCATACTTTGCTCAGTATCTGGTATTTTTCACTTTATTTTTACTCTGCGGTCTGTTGATACAGTCACGCCTACCCACCTGGGCAGGTAGTCTTCTCTGCCTTAATTACGACAATTGAGGTCCGTCTCAATGTTAAAGACCCAATGTATTTTTTTTCTACAACAGTTTCTCGTTTATGCTGATATTGTTTTCAGCGGGTTTCATTTTCCCTATTTTGTCAGGCCTTTTTTTTGGTCTCCACAAAGGTGACATTTTTATTTTCCAGGTTTTGTCTCCATTATTGTTTACACAATTTAAATGCTGTTGGAAACATAGCTTATTTGAAATTCCAATCTGATTTTGTGAAATGATTTTGGGAATAGGCAGCGCTCTTTCAATCCCACCAGATACACAGAATCACCTTCTTCGGACACCGACCATCTTGTGGAATGGTGTCTCATTCCGTTTTCTTCCACGACCCTTTTTACTTCATATTTTTGTAAACAAACCATTTTTCATAGTTTGTCATTGTTCTTTTAAAACAGGAGTTGTTTTTGTTGTTTGAACAGAGAATCGCAGATGGAAACGTGATCCATTCATTTCTTTCCCGTTAAATTGTGAATCACCCAAACATAGCGATTCACATATCCAATTGTATTCAAATACCTTACAACGCTCATAGGAGATATAAGGAGTACATCTGCGATGTCCCGCCAACATTTCAATTTGGTCATCATCAATGACTAAAAGTTTGATGGAACATTATTGGTTTTCCAGATTAAAATTTCCACTTCTGAACTAAGCAATTCATTTAAAAATAGTACTCTTTGCTATGGCACCATCTGCATAAATGGCACAGAGATTTTTTGCTATTTTTCCTTTCCGGAAATAAAAGCGCATCAAATGACGAAATGCATCACATTTTCCTTTACAATTCACAATCCACTCACGAAACGCGTATGCAAAGAAGCGTTGAGATGTTAACTTTCAGAATATATTCAAATTCAGGGCCTTCTTATTCCTGTTGGAGGAACCCCTCCTTGATTGACCATGTCTTCAGAAGTGTATCCGTACTCGCTACTCTTCATCAATTACGGGCTGATGGTCGGGTGGATGGTCATTAATTCTGAGGACTTCAGCCGCACTTTCGCAGCTCTTGTTTTTGTGTTACTAATATCTAAAAAAAAAAAAACAACTAAAGTACTTTCTTTTTCCAGGTTTTCAGATAAGACGTTTAGCCATCTTGATACGAGTTGTCGTAAGAATCACTGAAATACTCTGAGTTATTCAGCTAGAAAGAGAATAGGTGAAAATCATTTTGTGTCAACCCCACTGTCTTCCCAAATGAGCAATGGTGAGAGGAAAAAGAAAATTCAGGCCTTCAGTAATGGTACCAATATTCATACTCTGGCTTCCATCTTCAAAGTCTATTCAAGAACCATCACGAGAACGATGAATAAGTTTAAAAAAGAGGGTGACAGTAGAGAGGAAAACTGGAACAGGAATAGGGATCATTCCAACTTAGAGCTACATTAGAAAAGATCCATCTCAATCCACAAGACGTTTGGCACGTGAGGAAAAGTTTCAGCTATGACAGTCCAAAGAGCAGTGAAAAAAAGACTTGAAAATGAAATCCTATGTGAAACTTGTGAGTTAGTCCAGAACAGAAAGTTAGACGGTTAGAAAGGTCGAAGATCATCTTGAATAAATTGGAAAATGATCGTGGAATTATATATATATTATGAGAGAGGTGTGTGTATGTGCACATATACTGGGTGTACCAATAAATTTACAAACTTTAGTGTGTTTCTCACACCAAAACAAGCTCAAAAGTTCATATAAGCATATGTCCGGAAATCCTTCGTTTTTGCATTATGAAGATTACAGCAGACGCTGTTAAATGTACAATCCAAGATACAATCCAAAAACACTTTTACAAACTTTGGCGGCGGGTTCCTGACACTAAAACAAGGTAAAATGTCCAAAAAGCTATCGTTGTACCTCAACACAGCAACTCATAACAAATGTTCAAAATGTCCTACGCCTGATCTTACACACGCATGAACCCGTCGGATAATTGACTGGCGGACCCTTACAAATACTCCCACACGGTGTCAAATGGTTTCGCAGATAAAGCGTCTCGGAATTATTAATGTCTGCTGCATAAACCAATTGTTTTTTTAGGTGGTCAAATGATTGAGGTCGGGGGAATATGCAGGCCATGAAACCAGTCCAGACCCTATCCATCTTTCATGATAGATGTCATTCAGCGCATCGCGAACAATGTGACTAAAATTTGCTGGAACTCCTTCATGCATGAACCACATGCGTCTTCGTATTAGCAGGGGTACATCCTCTAGCAGAACTGGAAGTGTGTTCGAAATAAAGCGTAAACGTCTCCTGTAAGACGTACTGAAAGAACATATGGACCTACCAGACAGTCACCTACAATTCCAGTCGACACACTAATCGTAAACTGATACTGGTGTCTAACCTGTATTGTAGCATGAAGATTCTGATCCTCATACAACTGTCGGTTGTGTAAATTTTTTTTATTCCATCTCTTTCAAATGTTGTCTCATTCGTAAACAAAACTTAAGAGACAATCAACGGATCGTCATTTTGTGCAATGAACCATCGACAAAAGTTTTTCCATGGTGAGTAATCAGAGGGCAAAAGACCCTGCACACGGTGCAAATGGTACATATACAGGAGCTGTTCTTTAAGTACCCTCCATACAGTACTATGAGATGTACGACATGTTAGGGTCACTTGACGTGTGCTGATACCCGGATCATCTCCGACAGCGTGTAGAATGTCAGGCGTGTGATCCATAGTTTGTGATGCCACGGATCTTGTCTCAGCAAGATGATGATAAACAGCAGCAAATGGATGACTAATCGGCCTTCGGTCTGAAACGTAATCTGATACAGCCGTACAGGTTCGCGACGATTACCATTCGCGCGGCCGTATGTAAAACTCATATCTGCCTGCTCACGATATGAATATCTTGCCATTGTTAAACAAAACACTTCTCAGTTAACTAACTACTACAAACGTTAAATGTTGAAGACACCACTAGCCACAAATGTACACGAATGACAAATGTAATCTAGTCTACATGGGAATACATCATCTACAGTAAGCTTACTTTAAACTTAATAACTCAAAAACGAAGTATTGTTTATATAAACTTGTGTTCTTGTTTTGGTGTGATGAACACGCCCCCAACGTTTGTAAAAGTATTTTTTCTACACCCTGTATGTGAATATTCACGTGTGTGTGTGTATTATTTACATTGTTCGGATTGTTGTCTTCAGTACCATATTCACGACGTTTCGGCCGTTGTACACTCCGGCCATCACCAGGTAACTGGAATTTCGAACTGAAACCTTTATTTCGCTCACCACTCTTTTCAATGTCTTAGTTATCTCCCTTTAACTCAACTCTCTAAGTTCTTGTTCATCACTGCAGTAACCAGCCATTGAACTTACAACTCTTTGTATCAAGGTCACTGGATCCAACCAACAGGGATCCACTGGACCACGTGTCCTTGAGGACATCAGTGTATGAATTTTTGGGACTTATTAACTTAATGTTTCAGTAATCATTTTTACCAGAGCTCGTATTGCAATCTTGTTGCTTTTCTCTAGCACTTCGTATTACGGTTTCCCATATTGTACCGATTCCTTAAGCTTTCGTATTTTCCAGTGATTTTCTCTGTCTATTTTCTCTGTCAACCTCATCCCACATGGGGGGGGTATTTCTCTTTTCCCTCCATATGTGGTCAACTACGCCCGATTTTTCTATTTCCCTTCATGTCACGGCTTTACAATGTTCTTGCAGTCTTACCTTAAGGCGCGGCCTGTTTTTCCTTTATATCTCTTACCACAGCTGCACGGGATGGTGTACACACAGTCCAAATATAGAAATGAGTACAATATGGGAACCAGTAATACGCAATGCTAGGGAAAAACAATAATAACAACAAAATTGCAATATGAGCTCTGGTAAAAATGTTATCGTGAATCTTTGAAAGTAGTTATTTTAAAAGTAGATATAAATGTTAAAACAAAACAAGGAGGAAGAGCAAAAATTTAAAAAAATGCTCCTCACCGTAATTTTTAAATAAATCATTATTTTTAACCTCTTGCTCTCACCCACTTTTTAAAAATATATTTTGTGTATATATTAATATTTACTTTTTGAAGAGGATATTGTAAAATGCTGGCAGCAGAAAAATTGAACGTAGGTAGCAGGAAGCGAAGCCGGGCAATTAACTCATTTATCTCCTAAGTCAATGGCAGGCGCCAATTCTCCTCTGTTACGTTTGGATGACCATTAGAACTGTATGTACACTTGTCAGGGTGTGTTTTTAATAGTGAACAAATGACAATCGTTTTTTTTTCTAGGAATAAGGGATGGAGAAGTGGCAGTCGTTTGGAAATAAAGCTGTATCTGTCACCCTCTCCTAACCCCCCACCCAACCTCAACTAAACTTCCGTGCACCTGCCGACCGATATCGTCTTTCAAGTACCTTGTCATGAAATCGTCGTTCAACTGGTACAACTTGTTTTCGACCAATGGTGACAGGGTCATGTGCGCTCGGACATAAAATGCAAAACTTTCCCTTCATTCGTTGGCACCCACTTTGTTGGTTCGGTGGTAATTTTTTTTTTTATCCTCATGACATTTATATCAAGTAATCAAATAGTTGAAATCAGTGGAATGAAGGCTTCATTTCGACGATCAACTCCTAACTTACTTTTAGTACAAGGTTACAAATATGAGCGCCTGAACAAAGACAGCTTTGCAAATTATTCGATTTTTTTCCTTTATGCTAAGGTTCACTTAATACAAGGCTCAAAAGCCACTCGTGGTAGAATTTTTTACTGACTTAAGGCTGTTGTTATCTGAACATAAGTTGAGGTAGAAGGTTATGAGCCTAAAAAGGATATATAGCACTTGATCTATGACTTGAAGAGGTTAACATGGCTGTTTCCAAGAAAGCGTTCACGCGGGAATGCGTTCCACGAAGTAGCAGTTCTCAAGAAAAAGTTGGCAGTTAAGCTTCCTCTTTACAAATAGAATATGGGGGAAACGTGGATGATTTGATTCCGTGAAAGTAGCATGGTGTGTCCTACCTGTATTCATCTGAACGAATGGTACTAAAGTGTGGAGCTCATCTGAACATTTACCATCTCAATGCTGCATCTTGGCGGGCGGGGGGCGGAAATAGATCCTCCAACTTTCTCCTTCCTGCACCCCACTTCTTGATATTTTTAACAAGTCTATATTTTTAAAATATCTGATATCTCCGTCGTCAGTTGAACATGTTATAGAAAAGATCAAAATGTTCAACCCCAAAATCTCTTCGAGAATTAATTATTGATCTTTTTAATTAAATATCAAGTCAATCAATTACAATCGATAATTTATAATTAAACCAAATATTTCAGGGACTCCCTCAATCAATGACTACATTTTCTCTCATTCACTGCCAAACAGGATATTCAATATTAAATAGCAGCTGATAACTCTTTTCTTTATTTCTAAGAGCATTTTCCCTTCTCTTAATACTTGGCTTAACTTCTTAGACATCTGTCACTATTCGTGTACACCTTCGGATTTCTTTGTCTCATTTTCTATTGTCTATTTCTGTGCTACCCAAGATAGAAAACTAAAAGAAGAAATTCTTTTAGCTTTCTTTCTGCTTCTGCCAACAACACGGTGTATTTATTGTTGTTCAGTTTATGTCTGCCTGCAATATTTAAATTTACTTACATTTATATAATATACATTTATATAGATCTACGTAAATGTAAATATTGCATGGAATAAACCTATATAGTAAAAAATATCAGAAATCAATTGTATTTAAATTTAAACAAGGTGTCTTGTATTACTGTTTGATAAATCTGGTAATTTGACCAAAACTTTACATCGTGTCTGTCATGGTTCTAAAACTGGTTTGCTTTTAGATTTCATTGCTTTGGCGTCTTTGGGTGTTACTTTGAAAAATAATGGGCTTACTTAGGAATTCAATAGTTTGTGGACCTTCTCTATTTGTAGCCAACTCTGGTAAACCTGGTTTTGGGATTATAGGTGGAAATTGAAGAAATAACAAAACCTATTTAAAATGTGTATTGTCATCTATAATATAAAGTGAGGAATATAACTCACTTGCGACAGATCCTCGAAGTGCCTAACTTGGAGTTGAATCTATTTCCTTTCTGGTATCAGTAGCAGATGATCAAATCCAGGGAAAAAGTAAGCTTTAGAATTCAGATTTTTTTTCACTGCAAGTAGACATCTCCCACTTGAGGCAATACAATCTTTCTTTTCCCCTGCCAAACAATCCACAATTTAGTTTTGCGCTAGACTAAATTAAACAACGAAAATATATTTCGTCTCCTTAGTACTTCAGCAAGGATCCTTTTGTAAATTCGACCTTATTCGAGGGCTGAAAATTTCTCGACACTAACAAGAAAGAATTTAAAAAAATCCTTGTTTAGTCATGAGATCGGATTTTGGTATGTGGATTGAGCCAAAGGCTTTTCAGTACCACCTCCTTATGGTTTGGTAGGTGTACACGTTGGTTAAGCATTTCACGTTATCTAATAACCACGAGTTCGAACTCTGGATCAGGCAATGGAGTCTGACAAAGAAAAGAAGCGCTATTAACATAAAGATGAAATAACGATAGAATTAACTAAAATGAGTTATCTCCCTTAGTATAGACAACGAAACGAGAACAAATATCCAAGAGTGTTAAATAGTTTGGTTTGAAATAGCAACTACTATAATGAATACAACAGACAAGAAGACCAGAGGGTACAAAGGTCAAAAGGGGACTATAACAACCAAGACGAGGACAACTGTTTAAATAAAACAATAATATAAACAGAGGTTGGTAGCTGATCTCTCCTCTGGCCTTTCTCAAATAGTTCAATGGGAAGGAGGAGATGGCATGTATCATTAAATACTTCCAAAACCTAGCTAGTAAGGTTTCATCATCACAAAGCAGACCCTAATTTTTCTCCGGTCATGATGAACGGTTGGACTCTAAATGATGCTCCTTGACTGGAATGTCTATTGAGAGCCAAAGTTCACACAAAGACCCTCAATGGGGACTCGTATATACGATACATCGCTAAAGATGCTACAAAAATGATCAACTCTCTGTACTGCTCCAAGACTCCTCCTGACAGGTTCTATCTCGACAAGAACCAGATCAGACCAAAAATGGACTATTGCTGCAGCATCTGGGCCGCAACTGCCTTATCTCCACCTTCCAATCTCGACTGAGTTCAAAAGTGTTTGTGAAACCTTGTAGGTTATTGTTTTCCAATCTACAACCTCTTTCCCACTCTTTTCCTCTCGCTTCTATCCCGTGATTTCCATGGCAGATATTCGGACGAACTACATTCCTTGGTTTTACCAGTTCAGACCTTCACGGTTTGGACCCGCTATTCCACGGACGTGGAGTCGACGCTTCCTCATTTCCCTTCATAATCTATTAGTAAGGAGTAAGTTCCCCAAAACTCTTACAATGTGGAACAGACTCCCGCGGGAATGCTTCACAATCTTAACCTCTTCAAGTCGAGGGTCAAACGTTATCTATCCTATATATTCTCAGAATATGAAACCTTTACTCTCTCTCTCTTTCTCTTTCTCTCTCTCTCTCTCTCTCTCTCTCTCTCCCTATACTCCTTCACAACATCCCAATTCCGTAATCCTCTACCTTGAGCGGCACTTAGGCCTTGTATTGGTTGAACAATAGTAAAAAAAATACAGGAATAGATTTATTTCTTCATTTTTTATCAGCATTTATCATTTTTATAACAAGACACGGATAGATTTTTTTGACGCAAGTCAATATTTAACAATGAAATTGATGTTAACAAATCAATGTTTGTAATATTTTCGAGATAAGTTAATAAACAATATAAAAGGAGAATTTCCTCTTTTAATATTTAATCTTATTTTTAAAAGAAATTGACAACTTGTTTTAGAAATGTCGGATTTTATTATGTAAACAAAATGCAATATAAACTTTATTCGAAATAAATCCGAAACACATAAATCATAGAAACATCTTTGAGTAATACATTATCCTATAAACTATAAAAAATATGGTTTAATTACATTTTAATATTCGCCAGTTGATATTCTATAATTTTCATCAGTCTTTCACTCATTGATTCTGTTAACATTTATGACATAATCAAGATAATGACATTTCACACTACTTCAAATAAAAGTTTTAAAAGAAAACTCCTATCACTACTAGAAAGAACAATTTTTTTCAGTCAATGAATGTCAAATGTTTCCTTATAAAGAAACGGCTAATATTACTATTTATACTGTTTCGATTTTTACATTACTTGCAGTAGTTTTTTATTTCTTCATGGTTATTTTTTGCCTGAATTTTACTTTTTCATTCTCATATCCCTTTTAATGGCAGACCACAAGTTTTCGTTTGGATTAATACCTGAATAAACTATTGGACATTTTTTAGTAAAGTTCACCTAATACAATGGTTGTCATTCAAGGTAGAGGCTTACTGAATGAGATGTGTGATGTGAAAGTCAGATTTGAAAGAGAAGAGTGTGAAGATAAGGAGGATATATAGCGATTGCACTTTAATTTAAAGAGGATCAGATTGTGAATTAATTTGGTGTCTTTGAAACCTTTTTGGCAAAATATGCAATAAATCAGTCCAAAAGATACTGACCACATAAATATATTTGATTAATACAATTTCATGTATACCTGAATAAATTATTATTTTGCATATTAATATGGACTCTTTGGCATTCTGTAAGCTTCATCAGTCTTTCATTCATTGGTTTTAAGTTTTTTAATATCATAACTTTGATATTACTTTGCAGTGAGTTTTTATTGTTTCCCAGAGGAGATCCTTACTTGAATATTGTTTTCTGTTCTTATACATGTCTCTTTTAATGATCACAACCATCCATTAATTTGGTGTCTTTGAAACCTTTTTGGCAAAGTGTGCAAAAGTTAACTTTTCAGAATGTGAACGGGCATTGTCTTATATGCATCTATTCTTTAGGTAATGTTTCTTGATTGTGACATGTACCAATTTAAAAAAAAAAAAAGAAGCCTTGTCCAGTTTGATGAATTTATCTTGACACAACCATCATCATCAACTTTGAAGGGGACTATAATTTTATTCCCTTTAATACAAACTGAAAATATTATTCTATTTCTCCCTATTGTCTTCTAAATTATGATTATCAATTATTTTTGATACAACTTTTAGCCCAATGATCAGCTTTACATTCATTATGGAAATTTACTATTGAGGAATTATGTCTAATGTATTATTTCATTCATCTTGCATGTTTCACTTTGTAATGTTTACTTAAAGATGGTAGTTTAGTTGTCTTCATATCTTTAAGATTTTGCATCTTTTCTTTTGATTTACATTTGTAATACCAATTTCTTCAAATCATTTCTTGCCAGCCAATCCAATTTCTTTGCTTATTACTTTTTCTCAAATCTTTCTAAAATTTCCTTTTTAATTGCTTTCTTCGGTCTGTCTTCATATAAAATGATAAAATATAGTTTTAAGGCATGTGCCATATTTATGGCTTAAAGTGCTCAATATCAGGGATAGAGTGTATGTAAATATAAAAGTGAACATTGAAATCAACAGACAGTCGACTCTGGTTGTTGACTTCAATGTCCACTTATATAATTCAGCTAATATCAGCTGGTTAATACTTAGGGTACCTAAAAAAGGCGATATATAAGTTTAAAATTCATTTATAAAAATAAAAAATCCTTCTTTAAGCTTTAATTTTAGTTTTAATTCTATGCAAATAGATTAAATTTAAAATTTCCAAGCAAAAGACTTTCGTGTATTTCAAACAGAATATTTAAATTGAAAAATTCGTTGATATTGACAAATCTGTCAACACAACATAATTCTCCTTTTATTAAAATAATAAAAAAAAAAATCTGCTTTAGTAAAAAATTATTTGAGAAAGATTAGCTGATTTAAAGTTTAATTTGGATTAAAAACAATTATTACCAAGTTTTAGTGGAAAAATATGTATTTTATTTGTAAAAATTCATTATTCATCGAAAATTGATTTTTCTTAAAACAATCCTGTCTATAGTATATTTTATTCATTAAAGCAATTAAAAGTTTTTCTAATTAATAATGCCTTTGTTTTATTGTAATCTTTTTTTTACTATTAAGGCATTTTCTGTAACTGGGGTCCCTGATTGTCCCCAAAAAATTAATATAAATTCTATTAGGACTTGTTCTTATAATTAATATATGCTTTAAGCGCTACAAAAAAAATCTCGAAATTTCATAAAATTAAATAATCAGAGGATAACAAATGTAAAAAATATTTTTACCAACATTTTTAAAAAGAAACGTTTAAAAAAAAGAATCCATTTGTGAGTACGTCCTGAAAGTTTCATTAAAATCCTACAATTATTTCATTTTTGCAAGAAATTACAAATCGGTGTGTTTTTCACCCAAAAGACGCTCAAATTTCTCCCACTAATTTATGGTCCCTCGTTGACACCAGAGAAAGTTTGTAAAGTTCTAAAATGTATTAAAAAAAATAGTTTCACATTAAAAACAAATCTTTTGGTCTTTCCTGTTAAATAATAACACAAATTGTTTTTTATTAATTTGGGGGCATTTTTTTTTCATCATGTATACTAATTTTTAGTGAATCTTTGGAGGTACCTATATACTTTTTAAAGGCCTTTTTATTAAATTTGAAAAACACGCACACAATCATATATATATATATGTGTGTGTGTGTGTGTGTGTGTGTGTGTGTGTGTGTGTGTGTGTGTGTGTGTGTGTGTGTGTGTTTTCAAATTGAGTAAAAAAGTCTTTTAAAAAGTAATTTTCAATCAACAGCTGTAATATGTTAAGGCCAATCAATTGTTTGTAAATCTTGTCTTACAAGGTGATTCTGAACGTAACGACTATTAAAGACTAGATAACATTACCGGCTTGTCCAACTGAGTCACAACCGGGCCAACAAGAAGAAAAATACAACCCTTGTCTTCACCTGCAGTTCACCCACCTCTTCCTTCATCCAGTCTCCCCACACACATACACACACTTCATATCTCTCTCTCTCTCTCACTCACTCACTCTCACACACACACACACACACACGCGCGCACCCTTGTCTTACCCTCATCAAAGCTACAGGATCTTGTCAGGTGCCTCCAGCGAATGGTAGATGCTAGCCAGTCAGTGTGTCGGTCCTGTGTTATCTCGGTTTAAAGTTAATAACGGCCTTTTTCCTGACAACGTGAGTTAGGGCACGCGACTGTAAGCTCCCCGGGACTGGGCATAAAATTGAAGACCGATACAAAGGCGTGCTACAGGTGCATGGTGACTGGGTAAGTGAGCATGGAGCGGAACTAGGCGGGTTTGAGGCAGGGTGGGAAGGAAAACAGGCTCACCAAGAAGCCTCGGGGTGGGGGTTGAAGAAGATAAACCAGTCCGCCTATCTCACCCACAGGTGTGTTACAGTGTTAATTATGTTTTCATAAATGAATTGGGATATTTATCAAGTTTCACTTAGTCTGGCTCAAGGCCACGATAGTGGAGTACTGTGTGTTCACTATACAAGTAAATAATAATAATAATTTGCTAAAACCCAAACCACGGTTAGCGCATTTACTTGGCTTCGAGAAAGACTACCACAACTTCATTAAAATTTAATTGTTTTAAAATTTAATTAAAATTTATAACGTTTTTAATAAGTAGCGTCTGAACAAGTAATTTCGTTTCACACGTGACTGAAATGTGATATTACGTGTCTTTTTATATGATTCATTCGTGGATTGTGAATTTTAAATATTTTTACGTTAAAAAGTGAGATGTATACTCATTATTTGATATTCATTTATTTCCAGAAAGGAAAGAAATGCTGTACAAACAGCAAAAACTGTGTGTGCAGTTTATGGAGATGGTGCCGTATCTGTGAATATTGTTTGTAAGCGGTTCACTAAGTTCAAAAGCAGAAACATTAATTTAAAAGACCAAGAACATTTTGGTAGGCCTGTAGTCGTTGATGAAAACGCTGATTAAAAAGAATCCAAATCATACTGTAGCAAATGAGTTAAAAACAGAACTCTTTCCGTCTGAAAATGTCTGCAACGCAAAACGATGTACACCAAGCACGGGGTGAAATGTTGGTCTGCCAATGTCTCCAAGCAACCTGCTTTTATGGAGCCCAGACACACCTCATTAGCATGTGTGTAACGCGACTTTGCGTGACTGCACGAGACCGTGAATATTAAAAGTCACGGACGCCATTTTGAATCTTTTCTTTCCTTTCAAATCAGGCCAGGAAGATGCGAGAACGTTTGCGAGGTAGGCCGTTTCTATTTTCCCCACACTCCCCTGATCTCATGATCACAGAGTTGACAGGGAGGTGGTGATCGCTTGCGCCGGGTACTTCTTCGAAGAGGGACGCTGCGAGCCTCATCGTTGCTTTTTGTGATCCTGTCTGAGGTCTGAGGGTCGAAAGACACCGCGTCCCTTGGAAGGCTACTGATATCCGAGTCACTGCCTGATGGGGCTGGCGTGAACCAGAGCGATGCCTCACTGGTCTCAGATTCCGATTCGCTCTCTCATCGTCCAGCGGTGGTTGCAACTGCGTCGACGGACGCAGGTCCTTAACGTGACGGGGCACACCGTCGACCCGTACCGCCTGTTGATCACCTCAGTGACGCGTCCGATTCCGTAAAATTTTAATCCAACGACATCGCCTTTCTTCAGCCTCTCCGGTTACTTTCAGTTCCGTCAGTGGGTTGGTTTCTATCTGCTGGCGCCGTAGAGGTGAGACATCATCCTTCGGGTCACGTTGTATAAACCGCCTCAGACACCGTGCAGCCCGTCCTGGCTGCGATGGTCTTGACGGTCCTGTGGTTCCGCTCGATGATTCCATTTCCACTCGGTACGTGGGCGCACCGGAACCGTAAGTGAACGCCATCCGCAAACTTCTCGAACTGCTCGCTGGTGAATGCGGTGCCATTGTCGGTTAATATCTCCGTTGGGGCCACGTTCAAGAAAGATGCTGTTTAACTGACGGATGATAGTGGCTGCATCTTGCCGACGCAGCAATCGCCATATCGCAAACCTGGATGGACCACAATCAATGAGTGTCAGAAATGCTCGCCGTTGTGGTGAGTAACATCTATCGCCAGCCGGCTCCAGTGGTTCCTCACGCTCAGCTGCCCTTTCTTCCAGCGAACGGGTGCTGGGTCTATAGACTGGCACGCCACGCAGCTTCTGACCACTCTCCTGACGTCTGTCTTTTGTACTCCTGGGTCAACCAACTTGGCGAAATACAGTGTCCGCTTGACTCCAGGTGCCCACTTTGTTGGTGGACTGCTTTGATTTGATTAAATCGAACAGGACTCACGGACGCAGCGCAGGCTGGTTGCACGGGCTCAATGGCTTTCTTAGCGGCGTCAAGCCACCTTTGCGGCACCCTCGTTAAACAATCTGCTTTGTTGAGGCTAGATTTGACCAGGGACACCTCCATTGTCAGTGCGTACTCTTGCACTAAATTCACGATCGTGTCGAGCCGTCGTCGGATAAGCATCTCGCTGGTGGCTTTAGTCCGCACCTGGCCCTCCCGGTCAAGGTATCAGAGATCCACTTATAAACGCAAGCGGAATCAGTAACAGACGCAGGGTGGTCGACTTCCAGAGGATCGCCAAGTTGATCCCCTTGATGACAGCATCGAGCTCCGCTAGGTTTATGTGCTGGGAGTCCCTTTCTGACGTAACCAGCAAGCATCTTCTACCACGGCTCCATCGTGAACTATCGATACGCCGGTTGCAAAAGCGTCAACCCACACACAGAGGTCTTGGCTGTCAACGCACCATCTGCCCCGCGCTGGGTCTTCCTTGCGTACTCTAGCGAGGACCTCCTTCATCATGGTGTTGAGAGGGCGTCGTGAACTTCGTCATCCCATCCAGTGGTGACGTCAGATGCTCTCCGCTTGATAAACGCCACCGCAACACGCAGCCAGCCACCTACAGGAAGGTGTCCAACTAACTTGCCGCACAAGGAAAATATGCTTCGCCGCGTGACAACAGAGGGCATGTCTGGGAGTTCGTTTCCCCGTTTCCAATACAGGACGTTATCTTCTCCCCAGACCTGCAAACCAAGCACCCGTGCACCATCCTGTAGTCTCTCGGTTCCTTGCTGAGGAGGCCAAAGTTGTAGATGCTCCTTCACGCGCGCCGCAGATACGACTCCTCGTTCACGTACACGTCATCAATATATGCAGATGTTGCCCGCTGTATGCGCTCATCCTTCGTTAGAATGGCGTCAACAATCATCTGCAGATGGCGCCACATTGAGTCCAAACCCCATGCGGGTCAGGCAATACCGTTGTCCGGTTTGATAGGGCCACAGTGATTGGTGCACACGCACTTGAAGGTATGCCTTGCGAAGATCCAGCACAGATACATTTGATCCTGCTTGTCGCCATTCCCTTATTCTCGGTACACACGTCCGCGCGGGCACCACGTGCTCGTTCAGTTCTCGGTCGAGCACCGGCCTCACCTTTTGTTTGTTGTGCTGGAGAACCGCCATTAGCGGGATCAGACCCTTTGATTCTCTGGATAAGGAACCAACCACCGTTATTAATCCAGGCTCGCAATTCCTGTCGTATCCGCACGAGCTCGCAAACACTGTTGTACAGCTTTCTGGCGGTTGATCGTCTGACCATTTCCAAGATACCGTCCAGGACTTTGTGCGCTGGTCGAACTCCGCACGAAAGTCAGGCCGTTCCAGCTCCATTGCTGCACCTAGAGCTAGACCTGTTTCAGTGAAACGCGCCCGACCCTCTTCGTCAACACGAACACCAAATTTTTTGATGACGTCCATTCCCAGGAGCAGATCATTCCATTGCAGCTACTGCAAAATGTCACATAGGTTAAGTTCAAACTGAATACCCATGTCTAACATATTATCTTTGAAACGCTCACTGCGGGTAGCGCCTTGTTCAGCGGCGATCTGGGGAAGACTGGCGCTGTAACCTCCCCTGCCCGTTTCCTGGACAGCTTCTTGCTACAAAACGCATACGGCTTCGGCAGTCTTTGGAGAAGTGGTTCAAATTTGGCGGTGCGGGTGCTTCCACAGCTGCTTCCGGTCCGCGTCATCTTTTAAATATTCCGGGCTCTGGCCATTCATTGAGCCTTGACGATGGTTCGACTCAGTCCTAAAGGCGCATCCTATTTGGTCGCTTGCTCCACCGAACGGTGCGGCCAAAATGGCCAGAAAGACATCTACTGGTCCAAGCCGTCGTTCGGTAAACTGCCTCCATTATTCATTTTTTATTTCCTCCAAGTCTGCGTCATCCCTTAGCTGCTGATACACAGCGTAAGCTCCTTTGGTTTGGTCAGAGGGATAACCAGTTTTTTAATTTTACACAGCCGGCAGACCCGCTCGGCCTTTTCCCACCACTCGACCACAGTCCCAGTCGAATAGCGTCGAATCTGTCCATGCTGTAATCTGAAAATAGCTTTAAATGAGTCGACTTTAAACAGTGACACGCAACTCTTTCCGTCTGAAAATGTCTGCAACGCAAAACGATGTACACCAACTGAAATGTTGGTCTGCCAAAAGCAACCTGCTTTATGGAGCCCAGACAAACGCGACTTTGCGTGACTGCAGAGACCGTGAAATTAAAAGTCACGGACGCCATTTTGAATCTTTTCTTTCCTTTCTCAACCCACAGGCCAGGAAGATGCGAGAACGTTTGCGAGTAATTTTCCCCCACATACGACACGGGACATCGCAGAGATACTCCCCATATCTCATATGATTGTTGTAAGCATTTGAAAACACTTCGGTGCGGCCATCTTTACGGTGCTTCACGATTTAATGAAAAAATTTAATTCAACGCATTTCCATCTGACGTCATTTTCCCAAACATTCTTTTTTAAGAACGATCACTGACATTAAAAAATGGTTCGATTATAACTATGTGAAGCGTAAAAAGCTCATGTAGTAAGAAACGAAATGAGCTTCCATTAAGCATTCGAAAAGCCGACCAGCATCTAAAAATTGTGCTGCTGTGTACCTGGTTGCATTGGAAGGGTATTGGGTATTACGAGCTCCTTTTGCAAAATCAAGCATTGAATCCGTCAAAAGTACTGTTCCGGATTAAATGCAGCAATCCGATGAAAAGTGTCTAGATTTAGCTAATCGGATGGAAATATCGTTTGCTATCAAAACAACGCCAAACTTCACCTCTCCTTTCAGACCTATCAGAAATTGATAGGTCTTGGCTGGATGTCCGACTACACTCGACTTATTCACCTGACCTTTCGGCTTTGGATTACCACTTGTGTCTATCCCTTCAAAATTCTCTAATTGGAAGAATTTTTCTGTGGCCTGTAAAAAATTTGACCAGTTCAAAGATCGCGAAATATTATGCAGCAAAATGTCACATATGAAGTTAAATAAAGACATGTCTAAATATTATCTTTGAAATTCACTTACAAAACGCTACAAATTTCTATTCCGGTCTAATATTCATCAGGGTTGTCATTATTATAAAATGAAGCATTGTCAATCATTATTCATTTTTGACACTTACTTCTTAATTTCAGTAACTTTTCAATCCGTCCGTAAATAGCGCGAATCTGGAACTTTACTGACAGTCGTAGACTGAAGGTCTGAAAAGCAATTAAAATTAAGAGTAAAGAATTTCAATACAGTGTAACCCGGATATAAGAGACCCGGATATAAGAGAAACCCGGATATAAGAGAGATTTTCTCTGGTCCCAAATTAGAGCCTGTGTTAATGTATATAAATTAGACCCAACCCGGATATAAGAGAAACCCGGATATAAGAGACTTCTTCTCCGGTCCCTACAACTCTCTTATATCCGGGTTACACTGTAATTGTTTCGCGGTCGACGCCTCAGAGACTGTTGTGTTGTGTTTCTTTTGTCTCATTTATAGTTTTTTAATTCGGATACGAGTTCTTTTTTTTTATATCTTTACACACTTCAAGTCACTTAAAAGATATGAGCGCCGATAAGCTTGTCTAGGCGGTTGAATATCATTCTAATCTCCAATTTGTCATTTCATTGTCCTTGGTTTTGTCTCTTGTTCATTACTGAGAAACAAGTTGTAGCCGTTGAATTTTTTTTTTTTACTACTTGTTTATTTAATTATTTCCGTTGTAGTTAGCTTTTATATTTTTAATTAAAATTAGTAAAAAAAAAAAATTAGAATTTTTTTTTCTCTATGCCCTAATATAAAACTTAATTCGCACCTGGTATGATTGTCACATGGGGCTAAAATATCTGTTATCAAAACAGTCGTCCTTGTGTTTTAGATCATGTGTTTTCATATAGCGGGGTAACTGAACTGTGGTGTCACTTCCTGTCTTTTTTGGATATGTACCGAGGTGCAAACTGCTGCAGGCAGAAAGGAACTTCGTCCACGTCTGTGAGGGTCGAAAAAATCTCGCAACCATTTCTTGTATATTCAGGGCTGCACGTTCCTACGCTACAGGAATCACCTGGCAGTCACACTGGCCAACGTAAAAAGGAAACTCTCTATTCGTTTATTTCCGAATATGTGGAATCTCCCTTCTTTAATATAATTGAATAGACTGTACTTACATGTCTTGAAGGAAAAATCTTGAAATCTATACACAAGAAAAATACTACAACAGTAGAATGTTTAGCACCAATCAAATGAATACTACTTTCATTTCTTCCATCTTTTTTTTCTTTTACACAATACGATGACAGATGTTCAGACAAATTACCTCCCTTAGTTCCACCAGTTCAGACTTTCACAGCTAGAAGCCACCATGTCATCTGCACAGTGGCAAACCATTCCGATTTCTTTTGTGTTTCTTTGGCAAGGAGTAAGTTCTACTCAGACAGCTTCTTCGCCAGAACTGTTTGTGGAATAAACTCCCGAGAGGATACTTCACAGTCAACTACATTCTTGTCTCTTTAAGTCCAAGATCAACCGATACGTATCCCACACGCAATTCTTAATCCCAACTTCCCACAGTGCTGTTCATTAACCCTCTACCTTGAGTGGCGCTTGTGCCTTGTATCGCGTAAACTAACAGTAAAAAATACTTTTTTAACCTAACACAGTTTAGAACTCTTTCATGTTTTTTTGTTGTTTCTTTTTTGACATTCTTGAAAATATCCCCAACAATAGTTGACAAAATTACTTACGTTTCTGGTTTATAAACATTATTTGTAACACGGACATGCACCCATACACATAGAAAAGCCTACTCAAATTGGTAACCCCTAAACTGTTAAAAAGGTTCTTGAAAGAACCTAGTCTTCACAGAATACAGCAAAATAATGTCCACGTCATAAAGAAATCCTTAAATCCTTAAATCCTTAAATCTCTGTTTACCACTAAACAATTCCTCGCTTCTCTCTGGATTTAATTTTCAAATAAGCTACCAACTTAGTTTACCGATTGCTGCTTATCTAAAATTAGATTACGAATCACAACTCTACAGAGCTACCCTCGCTATTTTTTTAGTTTTTTTTCTTCTCCCTAAGTGAAAAAAAAAATAACCTCGAAATCGCTGTTTTTTTTTCTCTCTTATTTTTTAAATGAGAAAAATGTACAGAACAAAAGAAAAAAAGAAAAAAAAAATGAAATCGAAAATTAAACTTGAAGAACCAGACATTTCGTCAATCGAGTGGGATAAGTTCACATATCGCAGACCATTAATCTTAATATAAAGTTGACTTGCAAGTTAGATTCTACGTACGCTTGAAATCGACTTAGTCAAGCTTAGTAAGTATAAATAATAAACTTTATGTCAGGTCATGGGACTGTCCCAATTTAGTGTTCACCAGTCTCTCCGTCACCGTGCTGGAGTAATGAATGAGTAAGCAAGTTGAGTAGATTTATCCTCATTTAACATCAATTTCACTGAAACAATCTTTTGTGCTCACAAGCGGTTGATAGTAAACAAACAGAAAACTCTTTATGACTTAATCTCGTGAATTCAGCAAATATTTCCCTGTTATCTGTTTAAAAGTAATTGAAAAAGCAACTTTTTAAAGAGGAAAACGACGCATAACCTATACCTCGTGAGCTTCAATAAATAGATGACAGAACAGGGATTAGAAGAGGTAACAAATAGACAATTTATTAAGCGCGACAAAGGACAGGAAATTGTGGAGAGCCATGATCGCAAACGTAATGAAGCGACGCGATACATAAAGACCTTTTACTTTTTAAATATCCGGCAGAAGTTAATATTTGTTAATTTGACGAAATTGACCGAGGCCTCATTTCTTCACAACAGTTGAAAAATGTGACTTCCGGTGTCGAAAACTGGTTGATTTTAATTTTCTCCTTGTACAAAAACTTAATGTCGTCCCAAAATGTCTCGACTCGTGTGCCTAATAGAATAGAATTCAAATACGAGATGTGTGCTAAACTTTCCAGCACAAAGTCAAAATTCTTCTGTATATTCAGTTTCTAGTTTCGAAAGGAATGCAAAGGACATTTAAGCACCCCTAATGTTAACCGGGTGGACATTAAGACCCTTGTTGCAGATATACATTCCTTTGCCCTTTTGTTACTAATTTTGTTTTCTACTTCACCCACCCACATGGGGAAAAATATCTGCACACGAGCATGAACTTCGACAGCCTACGGACACACGTATGTCAGCCGACATACGTGTGTTAGCAACAAAAGCAGGCAAATGGGAGTTGGCCATGTCGCTTTCATAGAATTTTATATATATATATATATATATATATATATATATATATATATATATATATATATATATATATAATGTGTGTGTTTTCAATTTCTCTGAGCTTCAGTGATGCTATAAATGGAGAGTTCGTGAATAAAGAGTGCTTCGATAGCCATGACCAAGAAACCTACTTGCTTGTCAACTTCTCAACACAAGGAAGGAATAGATTTATACAAAGAATGTACTTTATTTATAGAGAGAGAGAAAAATTTATTATAAAAAGGCTTTGTGTATGCGTGTCTGTAGATTAATGTGGTAGCAGGCGACACTAGTATGCTCGCCTCAAAGTCGATTTCTTTATCATTACGCCACAGTAGAATACAATGTGCGTAATTATATATATATATATATATATATATATATATATATATATATATACACACACATATATAAGAGATAATATATAAAACAAATTAAGAAGGGAGAATACTATGTTGAAAATATTTTCTCGTTTGAGCTACAGAATTATTGATCTACTTACGTACATTTTCAAATAGATTGGATAGTTTCTGAACCTTTTCTCTTATAGAAAAACAATGAAATAAGAATATTGCAAAAATAAACTTTCACGACTTTACCTGTCTTTAGTTTAATTTAGAATTGCAGTAGCCATGACTCTTAAGTTCGTCGAACCTATAGAATTGAAGCAAACTTTGGGCTGAGTTAATTTCTTTTTCTTTCACTATATGCTTCTATTAAAACTTTGCCATTTAAATCTGAAATGGGTTTCGAAGCAAACGCTTTTAGATTGTGCGCCCATGGAAGCACTTCATACAAGTTAGATGAAAATACGATTTAAGGACCTAATTCGATAGTAAACAGGATTAATAATATGCTTAAGTGCCAAAGGTTATAGGATGTCAAGGTGATGGTAGATGGCGCCAGCGTACCTTGATATTATGCAAATACCCAGACCTATATTAGTTGTGCTCAGATTTAGTAAGTCTGTTTTTCCACTGCCTTGCTATGAGCATTCGAGTCAATTCAGACGAATGGAAATTTCATTTCTGAAATTGTAACGACATTTCACATGCTTATATTTACTGTATTACGTGTGGTGGGAATGCCTCATAGAATACCACTGACAGTGCAGTAGCCGATTACAGATCGTGATCGTGACTAAAGGCGTCTAGTTCGAATTGTATGTGGGAATAAAAAAAAAAAGCAACACTGACACAAATCAGATTCACGTTCAATGCAAGAATTCCCATACACCGTTCAGTCCAGGGTTCTTTAACTTCCATGGGATATGGAATCAGAACTATCAGTGTGCTCTTGTTGACACCAGACACGGTGTCACGCCTGAGGTCGTAAAATTGGACTCCTTACGATTGGCGAGACGTGAGTCGATGTGTCATCATATTAGGTGTTTCGGGTTGATAGTAAGATTCGTATTTGTAGCAAATCGTATAAAACAGCGAAACGTAGTTTTTAACAAGGCACCGTATAGGTTAGTGTTGGTTCCATATTGGTGGGTGTTCCATATTGGTGGGTGTTCCCTTGGTTTGTCTGGTCTTTGTTGATCGGCTTCAACACGTCATTGACGACGATCGTTGCATTGCATTATTTCCAGACCATTATTAATCAATTGATGGATTCCAATAATGCCAATAATGATTGGTTATTTCTGAAGAAGAAGAAACGGACAAATGAGGCATAAAGTGGGTATGCAAAAATAGAAATCAACAAAGAAGTCTTAAAGAAAATGGCAACAGAAAGAACACTTCTACTCAGAATCAAGAAAAGACATTTGAAATTACTTCGACATATAATGAGGAAGGGAGGCTTGGCAAACTTAACTCTCCCATGCCATATTGATAGAAAGGGAGAAATAGGGGAATGCAGCGAGCCAACTACCTGACGAGCTTGTGTGAACAGATGGCGAGGCAGGGGCGGAAGCCTTAGCAGAGAGAGAAAACCTATTAAAAGCCATAAGTCATAGGAAGTCGCAGAGAGCCACGATCGCCTATGTCCTGAAAGGGCACGCCACATAGAACAATGCCCAATTTACCCAGATTTAGTTTAAGCATCTCCCTAAAAGTCTTCAGATCAATTGTGAAATCAATGTCATGTCGAGTTATTGCACATTGTCGGGTGTGCACAAGCACCTATCCTGTCTTTTGTCACCAGTCGCGAATATAAATTGTTCCACAGGCAAAAGGTAGTTTCTGGCAATCAATGCTAAACATTAAATTACGGAAAATTATTTTCTTAAGTAGTTTAGGGAGTTTGTTTATTTTTGTTTTTTGTTGTCAACAACAAAAAGAATTTACAATTTCTGACATGGGGGAAAAAATAAATTTCTGAAGAAAAATATATTAATGACAAAAAATCAGTCTTTACTCTTTTATATAAAACTGATGGGACCTTTTTTGTTAATTCACCTCAAATAATATAGTTACTCATCTCAAATATTAATTCACTCTTAGAAATTATAAATTTTTATCAAAGTTTTCTTTTATTCCATTTTTGTCGCTCTTTTGAAATTAAAAATTCGTTTAGTTTGCCTCGCAGCAACTCCAATTCCTCAGAATGAAAAATTACCAAAAATCAAGGAATTATTCACATTTTATAAGTGCGGATGATATTAGAGGAATTTTTTACAATTTTAAAAAAAATCTTTTTTTTTTTTTTTTTTTTTTTTTTTTTTTTTTTTGGCTTGTTCATCGCAGTGAGCGCGAATACGGACCCCCACGCTTATAAATAGTGCACCAGAGTCGCCCACATTTGCGGCGATCACAAAGGTCAACCCATCCTGAATGCAATGGATGGGCCTCGCTCTGGTAGAATTTAGTGTGAATTTTGGCAAATATAAATTCTTTTTATTTTGGGGTGAATTAACAGAAAAGATCCAAACTAATGATTAATTCGATTTCTGCCGTCTTGACTCCAATTAAACATAACTTAACAATTATCCACACTAAAGATTAGAGTTCCTGCTGTAAAATGATTCATGGTAAACTAGTCACAAACCATTGTTAGTAAGTTCGATTCTCAGTGTTGCCTTGTACTAAACAAAACTAGCGAATTACTTGCCACTCATTGAAATATAAATGAATTTACTTTACAACTAAAGAAGTATAGATAGATAATAATGTGCTTATCACGGTTACAGAAATGCCACAAAATCATAAACGCGATATATTTATTCTTACAACCAAATACAAATATCAAAATGCATTGTTACTGTTTATCGTTTTGTTCTGTCTGTAAAAAATAGTGATTTATCAAACTTAGTATTTTTGCTGTCAACCAATACGTATATTATAGGCATTTATGAGAGCTTCGCTTATAATTTCATTGTATTTTAGTCTCTCGTGGATATAGACTATTTTCTACCTTACGTCAAAGTCTTTCTTCCCAACGCTGAAATATTAGATCAAACAACGCAACACATTCGTGTACTTGTAAAATCAGCAATACATTCATTTTCTAAATGCAAACGTTGATATAAATAATCACAAAATTAAAACCAAGACTGACATTAACCCGAACACTATAAGAGTTTTATTGTTTGATCAGACGGGACTCACAGCTATTGTGACCTTTTGCCAGACTAAGCTAAGCTTAATAAAATATTATCCATCGCCATGTAGCAATGATTAACAGTCTCAGATCATTATCGTTGTGTTAATTCGTTATCGGGTAATTCACATTTCTTTGTGCCAAATTCTAAATAGACCGACTCTGTGCCATGAAAAAAAAAAAAGAAATATACTCATACAAAATTCTCCATAATTAACATACAGATAACATTGGCGCAATACATTCTTATTCTTATTATTTAACTTTGAGACAAAAATAAGCTTAGTAAATATTTTAAATGCCTTTCCGTTTTTGTTCCTCACTGAGTGGCATACACTTTTTATTTTGGAGGCAGACTAATCTTCGTAAAAGGCACATGTCAGCTGCAGATTGCACAAAATCTGAAGCAATGTTTCGGAGACAACTCCCCGCTTCAGCACACGATGTACCCGGGTCAATATTGACACGTTGACAGTTAAATTAAAGGGTGTTTTCATAAAACCCCCTAAACAGGTTTTACTTTTATCAACGATCGGATATTCCTTCCCTCCACTGTCTCTTTGCTTAAACGGCTGTCATACATTTCTTTCTTTATTTTTTGACTTGTTTTCTTCATCAAAGAACTGAGACAGAAGCTACGTTTGAAAGAATTTCAACTCTCTTTTCTGACAGAGCGTGTAATCACCGTTCAAATTCCAGACCCCTTTTCATATCCACCTTGCACGAAAATGAACACTCTTAATTGGATACCTTAACGAACAATTCCAATGGACTTTATACCTGGACGTCAGCTCAGATATTTCTAAATCCCCATGCTTAATATATATATATTTATTAAGGTATTCTATATTCATAGGTAAAACTGTTTAATGTCAGAGATAGCGCGTGTGTAAATATAAAGGTGGACACTGGGATCAACACCGAGTGACAAGTCTTTTGTCTGCTTCACCGTAATCTTCAGGCCATGTGTAGTATCTTGACTATTTATATATGCTGGCCAATGAGGCATTGTGGGTAGCAAGGCCAGGTATTACCGGTTTATTGTGCCAGCCTGTTATTGAATAAGCAGCAAGTTATATACCAAATTACTCTAAAAGCTATTGAGTGAGTAAAACTAATTATCAAAATATGGTTATTTGTAGCTATTGTATTGTGTTTTTATTAACTTTTTATATATAAAACACAGATTGTTAACGCCTGTCAAAACATATCATCTAGTAAATTACTGAAGTTTACAGGCAATCAGTAGTTTGTAAAGAAAGTGTTCAATATTAAAAAATAGAGCAGCAATAGTTAGATAAACAGATAAGTTATATAAACTAGTGGCCGGTGGTATTAGACTTGTTCAACCAGTCGCCTGATTCTTTGCCTTCAAACATAGTTGACCATCGCGTTAACGCAAAATTCTTGGATAGAAATAAAATCTTGGCAGAATAATTAAAATCGATCTTATCGTCATTTCCTGTATTGATGTTGAAAGCGAGACAACAGGGAGATGCGGATGAAATACGGACACGATTTTTGTTTTATCCCAGGTAACAATTTTGTAATAATTACGAGAAAAATGTCACAGCTAAAAAGCTATGAATTAGTTTTGCTTTTTAACGATCGGTGTGATAAATGGTAATCATCTTTTTTAAAAAAATGTCAAAGAAATAGGCTGTTCTGAAGATCGGCTATAGCCTGATATTTAATATGACCTGAATAGCATACCAGGTACAAAATAAAAATACCTCTTCTATTTCATGAACAGTCTTGAAATATCAACAAGAAATGAAATAAAGCAATTAGTTCGAAGTGGTTAGTAATGACATATTAAGGAGTGCTGTCAAGCTTGAACAGCGTTTGGAACCCGGAACAGGTTTTTCGTTCAAGACATATTGTCTTTGTCTTGTTGCAGCTGTTCTAAGGAATTGGAGAGAAACAAAAATATTGAACTTGCTCGCCGATGCGTCTCCACCAAGAATAATGACTTGTGGGGTAAAAAAAAGTCTTTCTTCTTGGATTCTGTTTCTTAGTTCCACGGCATTCCCATTTTTGCGACTCTCGGCTTTTCACTCAGAGCTTCCCTGTCGTCACGTGGCTCCAGCAACTATCAAAGGGAGTCTAAGGCGTGTCGTTCTGAATGCCGGCACACACCGCAAGAAGCCAGACTGGATATCCTGACAATGAAACCATACAGTCAGAGACAACACCGCGGGTGTTCAATCAAAGACAGACAAGAATTGTAATTGTGGTCGACTATTATTAACATTTACAAAGCTCAATTTAGTCTGGCTTTAAGGATTATTTTCACTGCAATAGTAAAATTGTCTGCCAGACTGACTTATGCCACAGCGAAACGCCTTGATATTTCATAAAAATGTCACAAGAATAGGGCACTCGGTGAGGACTATGCTCGTTAGCGAATAGGCAAAACAAGCTTGAAAATCATTGCTCCATGTCGATATGCCGATTCGCTTTGAATAATAGGATAATAATTAAAATCTACATATATGAATCGTAACTTTCTGTGGGTAAGAAGACTGTTCTACGTCGTTATAAGAGTCCATTACATAACTCGAGATCTCGTGCTGGGCGTTACAATAAAAAATGCCAACCACGAGTTATCTCGTGCTTGCCATTTTCTGATATATTTTCATCAGCGGACGCCAACATGAAGTTTATTCACGCTGTTCCTATTGGCGTGGAAACAACGTTAAGGCTTAAGTTGAAGCAATAAATCAACGGATAAAAACAATGATTGCCAAAATTGGCGTTTGAAGTCGGATTTCGTAATTGACCTCTGAAGGTCAACGTGTTCATATTCAATGAATAATGAATGTAAACAAGAAAATGCAGACCAACATAAGTTATAGATATCTTTTTGCGGAGAATTTTGGAAATAAAAACCGTATTTTCAGGTGTAAATGTCGCACTATAAAAGTGCCTTTACTTGAGGAATATTTCATTTTCATTTGTAGAAACTTTTTTAACTCCTCTTAGCCCTTCTTCTGCAGATTCCATAAGTCGATTATTGGATATATGTCTGTCGCGGAAATGTTTCTGGAAAGAGGTGTCTGCCAGGGTATTAGATGTACCTTTTTTATTTGTCGAATATCTGATAAAATCGTGATGCCTAAATTCGTGGGGTGAGTAATTATTTATTGTGCCAACGAAAGGTTAGTGAGGTTATGGAAATGTCTTCCCTAAAAACAAAAGTCGGAAATGTCGGATAACGTGGTAGACAGTAGTTCGCGTCCGAAGGGTCTTAGAACGTTGTTTTAATCACGGGACTAACTCTGTGCTATTCAATGCTGACGCTAGTCGAAACTGCTTGTTGGTCGCTGTCTGCTTCGATCCGCACCAACTCGGACCACGTTGTGTTCTTGATCTCGGAGCAATGAAAGATCGAATCTCGTTGTATTGTCAGCGCTGGCTCAAGCCGTGGCGAGTGCTACATTAAAGAAGTGCTAATTTCTGTCTCTTCCTCCTTCCTTCTCGGTATTCTAACTCTGCCCTCCTCTCAGGGCTGGCATAACTGTCTTTGGGACAAATCTAATTTTTAAAGTGCGTAGACAAAAGGGCGTAGTTTATGCCCATCATTAATTTAAATTCTCCTGCCTCCCCAAGACAGGGTTAAAATTATCTTTGTCCAGCAAGAACACAAACTAGACCACCTGCCTATTACGAAAGTGACGATTTTCATAACCTTGACCCTCACAGCGGGTTCATTCCCTGTTTTTATTTCTCGATACGTTTTCGCCAGCGAAAATATAATTCCCGTCGGCCTCTCTTCTCGTTAATGACATGTGTTTTTTTGTAATTTCTCAAGAAAGAAATAAAGCCATATCCCAATTTGTTTTACCCGCATGCCAGATTTTCGATAGATAAAAATGTAAACGCTTAGTGCATTGTTACCATTCGTATCTGGGGCGACAATCCAGATGGCTCCTTTTCCCTCCACTTCCACATTACCAAGGAAAATCTCTCTCTCTCTCTCTCTCTCTCTCTCTCTCTCTCTCTCTCTCTCTCTCTATTTCATTTTGGGCTTAATCATTTTTCTACGCAGAACCAACATTTAACCACCTCACAGCCTCAATGTCACATTTTTCTAGGACACGTACTGTAACGTATTCGAAATATACGTAGTTCTGGTTTCCTAATGTCTTTTAAGAATGACTTTATGTAAAGGGATCATACAGAATGGTGATTTTAAAAGAAAAGAAAACTTATGCACAAAATAAATGTAAGCAAACTACGGAGACCGGTTGCGTATACGAAGAAAGATTATGCCGAATTAAGGTGTCAAATAAAGATAAAATAATTTTATTATTTCTAAATTCTTATAACATTTACGTAAATAGGATGCTGAAGGTAAAAGTCCGAATGTCCAAAAAACCCTCTGCGGCAGCTAAAGTCCACTCGAAGGGCGGCTTCTAGGCTAGTTAAAAATAAATTTCTGTTTTTTGTTTAACTTCAGTAGAAGCAGCCATTTTTATTTGGGAGTTTTCTTCGTCATTTTTCTCAGCCCCGATTTCGGGTGCCTGGCTTAGAGCGATGGTTTAATGTAGTAAAATCATTTTGCTAGTGTAGTGAGAGTTCTATCATCACGGATGCTCAATTATGATAGCCCGGTGTCAAATTAATATCAAAGGTACCTCTTGTCATAGAGTAATGGTTAACAAGCTACTTTCATATAGCCTTACAAACATATAGTGAATTTTATACCCACTAAATGCACCATATTTTTAGCTGAATGAAGATTTAAATACAAAAAGCCCGTTGGATGTAGCTCAAATGTAATTGCGTGGGTCTGCAAATAAAATGCGATTGTCCGTTTTTCTATTATTTACATTTGCTTCATCTTAATGCCATCATCAGTTAAAGCGGGACTAATAGTTGGAACCACCATTGCGCCTTATTTCGTTTACAACAGAACTCTAATGCATTCTTCTAATAGGAACATAACTAGAGATTTAGTTCCATCCAATCTGTAGCCAGTTATTATGGAACCAATGACTGAAGGAGTAGTAACGGCTTTTATGCAGTTTTTATATTTCATGTGGACTCTTAAACTTTCACAAACTTATTGAAAGGCGTGGAATAAACAACAACGTTTTAGAAAATGTGACAATTTTTTTATATACAAAAGTTTTATAGCGGTTTTACATTTTGTATTTGATGACATAGTATTTGTGTCCTTGAAATAAATGTGTGTGTGTCTGTTTAATTTAAAGGAAAAAGCAATTTTTGTAAAAAAAAAGTTTAAGAATAAAGTATGACTTAACAGGACATCAAACTTTTATCTTTTTGTTAAATATCTTAAAAATCTAACAAGTTAATTTGTATGGATGCGCAGTAGTGCTAGAAAAAAAGACAAGTAATGAATCTCTCGTTTTTTTTTCTTCTTTCTTTTGCTATGTATCTTTTACATTTTTTTTCATGCAGACCTTTAGGATAAACACATTATTTTTCACTTAAAAACATTTAATTTCGAAATGTGTTCAAAAGAATTAAACTTTTAATACGGTAATTATTATGGACGTTAGAAAGATGGAACTTTCCACCATCATTATTGCAGTTATGTGTAAATCTTATCTTTTTATATAAATTAAAGTAGAATTTATTCAACTTATAAGTTTCGTTTCTTCTTTGTTAGAATCTTATGTTTCATTAATATTTAATAAAAATAAATTTTATTTTCTTTTAATTTGGTCAACTTGTGTCTGTTATAATTCAAGAGTATAAAATTCCTTTGTTTTATCAAATTATGATTTGTATAGGTTTTTATAATTATTACTGATGCACATGTAATAATCAATACACCTTAATAACGAACATGATTTATGTGGCATCAAAAATGGTTCCTCTAAGCCAGTGGGTGGGGGTCCCAACGTTAGCGATATTGCCCAATGATGGGCGATTTTTCAACTGAACAGAAAATGGTGGGCGATTGGAAATTTTGGTGAGCAATATTGGATTTTGAGTATTAAAAATGTATTTTATAATATGATACCAGAGAAAAATATTTAAAGGAGATACTCAAAGAAGCTGTAAAAAAAACAAACAGGAATTGAGATTAACTGGGTCAAATTCCTTGATAAGATAGATATTCTCACAAACAACGAATATTTTTGTATTTCTTAGTTTTGAGAACAAGGGTCATTATCATTCAAATAGTTCTATATAAATCAGATAAGGGAAAACCAAGAACAAAAAAAATATTCAGTGAATTTTTATTAGTTATTAATAATGTATATTCTTTTTATAATGAACATGAATCATTTATTTATATATATATATATATATATATATTTGTCAACACTTGCAGCGCTAATCCTAACCATAAAACTAAATTACATAGTTTTCAATGCTTAAGTTTGCTTTCTTTTGTTCTTGAAATACAGTTGCAGCAGCAGCAGCTACCGCATAAGTCAGCGTTATTTGTTACCGCCCTTTGGTATTTTTACTTCATCATAAAGTCAGTTTATGAACTAATAACAAACTTTTACCAAACAACTTTGGTACGTTTTTGAATATTTACTATAAAGGTAGGCGGTGAAGAATGCTTCTATATGAAAGTGGTGGATGACACAAAAAAGACTGGGAACTCCTGATCTAAGCGATACTAAAAGAGCTGAATGAATTCAACTGTGTTTTAAATGGAGAAATAATTATCAAAATTGAATAAAATCATCATTTTAAAAAAATATATAAGATTCGGGATCAATAATTATAAACAAAAATGAAAAATTATTTACATTGTTTCATCTTTGTTGACAGTCCGAACAATGTAAAAAATGTAAATAATTACAATATCTTATCTGAGAAATATAGACAAAACGAAAAAGTTTGAATTTGTGGAATTCAAGGAAGAGAAGTTTAAAAAAAATATATAAATTCAATTTTATATTTTACTTGAAGTCAAAAAAGGCTGATGTTATATTTTGTTGAAAAGTTCGCTTGTGAACAATGGCCGCTGAGAGTTTAACAGAAGCAGGTGCTACCGTTTTAAACCTGTACGAAATTGACGTAACAGATAAAAGACTTTGTCAAATAAAACGACATGTGAAAATGCTCTGATTCGTAACAGCCTATTTACGTCTTTTGAGTAGTTATGTCTGTCAGCGGCCAGGCGAGTGTCTGTCTGTGCAGCCGCGTCTACATATGTGCAGTCAAGCGTGCTTCTTCATTTCGGGATGAACAAAGATGCAAGGGAACACCATCGGGTGGGTGTGTGTGTGTCTGTGTGCGTACGGAGAGAGGTAGAAAACAAACGGGGTGATTGATGGGTGGAAAAGGTAGAGAAACTTGTATATTTTCTAAATGACAAGTTCATAGCAATAGGGAGTCTTGTGAAAATCGACTTGAGGCTTCGAGACGAAATTGCTTACTACTGGGCTACAGCAGGCGTCCCATATGAGTGGTTTAAGGTAGCTTTTTTATGTTATAGGCCAAAACTAGTGATGAGTTTTGGTTGCCACACACACTGAATGCCTCTATAAAATATAGAAAGTCATTCATTTCAGTGAAGCAGTCGTTGACGCAATGATTTTGTTGCCATTTAAATCCATGATCGAGATCTGGTTGTTGCCGACGAACGTTGTCCGCTGAGTTGATTGCCCCGGTGGTTAAAAACGCATTCGAGTCTGGCCTGTGATATCTGAAGTAGACAATGTCCTTTTCAAATTGAGATGGCCAAGTGGCAAAAATTCTCTCTAACATTAAACAAAGTCATCCCAGCATTGTGCCAGATAATTGTGTAAAATTAAATTCACTTCTATTAATTCTTGGTGAGAAATATTTAATTTTATTGTCACTAGTAGTAGCATTCAAAGTGGTAGGTGGTGGGGGGAGCTTTAGTCCTCCCCCATGCACACACGCTTTTTTTCTTAAACTGAGAACAAAAGAAAAAAACTAAATTATCTAAAATTTAGATAATTTAGTTTTTTCTTTTGTTCTCAGTTTAAGAAAAAAATGCGATTTCTGCCATTAATTTTCAAAATAAATCAAAAAGCTTCATTTTCGTTTTTTTTAAGACTCATATGTGGAAAACGTCTAAAATTCTTATTCCATAAAGTAAACGTTAAAAGCAAACAAAAATTGTGTATTTAAAATACATTTAAAAGATTTAAAATAGGATACTCAATGTAAAAGATAATAATTTTAGGATTTTTTTTTAAATACCAGTCGAGTATAGATTTTAAAATAAACATAATTATGTATGTATGTATGTATGACTGGCCACTCGTATTCGAGGATACCCGTCTACTAGGGCGGCTAGCCAATCCCTATTGCAGACGCTTGCTCAGGCGCATTTCTGTTTATTCAACACCCACAGTGCCCACCTGTGGTTTATACTACAACTATGCTGAGTAAAACCTTAGTTACAGTTTCTGGGAAAAGAGCGTGTTATCGAGCATGATCAATAATTTGAACAAGGCCAGCACGCTCAAGCCCCCAGTCACGATGACTTGTGACTTTTGTGCTAGCACAGCTATCGACGGCCCCCATAGGTTCCGTTTACCCAATTTCACTCACAAGACCCGTTGTTTTCAGGTGAGATTCGAACCCGAGTCTCATGGTTAGAATGTGAACGTTCTAACAACTCGACCACGTGGCCATATATATATATATATATATATATATATATATATATATATATATATATATATATATATATATATATATATATATATATATATATATATATATATATATATATATATATATATATATATATATATATATATATATATATATATATATATATATATATATTCGACGTATGAGGGGCAATCAGATCAGTTCTAGGAAACTGACAGCCCGACAACAGCACATGAGATCTGATTATAGTGATGAAGGTTTCGTGCAGGACCATCCACACTTTTTTGAAGGGCCGAATACAGAGACCTGGTGCACTAAGTGCTACAAGGTCCCCCAAACTAGACCACTTGCTATCCAAGGCTATAGAACCCAGTTAAAATATTTAATCCTTGGAAATGGTTAAATGTATAGCCGAAAGCGCTTGGATCAAAAAAACATTCAGACAGTTCTTATATAATTTATCATCTGAAAAGAAAAAAGATTATTAGATCGCATGAGAAATTGTATAAAAAACTAAATAAAAGCACCCTGTCTGTCTTATTCAATTAAATATATATATATATATATATATATATATATATATATATATATATATATATATATATATATATTTATATATACTTAGCATTTTGGTTGTAACTCGGGATAGAGTATTAGCCTTTAGAATCAAAAAGAATCTGCATTATTATTGGCCCTGATGTGGCGTCTCGGCTTCAGCCACCGCCGTAACGTTGTCTGTCTGTGTTTTTTCTATAAATCCTTTCATGGTAATTGTTCGGATGAATTTTTCGTGATGGTACCTAGACTTTATGAATTTAAACGCAGTACTAGATTGGTAAGGTCTCATCAATTTACATTTGAGCTGGATTGATATAACCGTAAATTCTATGCTAACAATTTCTTTTGTCGCTCATAGAACTCCCTTCTGGCTCCATGCTTTCACCCAATCTTAACCTCCCAAAATTTGAATGCAATGTCAATCGCTATCTACTATCCTCCTGATAACGCTTTCCTTTTCTCGCTCATTATTAATGTTTCTGTTTTCTAATTTTTCTACACTCAGTAACTCTTTGTATCTTAGTGGATTTATTGCCTTGCTTAGGATGAAATCGATTTAAAAAAAAAAAGTTTCTGTATTGTACAAGTCTCTCGTGATAAACTATCTAACCCCCCCCATTTCTTACATCAAAGAATATCTTTGTTGAAGCAATCAAGTCTGATGATGCTGGTGCTCAACTATGAAGACAGAATCTAGAATGCTGATTTTCTAGGCATGCAGGCATTTTCTCTCTAGTTGGAAAATTGGTGTCACCCACTATTTCGTTTTGCTCCATTCATTTTTGAGCTGATTTAGTCTTGTGCCTTAGATCAGTTTCCTATACACCGACATCCAAAATGCTGGGGTCTTTTCTATCTGTTGCCCTAAGGTTGGTATTAGATCCAAACAGATTTTCAAATGCTGATTTCGAAGAAACAAGTTTTTCCAACTGGATGCTTAACGCAACACAATCTTCCTTTCTTGCCTTTCCATCGATTTCATCAGCTACCGAACTTCTATTTTACTAATCAATCGAAATAAAATTGATAATATCTGATTGTTTTTTTTTACATCCTAAAACCTCCCACCTCCCACGAAAAGCACGTGTTTACGCAATCATTACCTTATCTTGTTTTTATCTTCTAATTTATCCAGATGTTTGCTTACAGGTTTTTCGTATCTGTCTGGTTTAATTTGGTTGCTGGCCTCGGAAATGCCTATTCATATAACTTACTTTGACAAGATTCGATCTTCTTTCAAGTCATCGTCGAATTTAAGCGATAAATTTTGATTCTCAAAACTTTCCTTTCTTTTAAGTCAGGTAAGCCTAACATTTATACTGATGCTATATTATATCTTATTTCAATATATTTTCTTTTCTGATTACAATTCGTTCCTCTTTATTTAACGGTGAAAATAAATAAACGTTTCTTTGTAGACACTTTTCTTTCTTCAATGAGATTTTAAGAATTCATACAATAAAAATCAAGATCTGATGACATTTACTAAACTTAATGGAGTATGGTACGAAGCCAAATAAAAGTAAGATTATGCTGCGCCGAATAAAATAAAAATGACCCTTTCTTTTCGATGAAATCCTTGATAATATTTATGAAACTGACCTTAATTTAGGATAAGGCTTAATGTGAAATAGCAACATTATGGTCTAGAGGTTATTTTTTAAACGTTATTTTTATTGAAGAAAAATATGTGCTCTCCGGAATGCACATATTTTATCTAAGAAGATTCCTCGAATATTCAGATTGGTAGACGAAAATAAATAAAAAAAAATACTGTTTAATAAATAAACAAGGCGCCTATTAAAATACGCGTATCCACTAAAAATAACGTTTAACTAATAAAAATCTGTCGGGTTAATAAATAAAACATACATCCTTTTATTTATACCCCCCATATATATATATATATATATATATATATATAATGCCATGTTTCCCTTCCGGATATACGCGATCCTGACTCTCCACATGTCACTTGGAATTAAATTTTCCTTCTCTTAGACTGACTATACCCAAGGTTAGAAAATTCTGTAGACGCTGCTATTTAACCCATAGCTGGATAGACATAGACATATTCATGCCTTTCCCAGGGGCAACAGTACGAAAATGAAATCAACAAATTCGGAATTTGAACCCGGCCCGCCGATTCTTCTTGCAGCGCCGATATCCGTTTTTCTACCTGCAAATTAATGACGTCATAACTATCTTGAAAATCATTTAAATTTAGCCTTTATCTAGGCTCGGCAATTGATTTGTGAAATCAGTGGAAGGAAAATACTCGGAGATCTGCAAATTTCTTTCAAGAATAATGTTACTTTGAAGCATCCGTGTATGACAAAAGGCTAATTTTATGTAGCAAATGGATGTTTTAATTCCGTCAAAATATTTATCTATTCTAGGAACTTTATGAAAATGGTATTGTACCAACGAGAAAAGAACTAGTGAATGACTACTGAGACCAGAATATTTACTACTAACAAAAGAACATTCGTTTCGATTTGTATTCTTTCATCTTGTAAATCAATCCTTTCTTCTGTTAGTTCCAGGTTAGGCGATGCCAAAAGTCTTTCAACATATTCTTTATCAATTTCCACAAGCCCAACCTTTATACCGTTGTAGGTTCGAAGCCTTGCTTCGAGACACGGTTTTCGTCAAACGCCATTTCTCATCCAGATTGTTAACATCGAAAGTGTCACCGTCAGTCTTTATATTCTAGTTTTATCCAAATCTCTCGCGGAAATGCTTCGGATTGCTGTCTCTGCTAATGACAGCAATCCGTTTTGCCTATCGTAAGCTTTAATTGTGGCTATTAGGCCATAGTCATTTGCTAGCTGACGACGACGTCGTATTCTCAGCAAAACGCCAGTGTCACCGCCATATTTGGAAAATGTAAGTGGAAGAGCAGCACAATTACTGGCAATCACAAGACATATTATCGATGTTATTTTATCTATGGTATTTTTTCATCAACAAAAAAAATATCATGAACTCAGAAAAAAAGACTTTGGTATTTCGATAGTTTGAACTTGGACAAGATACAACGGGGAGGCTTAATGGCAACAAATTTCACTTAAGTGGACGCACGGATAAATACCTAAAGACAACCTCAGTTGTTGCGTTTAGGTTTTAGGCTGTGTCTGTCCCTCGATGCTGTGTGTCCCTTTGCTTATCTTCTATCTAAAATGTCTTCTTCGGTAACTGAATTTTCGTCACAGTGTTAATAACACTTGCTCATATAAAGAGCCATGTTTGGGATTTATTTTCTCCAATTTAGTTTCAGTATCTCAACTGCAGTAACCACTCACAAATAAATTCCTGCAGCTGCCTTCGGTTTAAAAACTATCCACCTATGGCTAACTTTTTAAATTCTACTTTTTCTACATATTCACTATAATCGTTCGTTTTTCTTCTGTTTCCAGAGAATTATAAATGAATAATATTTAAAATAATCCATGATGAATTCTAATGATGACTAACTAATTTCTTCTTTTTTGTACATCCATCAATCGACACAAGCAACAGATTTCCCATTCTATCATTTGCCGGGAACAGATTAAAAGTGACCAGTTTGCCATCAATAGAACGAATCATAACTTTGGCAAGATGCTTTCTTTTTTTGCACGTAAATAGTACAAATTGTGAACACAGATAAGTTCAATGTACGTACAATGTCTTTATTTCGCTGACCGTAATCGAAATGTTTACAAGGTTTAGTGCTGAATTATTATAGTATTGCTGCCTGGCTGTGCTGGACTGTTTGGGGAAATATGAGAAATTAAGATTTACTAACTATAAAATCACTGACGGCGATTTGTCAAGGGCACCATCATTTTGGTTTCGATCGGATTCTCGGCATTGCAGAACAAACGATACTCCAACAGATAATATATTCAAAATGTCACAAAACATGTCGTATTGTACGCTACTCTGTCTACGCTGGCTTGACAATAGCGTAGGTTTATAGCACAAATGCTAGGTGACAACATTTCAGTGTCTTGAATACGTGTGTATATATACGTTAATAGCTGGCGATGTCATTTTAACAACGACGTATAAATACGTCCACAGCATCGAAGTGTTAACTACGTCTAGATTTATGGACACGCACTTAGGAGCTCTGTTGGGTTCTTCTGATACTTTTAGGACATATCTAAATTCAGATAAAGTAAAGATGCATATAGATAAACAATCTCTCTCTCACATGCACACACACACACACACACACACACACACACATATATATATATATATATATATATATATATATATATATATATATATATGCATGCTCGGGTTGTCTCGCTGATTCTCTAACGGTTCGCTTCAAAATATTGAATGTTATTTTCACTTTTCGTCTAATTTCATAATTGTCTTCAGATTTCCTTCGAATAGTGAAGACAGTAAAATATACGTGTCTTTTGTGATGGCGAAGGCCGTACAACGAACATTCGTAAAGCGAGGAATATGCGCAAATAAAAATTCAGAATAATGATGTTTTGAAATTCCACAAAATGGCAAGTAGCAAATTGGAAACTCCTCGCCTGTGATTGAATCGTTACGAGCTTTTCTTTTTACATGAAAATCTCCACGAATTATGCCGTTTCTCCAACCGAAGTTGGCCAGACTCTAATAAAGCAACTCTTCACCAGGCTTTCATGGAAACTTAATATTTTCCCAAAACGAAAAAAAAAAAATGTTCAACAATCCTGAATAAATTGTTTCCATATTTTGACAAAATATAAAGAGATTAGACTAATAAAACATTTCCGGTTTGTCGCAGATTTTATTGGCTAATATTTCAACATTTGTATAATGAGAAACTGATCCAAATTTTACGGGGATTTTTATGAGGAGGACATCCTTTTTTCGGTTGACATTTATAGTTGGGTTTCAGCTTGACATCTCTATTTATCTACAGACACATGTGCATGCATATGAGAAGAGTCAATGCTTACCTTTGTGCAAAATGATGTCGCGTAAATTCTGTGTCGTCGAACTTTAATTAGAAGCCCCAAAATGGGTTCTGCATGAAACAAACATCGGTCATTGTGTATTCTATGATTCCCGCGAGAATATACCAGAGATCTTAATTGAATTAAATGCCAATCGGGAACTTTTGCCCTAAAAGGAGTTGATCTGTGTTGACCGCAGTATGTATTGGGCTCATTCTAAGAAATATCAAATAAGCTTTGTACTCGGTGTCACACCACAACTTCAAAAGACCTAGGAAGATCACAAGACTGACCTAGAACTTAACCTCACAACCACCAAATGCAGAATTGGGCGTCAAATTATGTCCGTGGCTGCCACCGGCATAAAATAGGAAGTCGCTCTAGCTAAACTTAAGATAGACACACTAAAAACAACCAGATATATAAATGTCTAACTGGCGATGAGAAGGATAGACTCCCTTACATTATTGCAAGGAGATAGAACGTTTGTAGAAAGTTCTCAAAACTAGATACTCTCATGGTCGATTTAAGTCCAGAAGGGAATAAACTTACAATTACAAACGCTTAAATATTTGCCTTTCTCTTTTGTCTTCATTCAAACAAAACATCAGTTTCAAATAAGATTGTCATCGGCGATGAAAAAATAGATTTGTTTTTCTAATCATTTCACCCCAAGTAAGGCGATAATGTCACTAAGATGCAGGGGGTTTACATGGGAGGGAAAGAGAATGAGAGGATACTTTAGTGAGGAGAATTGAGAAAATGGATAGTAAAAACAGAAGATGACGATTGACGTTCCATTTAAACGTTTGAAGATTCTAGGTGAAAGAAATCTGAAGGAAGTTCCACAGGTGAGAAGTGCGAGAAAACTGTTAGAATAAAAGTGTCGGTTGCATCTGCCTAGTTCAACAGTAAATCCGTGAGATTTAGTTGCCAAAACGCAGGAGTTAGAAAGGTCTTTGAGTTGACGAAGTATTTGTCGGCTCAAGTTTGTGTAAAAAAAATTTTTTTTTTTTAAATGCGCCTCCGAAAATGAATGCCTTAACTGCACGAATGCGTCTTGGAAGTTGTATATTTCGGTAAAATATTTACGGAAACTCCGAAGAATAGTTTTATGAATTTGACTCTTATAGTTCTTGTTCGTTGCTAATAAGTTTTTACTGGAAAATCCAATGAAACAAAAAAAAGTTCCCGCAATGAAGAAGATTTTAACTTTATATATTTAGCTGAGGAATTGTGGCAGACTTTCAAAAGGAAAGTGCTTATTGACTTACAGACATGTTCTAAAATTTACTCTGGTATAGGAACACACGTGACGACAAGTGAGAATCGAACTCCTGACACACTTAATGATTGTCTTACTTAATAATCTTTGTCCCATTGTGAAACCATCTGATACAAGGTCACACGTATAGCGCACTTTGCGATCATTTCTGCAATGCTAATGTTTTACTTTTTTGTGAAAAAAGTTAATTCATTACACCGATGAATAATGATGGATTTAACACTTTCAGCTTACGAAGCTTTGTCTTTAATTAATAATCATAAATGTTCTTTTCAACAGCCGCGTCTGCCAAATGCCAGCTGTTTTGCAATACAAAAACTAAGATTCTTTTTTTTTTCTTTTTAAGAAGAAAAAAAAGAGCAAAAATATGAAGGAATGAAGAAAATTAATGTTTTACAAAGTCAATACATTGTTTTATCGTTTGGGACACGCGTTTGTTCTCGTTGGAGATGTTTTAAAAGCGATTTACGTCGACTCGTCGAGATTAACTAAACAAAAAAAAAACAAGATAAACTTTACAAAAATGTTGATGCTCTGGTCAATGCATTAAGGATTAGTGATTTTTTTTTTAAGTCGGGTTTTTAATCTTCCTTTATTCTTTCTACAAACAATACAAATTAAACTATAAATCTCTTTAGTTTGTTTAATGTAACGCTATGTAATTGTCTGAGATTCCTCCTGCTAAATAAAGAACAAAAAGGAAATGAAAAAATAAACGGCCTTAATTCTTTTTCTTCTTCTTCCTTCAAAGCAAATACCCGCTTACTCCGTTTTCGGATTTTCGGTGCAGTTCTTTGAGTTGCAGGTGGCCAACGCATTACCGCTCGTTGCAGGTGCTGCTCCCCCTACAACACCCCAGCTTCCCCATGTCCGACCCTGACAGATGATAACAGGAAATTTTAATCTTTTGTTAACTGTTTTATCATCAGCTGCCGTTTGAACAATAAAAAAGGTTGATACGTTTAACCAATCACTAGCGAGACCTGAAACGTCAATCAACATTTTCATGGCAATAAGTCACACCTTCACTTTTTCACTCTTTGTCGTCCTGTTCTACCCCCCTTCCCCTCTCTCTCTCCCTCTCTCTCTCTCTCTCTCTCTCTCTCTCTCTCTCAGTGGAGAGATCAGAAAGAAAATGGCTTTCATTTAAGGAAGTGTTTTTCAGTTAAAATTTGTAAATCAATCTTCATTGTGTCAAAAATCGTGTTAGATAAATTAAAGTGATCTTTTACAGTTGCTGTAATAGTTCGATCATCACTGAATGCTCAGCATTTATAGCCTTTTAAGTTTCATGCCAGACGAAGCTAGACTGGGATGTGCTGTTAACGCAATGATTATCGGCGCAGCAAATGGAGTCAGTGAATCGAGTTCAAATCCCAGCTTCACCTGCTACGCTCTCTCTCGTACAAATGCTCTTAGGAAAATCTGGCGTAAATCCATTTCTTCTCCCCCTCCATATAGGTTAAATAGTATAGCCGATTGGTCTCTTTAGTCTTAGATTACAGCCTGTGTTAGCGAATGCTTACTCTCTAAATTTAAATAAAACCGTCGTGAAGTCAACAGGAAACCACTATCTTTCCCAAGAAGCCATGGCAAACCACAGGAAGGGAATCTGTGGAGGACCATGATCACCTCCAGTTAGAAAAGACGTGGCATTAAAAAAAAAAACTGGGTAAAGTCGTAAATATGTAAAATAAATGTAGAAATTATGAGCGTAGAACTGACAGTTACGCTTATTATTATTCTTGTGGTTTTAATTTGTTTTACTGATTTGTGTGTTATATGAGAATTTAATATCTTCTGCCAACCAACATGCCTAAGGCTATTGGTTGCTGCAGAGCCAACCTTCAGAAAAGGGAATATGGCACCGATGTTGATCCCAACTCTGCCAATCCAGGCAGTCACAAAGTATGAAACATCTTCTAGTTTGCCCCAATCTTAAAGATTCATGTACAATTCACGAACTTGAAACCTTAACACACAAGACAAGGCTCTGTGTGGGGGCAACACTAGATACGGGGGTGGAGGAGTAGCTACTCGATAAGAAACCAGCATCAATATCTCTTTTCATTATTTTGCTTTATTATTTTGAATAAATTATCCTTAAATGAAATATGTCCGAAAATATACACACACGTACGACAGGATTATTTATGTATGAATCACACTTAACCAAGCCCAAGATCAGTGTAGTTCCTGTGCACTCTACCTGACTTTGCATGTTAATTTTACGATCATGAGCAAGCAACACGACTCTGGTGTAGTGGTTAGTGACTTTCTTATTTAGCTACAAATAGGGCCTTCAAATGAACGCAGGGTTCTTTTGTTAATTTTATCTGTTTGTTTTAGCGTACCAAAAGTTACTGACAGAGAAAAAAGAAACATTCAAAAAGTAACGCTGCTTTTTATTATATATAATGATATGTGTATAAGAGAGAGGGGGAGAGAGTGATTGCGCGCGCGGTGATGTGGTAAATTGCAAAAAGCGGCGGTTTTATTACCAGTAGAATATCTAGCAAAAAGAGAATCGCAAAATATCCAACAGCGAGAGTAAATATATTTTATTGTAACAAGTATCATAGAATATCACTTAATCTTTGCTACAAGTTCACAAAAGGGGCGCACACATTGAAACTAGTTTTAACATCTTGCAATGGTTTCTTGTTAACCATCACTTCACAACCAACACTCTGTGATCACGAATACTTACTGAAAACGTCTATACACAAATGCTCACTTGGGAGCATTTTTACATGGCCCAAAATAGCCTAAGTTCTCAATACTGTGTCATCTATGAAAATCGAACTGTATACAATCGCTACCGAAAGCGTTTTTTTATGCAATGCGTGTGTGCGAGTATGCATCCTTAACATCCCACAGTGTAAGAAGCAATGCGGCGTTTCGAAGGAACAGATCTCAAGTAATCACCAAGCTTCTTAATCTTAACCCACACTCCTTGTTGTTTGAGGGCCACCACGCGCGCGCGCGCGCGCGTGTGTGTGTGTGTGAAATATAAATATGAGTTACCAAGTTTTGTTTAGTCTAGCATAAGGTGACCGTTGTGGAATCCCCAATGAGGATCTAATTCGGTCCACAGTTATATTCAAATCTCGTTAACCATTGCCTAATGGCAAGATGACGTTCGCGTATGTAAATTTAAATCCGTTGTTTGTTTTTTGGTTTTTTTTGGGTTTTTTTTTAACAAAAGGTTGGTTGTGGCAAATCTGTTCTTGTTCTTGGTGGCTTGTGCCGTAGCCAAATAAAACCTTCTTAATCCTTCTTAATCTGTTGTTGAATGTCACGTGCTGAAAAGGAAATCAACTCTTCTGCATCTTCTCTTTTCTTAATCCAATAAAAATCATATGAAAAAAAAAGTGCCTGGCAGCTCCTGTTATTTCTAATTTACGTTATTCGGAAGGAGAATGGTCGTTAGGGCGTGGCATTGTGGGGGGGGGGTCTAACGTCCATTTGAGGGTAAATAAAACTGAAACTTAAAGAAAAACAATTTTGAACAAAAATTTTAAAACATGATGTTCATAAAATAGTCAATTAAGAAATGTTTGTAGCTTTAATACAGCTTTCTACCAACCAAGAGTACGTAAACCTTTTTATAGAATTGATGCCACAAATTATTTTAATTTAGAAAATATCTCTTCAGACCGTCAGCGACGATGGCCCTCCTTATCTTCCTTTGTAATATTTTTATTTAAACTGCGCATTAGGGCATTTTCACTTTTTCTAGAAAGTCAACATTGCACTCGATGTAAAAGCTGGAGTTTTATGCGATCAGTAGTGACACAAAAAATTAGATACATGGCTTTTACCAACTCTTGAGTATTTAGGTTTAAAAATCGTCTGAAAAAAATGTACTAATTTCCGCATGTTTTTGTTTACAAACTGACTTCAAACTTTTACTTTTTCAAGAATAAATCCAAATAAACTTTATATATTTTTGTATTAGATACATTGAATGGAAAATGTATTCAAACCAGAATTCTAATTATGAATCAGTACAAGCAAAATATATAATTGTTTACTGTATTCGATAAGTGAAAACTGTAAAAATTTTAAAAGATTATAAAAAAAATAATCAATGAATAAGATCTTATACCATTTTTTAAGCTATAATTCATAAAAAAAAAAAAAAAACAAGAAATAGATAAGAATGCATATAACACCCTAATACTGATGGGCACAAATTATAAGACAAAATGTTTTAAATTTGCATTGTTTATTGAAAATCACACTAAAGCAATTTCATCGTATAACATAACATAATAATATAGATAAATTGTTCAATGTAATTTCCTTTTGAAGTAAATGAAGGCCTTATTCGATGGCACAATGATTTTAGTTGTGCTTGTACTATGCATATTTTCCATATACAATTTGTAAAGCTTAAGTAAATTATAAATTTTCTAAGCCTTTGCTATAAGGCTTTTACTGATCACCGGAATAAAATTCCAATGTTACGATTTGGAACCTAAACTTAACCTTTAAACTCGTCTCCTCAAAAAAACGGTAACGATTTGAAAAAAATATTTTATGTCATCAGTTATGTCAAACCCCAACTTTCAAATCGAGTGCAATACCACGGTTCCAAAATCGACCCCATCCCTAATGTGCATTTCTATCTTTGTTCCTGAGACAGACAATAAAGTAGCTACATTGTTCATGGTTTCAAATTCAGATTTTTCTTTCTCTTAGATTGGTTGCCTTATAAAAATAGAGAGACAAGTCTACCTTAATATTTTACTCATACTTGGGGAGATGGAAAAGAATTAGATTCATACCTTTTCTGAAAGGTATCCGAGCGATTTTTGAACTCTGTCGATTACATTTTCTGTATTGATAACCTCTACGCTCTCTATACATCGAAAATTAATTTAACCACCCAGTATTGGTTTTTGTATCTCTTTATTGTAGACTTAATGTTTACATTAATAAAAGATATTAGTCTTCGGGTTTCGCGCTAAAATTCTGATTCAATTCCACGAAAAGTCAAACTCGTTTAGTCCTTAGAAAGACACAGACGCGATAAAAACTTTAGAGGTTTGAGAATCGCAAGACATACACAGAATTTTACACATCTGTTACGTTTGTTACATATTATAATTTTGTTGACAAAATTGAATAGAAACATTAACAGGTTTGCAATGGAGTTTTAGTTAAAAAAAAGAAAACACTATATTAGTTGCTGTAATGACAAATTTCAGAAATATAAAAGGGAGACAGGCCGCCCCCTTAAGAACACCAGAAAGCTGTAACGCGAGGGGAAGTTGAAAAATCTGGCGTAGCTGACCACATATGGAGAGAAAAGGGAGATCACCGCCCTCTGTGGGATCAGGTTGAGATCATAGACAAAGAACACCATTGGAAAATTCGCAAACTTAAGGACTCAGCATATATGATAGGCCACAAAAATCTCCTGAGCCGACCAAGCATAGATATGAATACAATATGGAAACTAGTAATAAGGAGTGCCAGAGAAAAGCAATAATAACAACAAAAATTGCAATATAAACTCTGGTAAAAACATGAAATGATAACATCAAAAATTGCAATATGAGCACTGGTAAAAAAAATGGTTGCTGAAGACATTAGGTTTATAATTCCCAGAAATTCATACACCGATGTCCTCAAGGACACATGGCACAGTAGATAAAGGCGTTGGTTAGATCCAATGACAGGACCCAAAGAGTGTGAGTTCAATACCTGGTTAAGGCGGTGGAGAACTTGGAGATAACAGGAGATAACAGGAGATAACTGACATCTATTAGAGATGGTACGTGAAACTAGAACAGTCTACCCCAGTTCATTCCAACAACCTGAACACGGCCGAAACATTGTAATAAATATGACGAATAATGTAAATAGTGTACATAATATCTCAGAAATATAGACAGATACTGACAAATTTCAGATAGAAACTACCAAATTGGCTGGTGTATAGTGTTATGATCAGTGGGGGTCGCACTCTAAACAAGTAATGTTTTGGAAGAGGTTAAAAATTATGCATTTTCGATGTCAAGTTGCGCAGGTAATTTTCTCACCTAAGTCGTCTTTTATGAGTATATATACGGTAAACGTTTTCAAAATCTTAATTAATGCTCACATTGTGCTGCAAATTCTTCAATTCAGAATATTTTATTTTTAAAACATTTTTTCCAGAAGTGATTTGTAGATTTGGATTTCTCCTACGATAATTCCTCCTTCGATCCAAATCGAGTCGGTCTACCCTTGTTTGAGTTTTAAAAAAAAAGCACAAGACTTATTCCATTCAATAAATATCCACGATCCGAAATTGTGGTTCATGAGCGGGCAGCTCCCCTCCACACCTCACTTTATTCCAACGCCGGCTGGCATCCGAGTGGGATAAAAACTCTAACAATGTGAATGCATGTCAGTTAGTTAAGTCTTTTGTTATGAAATATCAGTCCCTCCTGTATGGCAGTGAATGCTGGAGGATGAGAAGCCACTTGAAGTAACAGAAATGTGGTTCTACAGAAGGATGCTGAGAATACTATGGACCGAACATGTTAGCAACCACGGAGTTTTAGAGCAAATGGAAATAAAAAAGGACACTTATCAGAAAGAGACAATTGAAATTTCTAGGAAACATAATGAGGAAAGAGGGCTTGGAAAATTTGATATTCACATCGCCAACATCCTCAATGGATAAAGCACATAGGAGAAATAACCTTTGCCTTTTTATAATCCTTCTTAGTCTATGATCTGTTATATATTAACATAAATTCAAAAATTTACTTAGCCACTGTTTCCTTTTGCTTCTTTTGCATTCAGTATGCCATGTGAGTGTTAAATTCTCCAGGCCCTCTTTCCTCAGTATGTGTTGCATAAATTTCAACTTTCTCCTTTTGATTGTATATACAAGGGTCCTTTCAGTTTCCATTTTCCTTCACTTGTTCGCGTGTTCACATTCCATGGGATTCCTGGCAGCGCGTCCCTCAGTGAAAACATCGTCTTCGTCAGTGCTTCTTCTGCGAAAAGATTGTCCAGCATTCACATAGCAATTTTTTTTCTTTGCTTCTAACAAAATTTTCCTGTTTATTAATACTTTGCTTTGTTTCTGGAAGGTATATTCCGCTATTTGTATGTCCTTCTGGATTTCTGCGTCGCATTTTCTGTCGTCTATTACTACACTATCCAAATAGTTTAAATTTTGTACCTACCTTATTTTAATGTCCCCAATATGTAACACACATTCTGGTTTGTCTCTTTTACTGAGAACCATGCATTTTGTTTGTTACGTTTAATAGTCCTTTCTTGTAGTTTCTCTTCTGAGTCTTCCGTGAACACACTATGATCCATGTACCTTATATTGATTTAGAGTATACAACTATATTGCCTAATCTTTTACTGATTATTTATATATATATAGTTGATCTCGTTATTGGTGTTTCCTTACAATCTCTTTCATGTCAACAAACATCTTGCCCAATATCTCAGAACACATTTTCTTTTCTCTTTTTTTTCTATGTGAGTCCTACTCGACTTTCATTTTTCTCTCAATCTTCACAGATGATTCTATGTCCTCCAGCTTCATGTTTCTAGTTTCACATATTTCTTGAATGTCGATATTAAGCTTTTCCATTTCCAGTTCGTGATTTTCTACCTACCTACATTCTTACAATGCCTTAACATTCTATGTCCAAATTAGGAAACAATCACTGCATGATGGTCAGTTGGTTCGCACGTAACTCTACTTACCAAGCGAGAGATCAATTCCAAGTGAACTGAGCTCTTCACATCGCTTACTATTACTTTTTTTATACCTATAATTGGTATTGGAGAGACGAATGGAGTGTTTAACCGTTGCTTTCTCCACGGTGACTTTATCGAGACACCACCTCTAGTAAGCTGGTCGTAGATTTTTTTTTTTTTTAGTTTCCGCCCTTTGATATGTTCTATTTACCATTCTACACTGTTGCTAACAAATATCCTGACCCAATTTGAAAAGGAGCAAGTAGCCGGTTTAGTCGTAGACAATCTGATAGAAAATGTTTCACTATTCTACAACTCTTATAGAAAACTATGTCTATCCGGAGATACATGAATTTAGTCCGGAGGTTATCACAAATGAGGTTTGTTTATTTATTTATTTTTTATTAGTGGTGGATGATGAAATCAACGCATAAATGAGGACGCATTCTTTCATTGACTTCCTTCTGGAATATAAAGAAGTTATATAATTTTTAGCTTGAAATTGCGATTTCTTTGCTGTCTAAATAATTTATTTCTTCTCAAAATTGGCGAAATCCGTTTAAAAAATTATTGTTCGGTTTTGCTACCACCAAATATTTCGGTGAAACAAATGTGAAGAAACATCGGTTGTCCATTTTGGTACTAATGTTGCTATTAATAGTATTGATACTAATTCATTTTTTTTTTTTTTTTGTTCTAGTTAAGATTGTTTTTCTCTCTTTTCTCAGCAATGAAACTTTTTCTTTTCATTTCTTTATCATTATTGTTTTTGTTTCTTTTTGTTTTTTTGTTTTTTTTCAACAGAATGAGACGATAAGTTTCTTTCTTTGTAAACTCTATGAAGGCAGAATTATGGAGATGATAGGTCTTAGGTACAAATGCGCATCGATTCTACACAACGCTTTAGCTACAAAATGTCTAATTGGTGTCTTGATTCGGTGGGGATGGGGGGGGGCTGTATCGTCTTGACGCCAATATAGGCATCGAAGGCTGAAACACCGAAACTGAATTTCTCAATCGTTGAACAGCTTGCTTTTTTTTGCTTTTTTTTTTAATTATTTTTGCTTTATTTTTTCCAGGTGATACAGTTTCAGTATTTGATAACAGATTAACACCTTGTCTTCACCTAGCAACATCTCCTCACAACTTGGCTTCACCTAGCGACATCTCCCTCGTACCCTGATCGGATGACATGTTTTCATGACTGTCCATTAGATCATTATTGTTCTTAATAATAACAATAATTACTTCCCGAAATAAATACCATTTTTAGTTTTATTCCTTAACACTCTCATTTATGTCATTGCTACGTAACTGTAAGTTCTATTCTAATCGTTTCTTCTCTTGCACTTTGCGATTCTTTCATGTCAACAATGATGGTCACAAAGTTAAATGCAACGTCAGTCTTTATCTTCTGTCTTTATAATCCTATTCTTCTATCGTCCTCTCTCCTCAATAAAAACTCAGTTTTCTTAGTTTCTTTCGTTCTCAGTAACTTATTGCGTCTTAGTGGCTTTATCGCCTTACTTTGGGTGAAATGATTAAAAGAGATCATTTTTAATACCTCTTATCTATTCTCTGTGATCAAAACTACAAATGTGATTTGTTAATCTCTCGTTTTTGCCATTTTATCACAGTTTTTTTCTTCTCAATATTCAGAATAGTTTGTTTCTTCTACTTTAATTTCCTATTTAAACAAAACGCCCAGTTTACAATCACTGACTTTTAAAATCTATTACATAACACAATAACCTACCACAATGGCGCCATCATTATTGAAAGTTGCACAGAAATTAGTTCGCATTTGTATGGGTGAACAGAAATAAAACGTATAAAGCGATCTGTAAATTCCGTGTTTTGTCTCGTCAACATAATACAATTGTAACTAAATTTCGTTTTTAATGTATTCTAGATTTTTTTTGTTGTCATATATTAGTTAAAAACTATTACTTTTAATTTTATTTCAACATGTAGACTAGCTTTATCCCAGGAGACATTTTGAACGTCCTAAGAGTTTTGTTGTATTTGTTATATAACCTCTTTACAATTTAACATCATTACAATTTAACCTTTTCACCATATTAGCGAAAAGATTAAATTGTAAAGATGCACCGTTGAATGCACAGAAACAACAACTTTTATTCGAATACGTATTTACTTTTTTTCTTTTTAAAGGATGAGTGAGACTCAGTTGATCAAACCGATAAACCCTGCTGGTATGGTCAGTAATTTGATGTCGCGTCTTTATGGAATGGACGTTATCAACTGGGAGGAATTGGTGAGTTACGATGACCGCAACTTCCTGGTTAGTGTCCACAAAGAGCATAAAAATCCTCACCTGGATTCCGTCGATCCGAACGGCTACCTCCTTAAAGTCTTCAACTTAAGAGACTCTCAGATACCACAATATATAGGTAAACATTTTTATCACCTTCCAATTTCGTTAATTTAAACACGACTATCGTACATTTTCTTTTTTTTAAATGCTTAATTTTTCCAACAAAATTCAGATGGTGACTGCTTATTTTGAATCGTTAAAACTCCCAATTTGGCACCAGAGATCTGTCTTTTATAATATTATCACCCAAGTAATTTATTATTATTATTAGTTGTAGTAGTATTAGTAGTAGTAGTAGTAGTAGTAGTAGTATCAAGTTTAAATTATATTTATTAGTGAGATTCTCTTAGGAAAAATTGGAAATAAAAAAAAAAAATGAATAGAATTTTTTTTTTTTTTTGTTCCAAATACTGAAATCTTGAAGTTAAACTCGAGAAACACTCGCATCTTACAATCTTACTCTTCGGTTGGAGAAATGCAGTGTGTGAATTTTTGACATAAAAAGGAATTTAAAATTCTCTCTCTCTCTCTCTCTCTCTCTCCCCACCCACCCAGACGGTGGTTCAAAGAAACTCCCTGATAGTGAAGGAGCGTAGTAATAAAGAGAATTCGGAAGTCTTAAAGGGAAGGGCATCATGATACAATCATTGGACAAGACGAAACAATGCACAAGCAGTCGATGGAAGAATGTCAAACAAATATCTGACACAGAAAATAGCCGACAAAGGCAGTTTATCAAGTGACCTATTTCCTACTTTTGCCGCCCTGAAATTGTAGGAGCTTCTTCTTTCAGATTCACGCAATAAATATCAGGAAGATAGGTAATTTAAAACATACGTTCACTGGTTAGAAATTATTGAAAAGAGTTTACTTATAGGTACGTATATAAATATAGAATCAGATACTGGAAATACTTACTACCAGAAACTATTGTAAGTTAGGAATGTTTCCTCTTTGTCGAACAGAGGAATTTTATTTAATTTAATTTGAAAATTAAAAAGCTTTCAACCTTAAAATCCGGCGCCACTGGGTAGATGTGTCTGATCCTGAACAATCCTCTCGTATACAGAACGTCTTAATTTTGGTTATCTGATCCGCAAATCCCAATGCACATAGTCGAGCTAACATTTCAGTATATCAGAGACGTAACGCATTGGTAAGGCAATATAGTCAGTGTCTACCTGATACGCAGATGACACAGTACTGATAGCAGAAAGATACGCAGATGACACGGTACTGATAGCAGACAGGGAAAAGAAACTACAAAACCTCCTACAGAAGGTATCGAGAGCAAGAAGAAGGAGCTAACCATAAACTACAAGAAGACAGAATTCATGGTCATCAGTAAAAGGATGAACCCAAAATACGATTTGCAGATCGGGGACACTTAAATCAAGTATGTGCGGAAGTTTAAGTATCGTATTTCTCAACGAATTCTGACATCCGTTAAATGCATGTCGTCTGGGTTTTTTTTTTTTTTTGTTTATTAACGACAAAAAGTTTTTCGGCATTTTTTTCTTGTATACTCAAAGATTTTTTTGTGTTAAAATACGTTTTATTAAACTACAATTTTAAAATATTTTTATGTGCAGTTACTTTCAAGCACTAGACATATGTGATATGATAGAACTATACCTGACTTCTTCAATTAACCCACCTACTACCCTTGTTATGTTGCATCAATAGATTCAAGAGGCATGGAATAATATATGCTAAGATAGAAGTCGTCATCTGCATGCAAGAGTACCGGCTTAAGTTGCGATATAATACAATGACAATTCTTAATTTCCCTACAGTAACATTATCGTGTTTTTTTTTTTCTTGCTTTGATATGAATGAAAACTTTCTAGTTTAACCAAATATCGATCTTTGGACAAGAAATTATTTTGCAACATGTCTTGTTTATATGTCGATCCCAGTTAATTCTAACCCTAATTCGCCTCGAAAAAAAAAATCTATTTTATGGCTTATAAAACCAATTTCAAGAATTTCTCGCGGGAAATCCTTTGTAAATCCTATAAATTGACGGGTCGGTATGTAGCTGAAGTACTCAAAATAGTTGCTCTTAAGCCAAATAGAACAACTGTCATTTGAGACGATTTCATTATGTCCCTTATATTCCTCTTTCAGATGCCTTGTACGCTATGACAGATTTCATTCGACAGAAAAAAGTCCCCACACCGGAACGAATTCCAAATCTGGATGGAAAATTCTTTTCACTACAAAAAATATACACCGGTAAGTATTTGGATTGTCTCATGTCAAGGTTGGCGATGGCGGTAACAGCTTTTTACTGCTACTGTATAAGGTAGCTATGGAGAAGTGGTTTGCCTAAGCGCTTACACTTTTCTCGGTCAACCATTATGGCATATCAATTATTTGTGTCGAGACAAAGCGCAGGCGAATGTGAATTTATGCTTTTTTTCTCAAAGCCTAATTTAGAGCGCTTGTTTTTTTGTTTTTTGGGGTTTTTTTTTTTTTCATGACGATAATCGTGACTCTTTGATTACAGGGAAATAAAATTGTTTTTAATTGTTAGGAAATTATTTTTTAAAATAATATCTTTATTGAATTTTATGTTTTTGTAAATAGTTCTATACATGCGTGGAAAAGAGCATAAATCATACCTAAAATAGACCGATTGCGTTAATCATGCTTGAATCAGTTCTTGACCATAGACAATCCCTTTCTTTTTGATTTTTAATAGATTACTATTGTCGACCTAATCCTCTAAATTTGACCAAACATAATTTTTTATCAATTCCTTGTTGGTCGAGTTGAGAATATTTCAGCACCCTCCGTACATATAATGGCACTTAATTACCTTAATTAGTGACGACAATCCCATTTTTAAGTGCAAATGTTGTTTTGATAATATATCTTTGTTCATCGCCCTGTGAATCCATATCCACCAGATTCTTTTGTGGGGTACCAAAATGTATGGTTTTTAACTTTGGACTTTGCTTCCTAAATAAATATAGTATTTTAAATGATTACCTTTTTCAAGTCTTGGACTTCTGATATGTTGCAATAAAAACGTCGGTGACTAATGACTTTTTATCTACAAACATGCTTTGATCACAGAGAGAAATTTATACAGCTAAGTCATACACAAAATTACATGTACCCCATGCAGAGAAACTACAACGTATGTCTACACAACAAACAGTGTGAAAAGGAAAATGAAACGATAATCTTAAGTATAATAACTATCAACGGGAATGGAGTTACCAGAGATTCTTCTGTGTTTCTGGAGAAGCCATATTTAGGATTCTAGATTCGAAAGGACAAGATGTATCTGCTATGTTCATAGCGAGGACATATTTCGGAAACGGGAAACTGAAAGTCCTGGGTTTTTCCCAACATTAGGACTGCCAGCCAATGATATTTTCTATATCTGGTGAAGATATATTTCCATAAGAAAACTTTGTCATATGCTTGCCAGCCGGTGCCGAGTACTCGGTTTGACTCCTGGATACTGACTGAAAAACTAATCACTGTCGTCACTCTACAAAGTAACGTCACTAAGCGGCCGTCACGTGACCTATGTGACTTCATTGCGACCACAAGGAGATAATCACTTTTGCATCTCGACAACTCGAAGAAATGTATATAGAAAACACCTTTAAAAATCTCCTATATATATATATATATAGAGAGAGAGAGAGAGAGATGAGTTTGTCCATAATACAGAGCCAAATCCTTTCATCTAGAAGCCTCAAATACGACGTGCATACGTATTGAACCTAGGAGGAAGGTTTTAAGTCTTCTTCATGAAGGAAGGTTTGACTTCTATTTGTCTTCTTATAGAGATTTATCTTTTATAGCAACAGTTGTAGTCTCATGTATAACTACAATGTCAGGACAAGATTTCCCCCAAATAATTTTCTACTTTTCAGGGTTTTTTTTACTTCATTGAAAACTTACCAATAACTAATGAAAACTATTTTGTTTTTTCTTTTACGCTACTAATTGATATGTACGAAATTACTGTACATGACCAATTTATTCATTGACAACAAAAATTATATAACAGTTCTTTCTTCCTTCTGCATTTGTTTCTTGTTGGTATGTGAAGCGAAGTGTTTCGTTAAGTAGACAATCTCACCACAGTACTAATAAAGAATTGTCTGTCCTTATAAGCAGTCATCGTTGATGACTACTACAGCTAGTACGTACACATACACACACATATATAAATAGAGCTCACAGTAATTACAAACCATATAGATGTACACATGATTTACTTTATAATAGAGCCCATTAGACGGCACAAGTTTAGCTGACTAATCAGCATTTAACGATGGATTATTTCTGTAGCTCATTCTGGTACAAGGCTACAGTTGCAGCGCGCCCAGAATCGATTTCGGCATACCTTCTATGATAATTGTAATCTCTGAAACTCATCGTAATAAAAAAAAACCTATTTTCAGCCAACTATGGATTAAATAGTAAAAATATATCTGGAAAAATCATTATCTCCCCCAAAAAATTGCTAATGCCATCATTGACTTACAAATTATTATTCTTACAATCTGAAAATGTTTCAGCTTTAAATAAACCCATGAAGGGTTGATAAGCCATAAAAGACCAATCAATCAATCAATCAATCAATCGATCGAACTATCATCATTTTGTTTAATCAACATTAAAACAAATAAATTGTCAGCCCTTTTCTTCCGCTTGTAATTTTTTACTATGAGTTACATTTCCATTTTCTTTTCTTTTTTTGTCTCCTCTCAAAACCCAGAAACTAAGAAATGCAGTGCATAAATGACCTCCTTTCTGAAAAACACTAATCAAAATGGCCAACTTTTGGCTAATATCGATTCTCAACAATAATTCTTGCACGGTCTGTATAATCGCCCTTTCCAAGTTTTTAACCACTTCCCAACGCAATCACACACATCTTTGATTTTGTTCTATCAGCCATTATTCATATTCTTGGGCCCCAGTCAATTCCCGAATCAAAATCTAACTAGTTGTTTTTTCTTTTCTTTTATCATGGAATCGGTAGAAAATCTACGACAGCTTAACAGTAACTTAACATGTCTTATTTTCCATTTTTATACAATCTCATGACTGACAGAATGTGTATTGAAAACAATGGTCATTACTAAAGAAAGGTTCATAACAATTTACAAAAACAAAAAAAAACATTTACATTATTCGGACTATTGTCCTCATCTTTGTCGCCATATTTATTACAACGGCCGAAACGTTATAATAAATATGGCGACAAAGATGAGGACAATAGTCCGAATAATGTAAATAGTGTACATAATACCTCATCTCAGAAATATAGACAGATAAAAAAAAACAATATTTTTTACTTCATTCATCAAATACAGTGACGAAAATGTTAACAATTGTTTTCCGTTTTCTTTTTTCTAAAATTTAAAATCTGTTCAAATATTGTGCTTTATTTTCTTTTCAGATTTGGACAATCCAAGTTGCACAGAATACCGCGAATACATAGTGGTGCTGCAGACATTTATTCCGGGTTCAACTCTTGATAAAGTCCCACTAACCCCACCACTCTTTTATAAATGTGGGAAATTTACTGGTTTCATTGACAAAGCTCTCAAAGTAAATTTCAGTTTTAATTTAGAATATGTGTGTGCATGTGTCTCATGTCAAGAAAATAATTATTATTAGCATCATGATAAAAACGTATTTCAATATCTGAAAGCAAGGCTCCACTCCAGTAAGGTATTGGTTGAGTCATCTGTGCAAAATATGCTAGGTTTTGTCAGGGGCTCTTACGATTGAGCATGCTTATCCCAAGAGATCATGGTGAAAAATGAAAATGTGCTTCTAGCTTTTATCAGGTTTCAAAATGACGATTCATATTCAGTGGACTAAGATCAAATAATTATAAACATGCAGAGAAATACGCAAACATGTCTCAAGTGGCTTAGCGCAATAAACTGTTAATCAGATGAGAGGAACACTTTAAAAAGTACGAAAACTCTTCCATATTGGGAAGAGACCAAGTCAGCATTATTAGAATTCTTTTCCTTTCGATAAAGAAATAAAATTCGTTCCATTTTAGGCTTTTGTCATTTTGCAAATAAGGATTATTATATTTTTGTACAAAGAAATTTTATTCCGTCTCTGAACATGCGACATTATATTCAAAGTCCTTAGAATTTCTGAATATATTTAATAGTAAATGGTTAAGGGGAATAAACGCGTGAAAACATAATCTCCCTTGCAGAACATCTAGCTAATGCGAGGTTGATTGCAATTGTGTTGAAAGAAAGAAATTCTTGAATTGAATACAACTGGCCATTTGCACTTAGCTAAACTTTATCAGTTCTCTTTTTCCTGGACAGGACCCTAATTTTTTTTTTTTTTTTTTTTTGGTATCAGGAGTTATGTTAAAATCTTTCAAGATCTTGAATGTTGATTTTTAAAACCTTTAAAAATCCCCATTTGTAGATTTGTGGCAACATAATCTTTCTGTAACATTCATCCTACCTCTATTTGGCTTTCTACCATACTAACCTTAAATATATGTAACAGAAAGTGAGACAGTTTAAAGGCAAGCCCCCCCCCCCTCATATAAAGAAAAGTTCTAATGCTATTGTTAGTAATGACTGAAATTTTTCTCCATAAAAAACGTAAACAGGTGATAGTTTATTTCTTCTAAATAAATAAACGACAAATTCTGGCTGTCCGTCCGTGCGTCTGAAACCCCTTCTAACTCGGACCATATTTGCCCTACAAAAATATATTCTACCTTTTTGGAATCAGGATGATCCCGGGATTGGAAATCTGTCCTTCATCTGATGCTTGAACATCCAGCATTGGGTTTTGTGTCCGGATGAAGAAAGAACATTTAAAAAATCCAAATTTAAAATAACTGAAAAAAAGTTTTTAATTTATACTGAGTATAAAGTAACAAAAACTTTCTTGAATTTAAACATTTTTGTTTTAAATTCAGTTTAAAATATCTCCAAAAGTTTACGAATTGAGAAAATCAATTTTATTTCTTCAAAATGCCAAGGAATCAGTTAAAGTGAGAGGATTCCTGGCGTGAAGTGTTGAAGTTCTACAGAGTTTGATTTGAAGATCTCAATTTTCGGCCCAAATCAGTTTTACTGCCGGAATCAGAGTTAAAGTGAAGTTTTGAAGTTCCATCCAGTGAATTGAGGAACTCAAAGTTATTTCTTCAGAATTACCATTACCGTTCTTTTCTAAGCTGCACCCGAGGTTCCTTTAGTTTTTGGTTGGAGTCCCAATTAGATCAACACACCCCATCCCAACGCAGAAGCTAGACTTAAAAGTCTGCACAGATAATAGATGAAGACTGATTTCATAGATTGACTGAAATCTCTATTATTTGGGTTGAGAACAAACCTCAAATCAAGATCATTTTTGATTGGTTCATGAGATCAGAATTTCATTGTTTTTTACAAATATTTCTCTATTGTATTCAACAAGGTGTGCATCCGCAAAAGTTTCCTAATTTTAACAGAGCATATCTTTACATTGCAGGATTTTTATCATTCTTACTATGAGAATCACCAATCAATTTGGAGCATGGAATTCATACCAAAGTTAAAGGATTTTACCTTTGCAATTGAAGATCAGAAGAAACATCAAGTAGTCAATGAAGTCATTGATGCATACAAGTGGCAAATTCTTCCATTATTTCCAGAATTTCAAAAAGGTCATTATACGATATTATTTAAATGTTTCAATGCCATCTTTTGAGTCTTTCCTTTAAATAACACTAAATAATTTTACTCAATAAAAAAGGCTAATATTTTTGTTGTTCCATTTTCCATCCGTTTCCGTAAAAACACACTGGCCAAAATCGTTAATAATTTTTCTGATACACTACTTATATAAACACTTCATTGAATTTAACTTCTCAAAGCTAAAATTAATATTTCAATACATAGAAAAAATATTTTGTCTACTAATTGTCCGTTTCAAAAGCAAAAGATCTTCGTCTATTACTGTCTAAAAAGGAAACAGAAATTCATCATAAAAAAAATTAATCTCCATATTCATGTGAAATTATTTTCAAGCCAAAATGGAACAAATAAACTGAAGTGAAAGTGATGCAAATTCAAATGGAGTCAGATTTTTCCGAATGTTATTTTAAACAATCGTTTTGGATTTATTTTTTTAATACAAAGTTTTGCTTTTTCTTAACCTGCATCCCTATACTCACTAGAAAATTTTTTTTTTTAAATCAGTGTGTGATTGGATGGAAATTGAATAAATAAGACAATTACATTTTTTGTTGTTTTTTTAATCCTCAGGTATAATATTAAAAGTAAGAAATTGAAATCCTGGTGACACACACATATAATAATAATAATGGACTCTCCCGTCGGTTTTGACGTATGAGGATCTGACAGGTTAATTGATTCAGTTATGAAATTTTGAGTGATAATCTTAAGACCCGTTAGTGATTTACAAAGGAGGCCACATATGGAGCAAGAGTGAAGACTGTGAGATGAGATCACTGTTAGATTGGCTGACCTTTTAGATCTTGCTCTCGCTTCTTGAAGATGATTCAAACAAGCAGATCACACACACACACACACACACATATATATATACATAATTTTCAATACACTTGGGTTGGCTTTTTCACTTAACAATTTTTCATTTGTTTGAATTTCATGAGTTTTTCTCAATTTTTCTTGGCTAAATCCTGCATTTTTCTTTTGTCTGGTCAAACAGCTGTTTTCCTAATGGCAGAAAATGATTCTCTAATAAGCTGACATTTGGATGAATATTCTATTTAGGTCATTAGATTCAAAACTGCAAATTTCTAACCAAAGAGAAAGTGAAGAAGAGTTTAATATGAAATAATAAAAAAAGAAAAATGTTTCTCAATCACACAATCTGTAGGCAATTACAATTGTCCTGAACTCTCAGAGATTATTGGAGTCCAGACATAAGGATAACAGAGAGTTTTTAACAAATGTGGGACTTCTCCCAGAAAAAGAATATTCCAAAAAGTGTCATCAAAATTCGGCTTTACAGTTATGATGAAAAAGCATCAAGATCAGTTCCTAGACATAAAAAAGCATGGTGATGTCATGACTAATGGGAGTTCTTCAAGAATAGGATCTTAAAAAGAAAACCTTTTCATTCTTCCCAAGAAAAGAAAAACTCAATATTTTATCCAAAAAGCATTAACATAAAAAATCTTTTCAGAATATGGATTTCACTTTCATTCTTTAATAATATATTTATGCCTTGTTAATTTTTTTTTCTTTTTTCACAAACACCACCATGTACTCAAGCTTGTATCTATGAAAATGGTTTTGTTTGCATTCCCAGAAAATAAAATCTGCTCTCAACTAGCCATTGGTGATTAAACAATTGCTTTCTTCATAATCAAATGGCTTCTTAATTTTCAAACCTTTCCTCCGTCCAAAGTATATGATCAGAACAAAAGTCCATCACATTTTAAGTGAATTTCAAAGACAATATTTAGATATTTGTCCATAGATTTATTCAATCACATATGAGCCATTGTTTCATTACCTTCTTCCATTATTAAAGCAGGTTCATAATTCCCCACCCACAGAACTTTATATTTTTCTGGATGATGTCAAAGTGGATTTTACAGTCTTCCAGAGCATTGTTCTTCCTATCAAGAGAATTTTGTAGGGATCGAAATAAGTAATAATCCAAAGAAACGAGATCAGGTGATTATAGCAGCTGTAGTCAGACAATATCCAGGTCAAGCTGCAAGTTTCTCCCTGGCCTGCCAATAAATGTGCAGTTTGGCATCATTTTGATGGAAGATAACACCCTTCCAATAGGTCAAGTCCATATACTTATCAATTTATGTCTTTAATTGCATCCCAATGTCTAATTTTGCTGAAACAACTTTTGTAATCCACAATAACCTTCAAATCCCATGAGATACACATCATCATCATCTTCGGATTCAGACTGGCTTTCTTTTTTTTTGCCAGTACCCTTTTTGCTCATCATTATTGTAAACAATCTATTTTTCATCAACTGTAATCATTTTTTTTTCAAAAATGGATCTTATTTGTTTGAGCAGAGAATTGCTGATGAAGATGCAGTCCATTAAATTTTTTTTTTCTGCTAAATCATGAGGCACACAAACATCCTAGCAATTCATGTATTTAAGTGTTTTCAGATGCCTTTCAACATTCACATGACCTTTAGAGTATATCTGTGACAATCAGTGACTTGGATTATCATCATGTCACCTTTCAGTATATTTATTGGTTAGAAATGAAGATTCTTATTTAATTTAAAGAAAATTTCTTCAATTTTCTTTCTATAAAGCTTCCTTTAAATTTTCTTTTTTTTCAGGTCAAATTCATGGAGATATGAATCTGTTAAACATCCTGGCACAAGAGAAGCCATCATTAACTGTGTCCACCACATCAACAACAGACAATAACAGCAGTTACTGTGTTACTGAAGACAAGGACAGGGACTACATTCTTTGTGGAATTATCGATTTTGCTGATGCCACACATTCCTGCCCAGTATTTGATCTGGCAATGATGATCATGTATTTGATGATTGAGTGTAAACTAGACAACCCATTGGAGGTCGGAAGGCATGTACTGGCAGGTTACCTTACAGAGTTTGATCTTAAACAGGTTGAAAAGGAGGCACTCCCTCTACTGGTGTGTGGGCGCCTGGTGCAGTCCCTAGTAATAGGGCGTTACACATACTGGCAGAATCCTACCAATATATATCCACTGGATACAGAGAAACGTGGTTGGCCATTACTTTTCCGACTCTGGAAACATTCCATGAAGGAACTTTACGATTTCTGGACACAAATTACAGAAGGAGAAAAGAAACTGTGAAAACAGGTTTGACCAATTTTATGGCACATCAACACAGGAAAAATGGTTTTGAAAAAAATGCAAGTGTCATAAATTGTTCAGATCAAATATTGGGTGGAACAGTGAGAATGGATAGAGATTCTTAACGCATTTACTCTGCTGCCCATTTAAGTGTTAAACTATTTCATTTATAGCACTGTTCAACAGGTCTTGTATAAAAAGGTAGAGATTAGGGTGCATGTTACATCTCATGTCTCTCTTGACGAAATACAATATAGAAACTCACAGACTGTACCATAAAAGCTTGCTATGTCATGTAGCAACATTGCAATTTGTCTTTAACATAATTTTTCTGTTCACTAAAGGGAAAAATAATTTAAAAAGTTCAATTTCTTTCTCATACATGAGTTAAAGCTATTACAAAAGTGGATATTTTTTTATTTACATCAACAAATGTAATTATTTTGTAATTATCAAATTCTGAAAGAGGCACAGAAAAAATAAAAAACATTTTTTTTCAAGATGAAAATGAAAAAAAACATTCATTTTGTTTTCTCTTTCTCAAAGTTTTATTTTATTTGTGAGCCACATTGATAAATGAAAAGTTTAATTCTACAGGCTGCATTTTTTATAAGGATTTTAAGGCATTTTCTGTGCCTTTCAATTAAATTAAAAGAGAAAATATAAGAAAAAAAATCTCATTCCATCTGCAAAAAATGTTTGAAAAAAGATCCATTCAGAAATAATCAGGAAAGGTTAGAAACCATCTTGGACCTGATCCAAATAATTTACAAAATCAGATTTGACTTTCTCTAAATCCACAGAAAAGAGTAGAATACAATGGTGAATTATGTGTGGGCATTTGTCTTCGTCAATAAAATAATACAAGAGGGTGCTGAAAAGATCTTGGCTCAACTGAATTCCTAAATTTTCACAAATCATCATACATATGTATATATAAAAATGAGAAAATCTGCAGTCAATTACTGATAGAATGATTACAAAAAGGTTCATCTATGAAAATCTGGAGTCAGGCTGAATATAACATCAATCAGCTGAGACAATTTTTATATTTGTATTAATCCTCTCTCTCTCTCTCCCCATATATATAATCTCAGAGGATGAAATGCATCAGCTAAGAAAGGTTTTCCCTTTATTCATATATATATATATATATATATATATATATATATGTTTTTAAGAGAGCTTAGTTTTCAGCACCCACTTTGGTGTTCAAAAAATAAAACAAACACTTGAGGTTTCTAATTTTATATCAATATAAGGAAATTGTTTCTTAACCATCACAAATACATATCACACACCTTTGTAAAGGGCACCAGATTTTGCCAAGAATAAAAGGGGTGAATTCAGACTTGAAGGTTTTGCTTTGGATAGACGAGACAAGATGTTGCCAATGATCTTATTCCATTTCCATAATACTTGTATTTTCTTTATCTTCGTCATCAGCTCCCAAAGAATCTCCTTCCGCTGTGCTGTTGTCTGCTGCTTCTGGGGCCAAAGTCCACGCTTCACTGTCACTCTTGTCAGTGGCTTTACACTCGTTTGGGCCAGTCTCATTACAGGTTGATTCAAACATTGTGTCTTCATCATCATCATCTTCTGCATCCATTAAAAAAACACGACATCGACGTCTTGAGGAAAAGAGCTAGAAACAATTAAAAAATAAAAAAGATGTCCTTCAATGCTTGGAATTAAACATCTTGCTAACCAAAGATCAAGTAATGATTTTATTTTGCCCTAATAATAAAATATTCATGCATAACTAAATAATCTTGATTAATGGTAGCACTTGTACTCTTAAAAAAAAAAAAAAAATTGGTATAAAGCTGAAAACCCAGTGTTCATTAGTAGAGAAAAGTTTACTAATAGCAAAAGGTAGCACTACTTAAATAGACTGGTCCACTCATAATAATGTTTGTAAATTACCATCCTTTCAGCCTTCCTCAGGTCACAACACTTGTCAGAATAGAAAAATAGATTTTTTTTATCAGTTTAGAAATGGGGAGTTCCTGTTCATAATATCAAATTGATCCCTGACTTTTACAGAGTTATCTGAACTTATTTTTTATTTATTTGCAGATGTTTTGGCTTTGATAAATGTGCTTATATCATTAATATCTGTATATTTTTTTTTATTCTGTAATTAAAACTTAACGAATGCGCACATCCATTTGATCTTTAATGGCAAAAAGTATTTTTGTAAAAAGATGATAAAAATTAATTTTGAAAAACAGTTGCTTGCTTAAAAGATTTTCTTAAAATAAAACACATAGAAATGTATTCATTTATTCTTTATTTAAAAGAAATCTATCTAAGATAAAATGTCTGTTTTCATATGCAGATATTAATGATATGCACATTTTTCAAGGTATGGCATCTGTAAATAGGATTTAAGTGCAAATAACTCTGTAAAAGTTGGGGATCAATTTAACACTGTATCAATATTATGAACAGAACTTTCTCACTTCTAAATTGATTTAGAAAAAAGAAAAAAAAATCAATATCTTTCTATTCTGACAAGGTTGAGGAAGGCCAAAAAATGTTAATATATAAACATTATTATGAGTGGACCAGTCTATTTAAGTAGCGCCCAAACAACATCCAAAAGTACCTGCCCCTTTCAGTAGTCTTTAGTATCCAGGTAAACATTGCTCAATTTTATATGCAAGATATGGGGTAGAGGTGGGGGTCAAGGTAAAGAAAACTTACCACAGCTGCAACTTTCCGACTTCCACTGACAGCAAAACTAAGTGCTTTCATGTTCTCCAAGGAACGACAGGCAAGGGGATCAATTTGATCCCCTACATTGTGACATTGACTGAAATTAGAAAATTTACCATGAGAAAAAAAAAAAAGAAAGAAAAAAAAATGAAATACAAAGCCAACCAGACAATCAACTGCAAATTGGAAGAAAATTAACATTCTTGTATTGATTAATTATATATTGTATTATATATTACATTAAAGACAACTTTTACAAATCATCAGAGTCCTCACCTAAAATAAATCAGAGTAATATAATTTATAGATTTCTTTTGTCAAGTGGAGAAGTGGAGCAATAAAATTAAAAGATTTCTTTGATAAAGTAGGAATTATTCAATTCATTTGCCTGTATTTGATTTGTGGTCAAAATCAATAGACAACAAAAAAAATTCAAATGAAGACAAGTGTGTGTTGATTGTTACACTTTTTCATTCTGACATCAAGTTTCATGCTTATTGGATTCAAGTAGAGAGGAATAAAGACTCCTCAGTAAAAATCAACAACAGTTGTTTGGTGGTTGAGTACCAGATAAAAAGGAAAAGGAGAGGACAGACTTTTAAATGCTGATTTTCTAGGCAGACATGTTTTCTAACCCTGTCATTAGAAATATGTTGAAAAACAAGCTAGCCACATGGAAGTTATTTATTGATAATGTACAATATAGATTTCAAAAAATAAGAATATGAGCTGTGAGTATAATTAGTTTCTGAAATATTGTTGATGCAATGGCCTAGTGGATAAAATTTCATCTGGTTCTTTACAAATCATGGAAGCAGATTTGACCTTGAGGAAAGAATCTTCAGAAAAACACCCAATGTCTCAGGTAAAAGAATGAGAAGGGAGTTTACCTGTAGATCAAATAAAGGCTTCTGTTTGACATTACTGGAAATTAGTGAATATAAAAGAAGGCTGAAGAATATAGCAGCCAAAATATTGCAATCAAGACAAGACAAGGAAGAAAGATCTTAAAAATTAAACATTTTACTTAGTCAAGAACAATATTTTAATCTTAAAGCAGAATGAATTTCCAAAGTGAGATAAGAACAATTTGAACCAACTATGTGATATTTTGCCAAGAGATCCCTTTTTTTGGTCATTGTCACTGGTTCCATAACATGACATTCATAGAGGTGCTGTGTAGTATGTTTTGGGTTGGAATATTCTTGCAGAAGCCATCCCTCTCAAGGTATACCACAAGTAAATTACTTCCTCTAATCATGAACACATGGCTGTTGTAGGTTGTCTCGAGCCTTCTGTGCTCTGGCTGGTGACCCCCCCCCCATCATGGGCATCATATACCCAATAATGAAATGTTAACATCATCATGTTGCAGACAGTAGTAGATTACATGGTATCAGTAGCAGGGGAAAGACTGACTTGACACTATATTTTTGTTGTATATCTCTTGTCAAAAGAATTTCCAATGTCAGAAAGAGAAAAGGCAAATGAAACACAGACTCACAGTTCTGAGAGGAAAAAGTTACTTGTTCCATGAGGAACATTAGTAAACCAATTTGTATCCACAGCAGCTATGGGCAACTGAGCCAAAACAGGGTTGCCTCGGGTCTCATCCTGCAGTAAAACTGAAAGGGTCTTTTCATCATAGTAGGACACATCAAGGATCCTGAACCTCAGGTCAGTGCTGAAAGATTTTAGAGAAACAAATTCATAAATATTAAAGACAATTTAAAAAATGGAAGAAACAAGACCAAAAAACAGATCTCATATCCTCAAAGAAGTGACTGACATTTTTTAAATCCATTCCGTTACTGACTGGTGCTTTACATAAGATGATATTCAACAATGAAAATATTAAAGAAATTCTCAGCTGTATATTTCTAATGGATAGGCTATTATCACAAGTTATTATCTTTATTACTAACCATTGACCCATTAATGATTCTCTACAATTAAGACAGTCACAATACTAAATTGTTTACCCATTAGAGATAATCTTAGAAAAACCAGTATTTAACCACTGACAGTTGGTACAATGTAGAGTAGAAAAACAGCAAAAAAGTAAACTTCCCTTTTCTATCCCCCTCCCCCACCACCAACCCCGATATCTTTCTTTCATGAGATTCTTAACAAAAGAATGTTAAAATCATAGTTTGGTTCAATAGAAAGTCATAAATACAGGGGTCATTCAGTAAATATCAAACTCATACAACACTTTCACTATTGCATTGCACAAAAGAGTATAAATTAAGTTTTCAATGTTTAAAATTCAGAAATGACAATTTTCTTTTTCTCTAATACAAAAAAATTATCAATCACTTTGTGTGAACATTGGAAATTCAACAGATCTTAGTTGATATTTACTTAAAACCTGGCACAAGGCCACAATCCTATCTGTTCCCCATACTCTTCACAATGTGACCTTTTTAAACAAATAATATCATTTCTTTGTGACCTTGTTTGAAGCTGGATAATTTTTTTCAAATTTCTAACAAAAAGAAATTTTAAAGATTCACATAAGAAATATTCAAAGCATCCCAATTATTTCAGGTATTGGCAATGCTCTCCACAAACTGGCAAAAGCCATAACAAAACTTTTAACCACTATCCTCAGAACAACCAGCGCACCACATTTAAAATTCAGGCAACCAGGTTGAAAAACTAAGGAGAACAAATATGACTGACAAACTCATGGCTTGTTTAGATATAAAATCACATTATACCAATTTCCAGGTGAATAAATTCTTAACTCTTTAAAAAAAAAAGCATCTAACAGTCAAAAATAAACCTCTCCCTACTATTTCACATTTAATAATAATTTTTTAAAAACAAATTTTGAATTATCAATGGGGTCACCTCTAGGTGGGATGATGGCATGTATCTTCTTAAAATTTTTTAAATCTGCTCCTTTCCAAAACATTTTACTGAAAAAAAAGTCAACATAATTTTGATATAGTGATGATGCCCTATTAATATACTAATTTACCTGACTTTTTAGATAAACTAAACAAAGTAAAACATACAGTAGGATTTACTTACGAAATGGAAACCAACAATACTTTACCTTTCCTAGGTATCATGCTACACTGTATTAACAATGGTCTAAATCTTAGTGTCCATCTCAAATTAATTAATAAAAATGATCTCATAAATTTCTATTCTCAATATAACAACAAAATAAAATCCAGAATAATCCTCAGATTCTATTTAAGAAAATTTGTAGGCCTCAGTATTTACATGAAGAGGAAAAATACATTCAAAATACTTTTAAACACCTCCAATACCCTATTTCATATTAAAGGCAAAACAAAAGGCTCATAAAATATTTAAAAATCCATACTCAATATAAAATTTGACACAACTATGCCTAAAACAATAAAAAAACTTAACACAAAACAAAATAATAAACTAAAACTTGGAGGAATTTATTCTATCAACTGTAATAATTGCCACAAGTAATAAATCAGAGAAACATCAAGGAATTTAAATAAATGATCATGTGAACACAAAAGGAATCTTTTACAAAACAACACATCAAATGTAAACTGCGTCTAGAGATTATATGCAAGTTATGAATTGGTATAAAGAGTTGCGTCTTTAATGTTAAAAGTCCTATTATGATGTTGTTTAGATTCTACTCAATATTATTAACTTAGATATATAGTGATAGAGAAAACTATTGTTTTTGGTTGGAAAAAATTTTACTAACAAAACAGACTAATTTGACTGTCAGTGGTTTATTTGCAACTATTTATTTTGATACTTTTACATTATTATACCTTGTAAAACTAATGTAAAAAAATAATATGAAAAGATTTTAGAATTCGTCAATTTCTTAAAGGAAAAACATAAAAAAAACATTTTATTTTAAAAATAAAAGCTATATTAACAAAAAATAATAAGAACCTCCTAAAATTTATTGCACAAATGCTCCTTTCTTTTTAATAACTCTTAGCAGCCTATTGTCAACATCTGATGTTAGATTTGCAATTTTAGCGGCTGGTAAGTTGTTTGCAGCAACTTTAACTGCCTCCCAGAGGTCACACTTGCTGTTGAATTGCCTTCCATTAGAATAAATATCTCTCTTGAGGATGCTCCACAGGTTCTCAATGGGAGTCAAGTCACAGCTATTTGAAGGCCAGTCCATAAGAGAATCTTCAACAAATCCCTTTTCTTTCAACCAGAATTTAGTAAACTTTGATGCATGACTTGGTGCGTTGTCATGCATAAAGATCATAGATCTACGCTTGGCTAAAGACTGGTTATCAAGCCATTCAAAGAAATATTGCTCTAGAAAACCAGTCTTTCAGTTTAAATGGACCCACAAGCTCATTACCAATAATCCCAGCCCATATCATGATCCCACCGCCACCTTGTTGGCATTTAAAAAATTTTCTTGAGTCATGTTGCTTGCAAACCCATCCTTGAGCCTATCCATCGGGCCCATTCGAGGGTGATCCTTGATTCATCTGTAAAAAGCACTTTACTGAAATCAGTTTTCATGTATTTTTTTGCCCACTGCAATCTTCTTTCCTTATGTTTTTTTGTTAAAATTGGTTTCTTTATTTGATTTTTTACATCAGCAAACTTCCTTAATGCTTTACACCTTGTTTCCCTTGACACCATAGGAGCACCAGCGGCCTCAAATATGAATGCACTTGACACATTTGTGTTTCTTATTTATCCTCTTCGGATATGTGATAGATCTCGCTTTGTTAAATTCCTGAATTCAGCCTGAGACTTTTTTTTCCTTGGCTGAATTCCCATTTGACATATTTTCTTGATTGTTCGATGATCCCATTTCAAATCCTTAGAAATTTGAAGCGAAGACTTTCCTTTGCTAATTTCTTTGATTATATAGTTCTTTTCATTCATTGTTAGTTCTTTTTTACAAGCCATAATACTAAATTCTAGTTCTAGCAAATAATCTCTTGACACTGCAAATTGCTATAATAACTAAAAAAATAATAAATATCAATCTGAAATTGAAAATTGGGACTTAATTGCTTTCATGCTTACTCACTATACATAATAGTACAAATTATTTCATTGGATAACACATATCTATGAATTTTACATAAAATATTTGACAATACCTCTTTTGCATATAATCTCTAGATGCAGTTTATTAGTTGCTCACCATAAGAAGACTGACCACAATTTTGATTTAAAAATTGTTATTCTAATTAAAAGAAAAAACAATTTACTGAGACAAAAATATTTAGAAAGTGCTTCAATCACTTGATCATCAACAGTAAATTTGTGCCTTGGTTCTCAGATTTTATCATTCTTGGTAGATCTTCTATTTTCACAATATGGCATATTTAATAATATAAGTGATAAAGAAAAAGAAAAAAGAATCTGAATGAAATTTGTTAGATTATATACTGAAAACATACATAAAAAAATTATTTCTAAATTCAAAATTCTCAGCTCATGTGTAGTCACATCAATGTAAACATAAACTTAGTCCAAATGAAGTACTAAAGGATGAAACACATCACACAAAAATTTTTTCTATCTCGAGATATATATATATATATATATATATATATATATATATCAAAATCCACCAAATAAAAACTACAAATATTAATGATTAGCAAATAAAGATTTTAAATGAAAAAAATCAAAAAAAAAAAAAAAAGTCAGGCAATGAAGGTAAGAAACCAGATTTGTTGTCTATCTATGAGCCACACCAATTATCAATTGGTGGCAGTGGCTGGGAGCAGGGTAGGGGTAGATGGTACAACAGGAATTAATTTTCAGGCTTACATTTACAAACCCCTTTTGATTTTTACAGTTTATTTATTTATTGACAAACATGGAAGAATTCCCATTTAAATATTCATTCAAAAATATTCCTTCAATGTCACTACAGCAATACAAGGTTTATTGAAAAAGTAAAACAAAAAAAAAACTATTAAAATAAATGAGGTAGAAAGCTTAGTATTTTCCATTTTCCCAATGGAGAGAATGTTGCTGTAACAGATGAGAATTATGCTTTCAAAATGAAGAAATAAGCCCTCCCCTAACTGGATAACCTGATTGTTTTGAAGAGAGGGGCACATGCTCAGTACAATGCACTACTAGAGTTCAGTTGTGTTGAGGAATAATTTTTTTTTAAATTTATAACACTTTGAATAAAGTCACAGCTGTATGGCATCAAGAAAAATGTACAAAACAGACTTGAATAGTTTCCTTTTTTTCATCAATCCACCTCAGGCAAGGTAATAATGCCACTAAGACACAAGTGGGGGTGCTACTGGAAGTGAAAGAGAATGGCAAGAGTTCAGAAGAAACCAAAACCCCTATCCCAAATAAGAGATAACCCCTCTATTCCTGTTAAAAAAAATCAGGAAGGAGCATGAACTTATCTACTCTAATTGAGGGGGAAAAAGTAAATAAATAGTAAATAAAATTTCAGAGTTTATGAGGAGATGTTAGAAATATACAATTGAAGTAGACTTTAGAAGGTACCAGAAACAAGGGATAATCCTCTGGCCCTGTCCAAAAGGCCGGAACGGTGTGTGAACTAGACAACAGGTGCACCTATCGTCCTACTGAAATTAAAGACTTAAATAAACATTGAAGTATAGAGTTGAAACAGACTTTAAAGTTTTATATTTTTACTGTTAGCGTTTTACTCCTCAATTGAGAAGTAAATTCCTGATAGAGCCATTAATTTGGCAAAGTAATATACCATTTTGAATGACAAACAAATTTTTTAAAAAAGACAAGCATTGCCAAGTCAGTGATGTAGCATAGAGTAGTAGTATGGATAAAGAGAGTGAGTGTGTTTGTAATGATGGCTAACTATGATGGTGCTAAAAATTTGTGAATTGATTGGAATTTACTTGATCACAAAGAATTTACTTGATCTTTTAATAAGATAATTAGCAAAGAACATTATGCATAAATTTAAAGTGAAAGCGGAAAGGAGACTTGATATAGTGTATATTGGAGTCTCTGAGAAACCCTGGAAGTAAAGATCAGAGATGATCATTATAAACACAAAAATATTTTTCTATTTCATCATCAACCTCACTGATTGAGGAAAGAAATGTGTGTGTAGGTACTTATACAATGAAACTGACTTCTTACTTACCTGATGATTGCTACTTAGTGTGAAACTTATTTGTAAATTGAAATTATATCTATATCAACTTCTTTCTTTTTTTAAAAACTGCTTATCAATAATATTCACTGAATATTTGTTGAATTCATTTTATTGTATGTGCATATATATATATATATATAAAAAATTGCTTTAATCACTAGATCATCCACAGTAAATTTGCATCCAGGTTATTATGGGTCACCATTCTTGGCAATTTTTTTTAGTATCACAGTGCAAGATATTTAATAACAAAATTGACGGAAACATTAAGAAAAAGAATCTAACGAAATAACCCCCCCCCCACAAATTTCTTGATATATCAAAAAATTATATATAGTTTTCACACACACACATTATATATATATATATATAAACACACCCACAGCATTTTGACACCAAAAAAAAAAAAAAAAGACCCCAAAAATGCCAGATTTGGCATTTGGCCATAGGAATCTCAGGTTTCAAGAACCTATAAATCCTTCCAACAAGCCCTTCAAAAATCAGAAAGTGTCTTCAGAGAATTCCTCTTTTTAGATTTTAGACAGCTTAATAAATTACATGAAATGACTTTTGAGAAAATTCCCCAGTGGAGGGAGGTGAAGAAGAAAAAATAAATCACTTCATATAAAAAAAAAAAAAAAAAAAATGATCTTTTCAAAAGAAATAACTTTCTCAGCAATTGCATGAATTTCTCTTTTGGTTGTTCTCTGACTCAGAATATCAACTAAACATCATCTGCATATGATTTTATTATCAGCAAAATACAAAACCTCTGATGATTATTGTCACCCAATAAGTGAGATTCATTTACAATCTTCTAAGAATTCTAATAGAAGACAAGAAAGATTTGGTGGAGATGGAAAAAAAGACAGTTTTCTTCCAGATTTCAACACAAACTTTTAATGTCAGACAATAACAAAACCATTTAGAGAGAGAGAGAAATATCCCTTTCTTAGAAAAATGACTAATTTATTATTGACTTTTCTTTACTACCATTGCCTACAGTTCTACACCAATGTTTTCAAGGACACATGGCCCAGTGGATAAAAGTGTTGGTTGGATCCATTGACTTGACCCAAAGAGTTGTGAGTTCTATATCTGGCTACAGCCCAAAGAGTTGAGTTAAAGGGAGATAACTGATAGTAAGACATCTGGAAGAGGCATGACACATGGAACTAGAACAATCTACCCCAGTGAAAGAGAATTTCTACCACCACCACCATCATTTGGAAGCTTGTAAATGGAAAATATATAGTGCTAGATTTTCCTCATTTATTCTTCTGCTGTATTAGATTGTTTGGCAAATATAAAAGGTCAAGATTTTGAAGATTGGTTTTTAATCTTTGCCGCCATAAAGATTGTTACTTCCTACTCCTCCTCTAATATTTGCACAAAGCTAAGTTTAATAAATATCAAAGGAAAGAGTGTTAGATTTTTATGCAATAAAAAAAAAAAAGATACCACCATGGCCTCCCCAAAACAAAGAAAATGCATCTTAGATAATTTAAATGCCTTCTTTGAACAATAAGAGCCTAAAGTTAATCTGCATTGAAAGAAATATTAATTTCCATTAAGATTTTAATCATTTTTAAAGCATTGGCACATTCACTCATTGATTCATCAAACCGCCATTATAGACAAAAAAAGCAAACCAATTTTAAAATCTCTTAAAAATCTAATATTTATCCTAGAAATAGGTTTCAAAGTCATTTACTAAATTTAGGAATAATTAACTCAATTCTGTAAAAATAATGCTTACATCTTACTTAAAACTTAATGAAAATAATGTTTATTTATACGGGATCAGAGGTTAAAAATAAAATAACGTATAATTACACTTCTGATTTTAAAAGCACACAAAAAATTAAAAATAAAAATTACAGAAATATGAACACAAGCAGTGTAATAATCACGACATTGGTCTTTAAGTTTAAAAATAAATTCTCTTCAATCTAATATAACCAATAGGTTAAGAATATAATTCTAGCAGAATGAAAAATTTTATTTTTTATACTATATTAGAAGTATTTTTTGTTTTTTTGTTAAATGATACTTTAAAGTTTAATACATTTTGCTTTTATTTTTTATTATTTTCTTGCCTGTTTGATGTCATAAAATATCTAATTGCTTCCAATGTGTCTGTTTTTAATTATTCAATAATTTATTGAATTATCATATAATTGCCTTTGGCTACATTTCCCTATTGGAAGAGTTATATGATAATATCATATTACTCTTTCAATAGGAAAAATTAACCAAAGGCAATAATTTATATAGTTATTTCTTTTTTGAAACTCTATACTAAAAAAATATCTAACAGCTGCTAAAATGAAAATAAAATAAAACTCTTTTTAAAAAAAAAGGTTCACTTGAAAATGTCATTAAACTTTATTTATTGATTCTTCAAACATTTTTAGAAAAAAAAAAAAAAAACAGGATTTCAAAATCACACTGGAAAAAAAAAAAAAGAATTTTTTAATATATATATGTGTGTGTGTGTGTGTGTGTGTGTGTGTGTGAAAGAAAATAATATATGTATATATCTGAAAGAATATATATATATATATATATATATATATATATATATCTCTGCAAATAATAATTATATATATATATATATATATATATATCTGAAATAAAATAATATTTTATTAAATTATGCATTATGCAATCATAATTGTCATAAAAAATTATTTTTGTGTTTTTTAATTATTTTTGGTAAGATTCGAGACGAATTTTCTGTATATTCACGTTTGATACTGCATAAGATTTTCTTCAGGGATTTTTTTATATAACTGAAAAAAAAAAAAATTCACGAACACACCCCAAAGTAAAAAGTTCACAGGAGATATCGGAAATGGGGGGTGGGGGAGAGAAACAAACCCCAACGCAAAAAAAAAAAAATTCTACAAAGATTTCTCATAAAATAACCCATTATTCATTACAATTCATTCATTGATGAATAAGTACAGAACATTTCTTTTGAATCAGATAAAAGTCCGTGAATTTTGGGAAAAGAAAAAAAAAAACGGTAGGGCGGGGAGATTTTTAACTTTCATTTCGGAATATTGGTGGTACCTAAAAAAGCAAAAGAAATAAAAGTAAACGAACAACGTATTTTAGAAAACGATCGTGTCAAATGTTATTGTTAAAATGTTTAATTCATGTCTGGTCAATGAATATAAATCTCAACTAAATGGGGGGGGGGAGAAGAAAACCTGAGTATTGTTAAAGAAAGAAAGAAAGAAAAAGAAAAAAGTAGTAATGGGAAATGAAAAAAAAAAGATGTAATAGTAATTGCAATTGTGCAGAGAAAAATCTTAAACAAAGACATCGGTCCTGAAAATCGGCGACGCGGCAGGTGGGTGAAGAAGAGATAAAGTGAAATTATCAACCGTGAGGGTGGAGTTGATGGAAAGGTAGGAGGTCGGGTTGGCTGAAGAAATAGATTTTGTTGGCAGACATGGGCTGTTTTGTGTTTCACAACATATTCAGGAATTATGAAGCTATAGTCACACGCGACATTACGTAAAGTATGGAAAACCTCTATTATGAACACCATCGCCACTACCGCCGCTTAATGAAACGAAAGAACGACGTATGTATTTATTTAGTAAATGTCCTAAACCCGTCCTAAGTGACAGCAGGCGACAACTGCTTGCTTTTAAGCTCTTTTTCTTTTTAATAATAATGAGAAGTGTGACTACAATTTTTTTCTTTTCCCTCCTCTTCCTCCCACTTCTAAGTTACTGAGATTTCGAATCTGTCTTTAAAAAAGGTCGGCGAGGTAGAAAGACAAAAAAAAAACAATGGGTAAGAGAGGGGGGGACATCGAATTGCGATGCACTTATTCCCCGCCCCTCAAGAAAAATTTGTGACTAGACCCGGGGCGGGGTGAGTGAAAGAAAGAGACAGAATAGTCAGGAGTCGCTTGTAAAAAAAGAAAAGAAAACAAGGAGATATGAAAGCGTGCGTGCTTCTTACCCTCAACAAGAAGCGGGTAGTGGCGGGTGGACAGGATTTACCAATTATGACACAAAGAGAGGAGGGGGGAATAATTCAACTCCGCCTACTTAGACGTCCAAATTGCGCGTAGGTAAACAACAAACAGTATTCATTTACTTATGCATACAACTTTACACCTTATTTTTACACACACACACAGACACATTATCACATTTACGCACACAACTTGCACTTTATTTTTACAGACACGCCTTATCACCAACAGAACACGTAGGCTTCTAAATTCACACAGACACACAGAATAAACACCCAACAACATACACCTATGCATACACATCGAAACGGAAATTTAAAGAATTACTTTTTTTAGTTTTTATTAGTTTTGCTTCCTGTCTCATTAAAAACGCGTTGCAATTTGAAAGAAAACTTTTGTTTGTGTGTCATTATTTTTGTGGGGTTTTTTATTCTCTCTACAACAAAAAGCGAATATAAAAAATAAGCAGTCACAATTTTTTAGATAAAACGTTTGAAGGAAAAGGGAGGAGAAAAAACAATACGGAATTATTCACTAAGCCCGTCCCCCCCACCACCACCACAATAGAGACCTGCGTAGCGTTCCACCTTAAATCATTTTTTTTTTTTTTTTTGTAATTGTTTTTTGGCGGGAGGAAGGACTGTGAAGGTAGCCTATCAACAGCGGTGCGACGCTCAGTCTATCTGCCTCGTGCCCTCCGCCCCACGACGTCTGTCGAGTGAGAGAGTCATAAAAAGTGTTGGTAAGAAACGTTCGAGGTGTCTTTCTCCCCAGTCGGTGCGCTGGAGGAGATCAGTAAAGAGTGACTACTAAATGCAGTCAACTGGGTAGTTTTTTGATATACCACTAAAAAAAAAAAAAAAAAAAAAAAACTGAATTCTAATTAAAACCCTCATCATTCGAAGTTTTTATGTACGACTAGGAATACCTACTACTACTCTCTAGCAACATGGACAGAGGAGAAACTTTGATACGAATTTTAATTCTTACTATCGCCTGGATACAAACAACAGCAACACCACTTGTTAGTACAACAGTAAGTATTATTTACACAAGAAAATCTATTTTTTGTGAACAAGGAGCAACAAACACATTTTTCTCTTGGCCCTAAACGTGAATACGCGAGACAAACAAATTGTAAGGTTTACTTTAAGTTAAACAATTTTCTTTGATTGCTAAACTTGTAAAAAAAAAAAAAAAATTATGAAAGTGGTCGAATCTCTCCAATTATTTGTCAATTATTATTTTTTATCTCGTAACTTCTTTCGTAATAAAATACTTTGTCTACATTTTTTATATAGCCTTTCTCAGATCGTCATTCTCCGATCATTGTCAGCAACCTGGATCAAAAATATCCAAAAATTCGAATGACAATATTGGAAATGGAAAATAAAAGAAAAGAAAAATTGGTAATAAATTTATAAATAAAGACAAAGTGTTCGAATTGTTATGGGATTACATTACGCAGAAGATTGCCGTAAAACTAAAAATGTTAGTTTATGAAACCCCATTATTTCAAGTAGCCTTTTTTACCAGACTAAAGTTTAGGCTACCTGCTGTAGTCTTGTATGGAAAAAGAGAGTTCGATCCTCATTACCAGGTGTTCACCTGTGTTTTTTAGCGCTTTACTTATTCAACAAATGAAAATCATTACCTCCAAACAACTTCTTTGTAAAACCAAGTTTTTTTTTTGTTTAAGTACGCGGTTTCAAGTTATTCATTATTCACATTCCGTCACACAAGATTTCAAATTATGAAAGCAGTCATCAGTCTACGCTCTCCTTTTAAAAGTTGAATGAACAACAATAACAATTACAATTTGATAAAAAAAAATTTAAAAAAATGAAAAGAACAAACGAAATAGACTTTTTTGGTCGGTGTGCTTCACTTTTAAATTTTAACAACCAAACAAGACGGTTTCAATATCTAATTAAAACACAGGTGGCTTCTTTCTGGTTGTGATATTGGGCACCAACATAATTTTCATTTTGTAACAAAAAAAGTTTTGTCATGAATTTCATTAATTACACACACGCACGCCATAAAAAAAAAAAACCCAATGAGGAACGAAATTTTTTTTTGTTTTGTTTTTTAAATCAGGGGAGTTTATTGATATTATTTATTTACTTTTTTTATTTACACATTTTTAAAATCTACATTATTTTTTCGAAATTTTTATTATGATTTTCTTGTCTTTGTCGTAAATAAGAGAATTTTTTTTAACTAAGTTTAAAAAAAAAAAAAATCACGTAGTTGTATAATTAAATTAACATTGCTTTGCATCTGAATTTTTCTGGGATAAAACCAGAAATTGTTCCCTCACCAAACAAAGATGAAAATCAACAAGAAACTATGGAAGACCATAAGCATCAAACAAAACAATCACGATCTGCGGATTTTTTTTTTCTTTCATCTGTAGATGTTTTCGGAGTGAAGTGTTGTTACTATATTATTCGATGAATTATCTGGATGAGTTTTGTCGAGTTTTAATCACTACGGTTTCAATCGATGGATTCTTCAGCCTTCCGTGTGTCGTCAAAAACTATCATTGTTTTTTCGATCACTACGTTTCGGCTGGTGAGCTTTCCGGCCTTCCTTAGTCTGTCTGCGTCGCATGTACTCGAGGAAGAAGGTAGAAGAGCCCACTGGCCGAAATGGAGTGATCAAAACAACAAGCGTGAAGATGTTAGTTTGCATAAGAAGATTAAGAACAAAGAAACGGACTTTATACTAGCCCCTCTTTAAATTTAAAGAAGTGTCCAAAAACATTAGAGAAGAGAGTCAATGAAAAAAGTTTCTGTTTATCCGAGCGACATTTACAGTTACTAAATTAAAAATCCGTACTACCAACGCGTATATCGTCATCATGTAAAAAATGCTATTTTTATTTACAAATAAAAACGAGACAACAGCTTACATCCCCGAAAGCAAATGTTTGCGTGTAATTGTTTTTTTTTTGTTTTTTTGTCTAACAACGGATGATCTATGTAGAGAATAAGAACAAAGTATCACTATATAAAAATAGTCTCTATTGTACCTGGCTTCGGTGAAAGGAAGAAGACACCTGCTTTGTGGTAGTCACACTCCATCTATCAAAATAATTCTTACTCACGCTCTCTTTTCTCTCGGTGAAGGAAGGTGGGGACAAGGTATCAGTTAGAAAAATAAGTAGATTGGCGCGTTTTTTAAAGTAAAAAAAATGTTTTGTGATAAAGGAGGAAAGAGGGTGACAATTTTTTTTTTTTAGGTTTTAGTTGCTTGCTTTTTGTAATGAAGCGGAAGATCGTATGTCTGTAAAAAAAAAAAAAGAAAAGAAAAAAGGGTGGGAGGGGGTCTGGATTAAATAAGTTATTGATGTAACGAATTTAATTTTTTTTTTTTTTATGTTTTGTTTACCATCCTATAGAAAATCAGCATTGTTTTCAGCTAAATGCTGATTTTTAAGGAAGGCAACTGGGTTACCCTCAAGGGAAAGATTGGGGGCAACACAATCTAAGCTTGCTTTGTGATTTTTATGATGATGTTTGTAGTAGAACAATGTAGTTTAACATTAAGCTCTGTAAATATCTACAGACAAGGTAAGAAGAATTAGTAATAGTTAGTATTCAAGTTAATTTTATTTTTGTTTATTACATAATTAATTTTAACAATACATCAGACTTTAGTTTTGATGGCCAACAGAAAACACTAGACAACGCAACGAGGCTGATGATGAGGAAGAGGACAATGGAAAACAGTTACACAATTATTGTCTACACAAAACTAAGAAATTTAAATCTTTTTTTTTTTTTTTTTTTAAACATAAAAATGTAAACCGAAGTCTAAAAAAATAATTACCAAGATCTATCAAATAAATAAATTTGTCTGAATATTTTTTCAACATATGTTAGCCACTGATTCACTTGGACAACTGTCCTCATCTTAATTACAATGATCATTTTGACCATTGTTCTCTCTGACGTTCTTCAGGTGACTGTCAATAATTGGTAACCTCCTGGCATTTTCAAAATGATTCAATCCATAATCCATGAGAACAGATCACAAAATTTGACAATGACCACAACAACAAAAGAAATGAAGTCACATTGTATTAAGATGTCAAACTGTTTTAGTTATTTTCTGAACACAAGCAATGTTTGGCTTTAATCTTTCAGTGAATTTAACAAAAATACAATAACTTCAGTAATTATGGAGATTCAAATTAAAGTTTCAAACACTTTGTTTCTATGAAGATTTTGTCACTATCATGTCAGTTGCCAATGAATATTCGAGAAAAATTACATTAGAATCTATGCAGGTACCGACATAAAGTTGTAACTACCATTGTAGCCCTTGAAAGGGACCATCATTCATAGAATATTTATAAAACATTTTTTCATACCTAATCAATGAATCAAGTTTCTTTTTTATCACTGAAGACAAACAGAATCCAACAAGTTCTACAAGGAATATTTCTTCTACAAGTCTGCTGTATTCATCATAGTTTCTTTTAAATTCCTTTTTAAATATTTTTCCATCACTATGAACAATATACATAAATAATCCCTGTTATCAATAGCCCTTGCATTAATTCTTGACCATAGACAATCCCTTTCTTCTTGATTCCCAAAAGACAACATAGACTTAGTACTGAAGCATGTTAAAAAAATGTCAGTAAAATTTGATGGTTAAATCTTTAACTTGCATTTTAAGTGCTCAGCTCATATAACTCATGATTTTTATTTATTCATAACTTTGTGAAATGCTAGACAGGGTCCTTCTTTTCAAAAGAAGGTTTTTGGGTTTCAAATGGTACTTAAGCGTCATATTTAAAGGTGATATTTTGCATATTTCTTTTTTTTTTTAGATGAACATATATAAGTATTAAATGATCAACTTTTTTCATTAATAATATTGAGTAGGCTATAAAATTCAGTCTGTTTTTGTCATTAGGAATGTTTAAGTAATTTCATTCAAAAAGATAGCTTTCATATTAGCTAACATTTTTTTTTAAATATTTTATAAATTGATATTTTTCTCTCCCTCTTTTCCTCTCCCTTGTAACAATTTCACAGTAATCCTCTAACTTGAATGGCTCTTGGGCCTTGTATTGGACGAACAACAATATAAAAAAAATCTTTTTTAAAATAGGAAAACGTTTAGCAACATTGCCATCATATTATATTTTTTTTAGTTTAAGAAAGCTAAAAATGCATTTCGAATGTACAGTGAATTAGTTTGTTTTTTTTTTAATTATGCTGAGCATTTGTTCTTGCTGAACAATACTCCATGGTCAGGTGAACCAGTTGAGATTGACACTGATCAAGACATTTTTTAAGAATAATCAATGTTATTGTTATATGAGACCCTGTTCTTCAAGAAAAGTGCTCCTAACCATATTTGGACTTGTATCATACTAAGGTGTATGAAGGTGAACTTTACTATAATGACTTCTTTCAAACTGGTAAGCTAAAAGCTTCTTTGAAAAGTACAAGATAGTAAATTTGATCTTTGTTTTTAAACTAAGCTTGAATAATGATTTTGAACATTGATTCATTTGATTTTTTTTATTTTGCCATCTTCTTATAAGCAGTAACAGCAACCTGAACTAAAAACAAAATACTTTTCTAGCAACAACTCTATAAAGTTTATAGGACAAAACTTAATTCATGAATTTTCTAAGGAAGATTATGACAAAAAAAGTACAATACAACTGTTATTAAGTAGTTATTTATTTTATCTTATTGCTTTAACATTGAACAAATTCTAAATGACTAGTCTATGCAAGATTGATAACAAGTGTAACAGCTTTTTTACTCTTACAATTACCTGAGTCATCAGGTAGTTATGGTAGAGTGGTTTGTTCAATTTTCCACTTAACCTTTTTCTCCTGTATCAATTTATGGTCACAAGAAGACAGTTCAAGAGAAACCTATTTGTGCCTTTCCCAAGCAAATACAAAACAGCTTCAGCAGAGATTCAAACTCAATTGCTTCAGTTTCCAAACTTGATGACCATTGACATTGACACACAAACAAATACACACTCGTAAATTTTACAGTAATGTATTCAAAAAAAAAAAAAAAAAAGAAAAGAGGAATTATCTACAGCCCCACCCTTCCCTACACACAATACTTTTATACACTAATTTTATTGTTGTAAGTTATTTTTCTAATTACAGATCTATGAATCTTTGAGATCAAAAACTTTAAACTATGCAGTGACTAAAATTCCTATTTTGCTAAAAGCTGGCATTTTACCCTCACCAGTATTTAACCACAATTAACTTCAGCCAGAAAAGAACAGTAAAGCAAAAAGCTTTACAGAATTAGAAGATGATTTCTTTTTTCTTTTAATTATCAATTTGAAAATGGATGTTCCCTTGTTTTAAATGTATAAATAATCTTTGTCCTGTTAAAATATAGAAAATGGTTTTAAAAACTTTATAATAGCCTTGCTTATACAGGAGTGGGAGGAAGGAGTAGTTATTTTTGATTAGTGAAGTGCGACCATGACAATTTTTCATCCATTAAAAAGATGATACTTAATGGTTGTACACAATTTACTCGTCATAATTTAAATTCTCATATTGGGACACTTTAACAATGGATGAAGAACTGTTGAAATACAGTTTTAACTTCTTTATATAAAAACAAAATGTCTTAACACATTTTATTCAGATATTCAATCGTTTTCTTTGCCAAATATTAATGAGACTTGTCCTAAATAAAAAAAAAAAATAATCTTTCTAGAGGCATTTGGATTCTTCTTAAATGATAGTGCTGTCATCAAAACACGATTTGTAACTGCCACCACTTCATTACCTATAATCCCACCCACAAAACATTGCAACCAACTAGTGAGGGTGGAGTTTCTGCTACTAGCCATCAAGCCTTTGTGTTCCATTTGTTTGACCAATGAAGAATCACACAGCAATTATCTCTGTAAAAAGAATTGTCTTTATCTATCCTGTTGTCCATTTCAACCAGTTTTCCTGAGGTTTTAAAAAAAAAAAAGTGGTAGAACATTTGATTTCATATTTTCTTGCCACTTGATTCAGGACCTTTATGTGACTCTTAGGTTTTTTTTTTAAATGCATCTTCCTTGTCACAACACCTAAAAGTATGACAAATGTTTTTTTATTTTAATTTTTTCTTCTTCCTCTTCATACTGGATAAACTCACTAATCTGCCCTTATTGGTATTGTTCATAATCTTGAAACTTCTTCACAATATTTTTATGGTACCTGCTGATCAGTTTTGTAATTTCTTTATTTTTCAGTGTTGCTTTTATTCTTTAAAAACTCTAAAAGTTATTAAACCTATTTCTTTATCCAGAAAAACAAGCTTACAGCCCATCTTGAAACCTTTAAACTCATAGACGATTTTGAGTCTTCAAACCTCAAGACATTTTATACAAATGATTTCTCTTTATTTGATGAATAAAGTCGCTTCCTTTCTAGCTTCATATATAGACGTTGCCACTGTTCATCAAATAAACCTTCAAATCCTCAAAAATATTTATTTTTATATATCAATAAAATATGAAGTGGCTAATAATCACATGAGTAGAAATGTTTAAAAATCAGAATGTCCATGCTGATGACATTTATGTTGACTTAGACATTGTGAATGCAACAATCACATTATACAAGCTCCTACAATAGCATTCAATTGCTAACTGAGTAATCCTGTAGGAGAGTGTCTGTTCATTCATGTGCTGTAAGGTCACACCTCTTATCACACCTCTAAATTACATCAAAAGGCCATATAACCAGTTGTTAATCAGATACCTTCTCATCAGACCCTTGTATATATTTCCACAAAATATATATTCTTCTCCCTAAATATATCAATAATTTAGATTTTTTTTTTCTTTTCACCCAAAGATTTTTTTAAATTTATGACTTTTCTTAAAAATAGAGCAAAAATGATGATATATTTATTTCGGCCATTGTGTATGTCATCTTGGGTAAAGTAAGCCTTCAATATTCCAAGCTCTTTGTTGGGGTTGGGGAGAGTTTCTCTTTCTCTCCCTCAACATTTGAAGATTAACTGATACTTTGCATTAACAACTTCCACAAAAAAGAAGCTCAATTCTGTGCAAGACACAAACTGGAATCTTAATGAAAAGTTTTCTTCAGTCTGCTTTGATGGTTTTGCTTCTTTTGTCTATTTGTTAAAGAAATCACACAAGCTATTTTATGTTTTTGTCAGAGAATCAAAACTAGAAGTGAAAATTGGGAGTTTCAAAATTACCCAACAGAGCACCAGACCTTCTTTTTTTTTTTTTTTTTTGTTTTTTCCAAGATGAAACAAGAAGGCATGCATATTCTGTGACAACTATTGATAAAAGAAAAAAAGAAAAAAGACTGATCCGCACTTCCCAATAAATTTGAAAACCCCCATGTCTCAAAATCCAAGAATTCTAGTCTGAGAATTCAACAATTTTTTCTCAGAATCGGTTATTAATTGGATCTGTCTCACATTAAAAAAATTAAAATTTGAGAAATTATGACATATATAACCGATTAAGCAAATTTTGCAAAATATAGAAATAAATTTCATATGGTAAAGCAGAAGGCTCCAATTTCTTTTTCTTGTTGAAAATGTTAAAAGTTCAAAGCTTAATTCCAAATGGAGAAAAAAAGTGAGAGAGAAAAGCATTGTTTTTAATTGTTTATAATCTTTCTGTTTTGACAGTCATATCAAATCCTAAATACAATTGCAAAATAGTGACAATGTGTCTAAGAGGAGAGAAAGTGTGTGTGTGAATTTGATGGGTTCAAGGTTGGCTAATGTAGACAAATGTTGCTCTTCTAACAAAAACTAGGCAATTTAAACAACTTAAAAAAAAATAAATAAATAAATAAAAATATGACACTACAAGGTTATCTCAGGTCATGTGTTTTATGGGGGTGGATTGAATCTGCTTGTGTTGGGAAAGATCCAGCCTGGGAAAAAAGAAATGTATAAACCTTTTTAGAGTAAGAGAAACTATCATCTCTTTCATTCAACATATTAATCTTTCTTTTTTTATCTTTTAAATATAATAAACATTATTCATAAAAATACTTCCTTCCAACTGGTTAAACAATTTTTTTTTAAATCTATGTTAGCCTCAGTTATGCACTTGCTGGTATAGCAAAGTGGTAGTGTGTAGGTTTTAGGTTTTCTTTTCCTGCTAAGTAAAAAAATGAAAAATGTCTTGAAACTTGCGAATTCTAGTGGATTGGATAGATATAAAAATATGGGAAATGGGAGTTTAATGAATTAAATATGGAGGATCAGCCTAGTGGTTGAGATAGTTGCACATTTCTTGTTCCTACCTCAAATAGAATCCAGGATTTCAATAATTTTTAAAGCCAGGCCCTCCCCACTTGAAAGATTAATAGTCTTCTTTCTTCCATTTAACCTTATGACTGACAAAAATTTGACCAATGAAGAGAGAAAGAAAAAGAGATTTCAATTTAAAATTTGTTTCTTCTGTTGTTGTTTGGTAGTTTGCCTAATATAAAACAATAATTGGTAAGCTTGTCAGACAGGCCAATATGTGTAGCAAGTCAGATCCCCATAGGGTGATCACCTTCTAAGGAGATATTTTTAAACTATGGTTGTTTTTTGTTGTTGTTTTTAATGCTAATGACTGAAAATATCAATAATGTTATTTAAAAACATATTATCATTGCTGAAAAAATTATTTAAAAACGTTGTTCATTTACGTAAACTGTAAAGAAGCTTTTCATAAATTAAATGTCTTTCTCCACTTTCCCCTTATAATTAAATTCAAATAGAGACTGAGGTTGGTTCCCCTTATAATTAAATTCAAATAGAGACTGAGGTTGGTTCCCAGAAAACAGCACCTTCCCCACACTAAGATGGGAATAAAGGAAGCAATTGATTTATTATGGGGGTGGCAGCAAGCCTAGAATATAAAGAAAAGACCCCACACACTTAACTACGATAATTTGGTCCTTTAGTGTAAAACACTCAAGTAACTGGGGATTTCTGAACTATTTCAGGATAAACTTGTACACCAAGTCACAAGAGTTGTCCTAAAAGACTTTTGCCATGATTAAACTTTTTTTTTTTATTAATGATTTCAAATGTCTTAGGTTTCTTAAGCTTTATGGGACGGGCATACTACAGCCAAAGTAATCATGTAAGATTTCTTTTTCTAGCTTCACATATGGTCATCTAAGTGAATTTGTTAGCCAAGCAACTAAACTTTTAAAAAAAAAAAAAAAAAAAAAAATGATAGACAAGTTCTTTGAATGTGAATGAGATAAAAATGTTCCCATAGCTTTACATTTTGCTATTCCCCTTTCCAATGGGGTGGCAACTTATTGACATTTACTAAGATTGTTCTCTGGCAGATAGCAACAAAAGCAAGGGGTAGGGTACCTTACAAAGTGGGATAAGCATGTTAACCATTCCTTTATACCAGAAATTCTATTTGACCTAATTCTAAGTAAATAAAGTGGAGAATAAACACCTTAACTCAGGTGAGTAAGCCATTGTTCTTGAGATTGCAAGAAAAAACAACTGACTATCCTTGTGCTACAGTCATTGGGAAAATAGGACAAATTGGTCTGAGCAGATTTAGTCTACAGTCAGCATCTTTGTGGTTTTGTGTGCTGTGCTCAGAAACATTTACCAAAACCACTTTGATTTTCTCTCTATGAATGAAAAGTAACTCTGAAAAGCATGCCTACAGACAATCAGTATTTAATTGACAAAGTCCTGGTTGATTTTGTAAATATTTCCATATTTTGCATACATCATCCTCAGTATGACAAGTAGAAATGGCACTTGTTACCAATTTACAAGAACAAGATTAAATTTGGAAGATAAAATCCAAGAGAATATGGGTCACAATAGTGGATAAGATGAAGAAACATTGATAAAGAGAAAAGAGTGCCAAGAGATGTGTTGTTAATGCTGAAAACAGAAAGGAATTGGTGAGGGAGTTAACTTGCCCTCAAATACAAAAGTGTGAAGTTTTAACTTTTTTTTTTTTTTTTTTTTTTTTTTGGAGGGCGAACTAGAATTTGGTCTTAGATGGCTGGGGTGGTACTTAAGGTCTCAGTGAGTTTTATCAGATTTGAAAAAGTTAGTCAAATATTGCCAACCTTTATCCTTTATTTTTTCAACATTTGATAAACCTAAAACATCCATCATTCTTATCAGGCATATTGTATAAATTTTACAAGATTTTTTTTAAGTTTTTATTTTTGCACTTGTTTTAAAATTTAAATTTCTCAAGTAGCATTGTTTGAAAATTTGTTTAAGAAATCTTTTGCGTATATTTTTGAAATTTTTAGCTGCAGTTTCTAAATGGATTTCCTTTTTTCAAGTTGAGATTCTAATCATTGGGGTTGATAGGCTAACAAACAAGTGCATCCTGGTAACTGGGAGTTTGTCTTTTAGACTACACCACTCCATTGCACTAAGAGGGATAATAGGGGGTATACATTAATGTCCATATCTATGGTAGAAGTAATTGGGCAATTTCTGGATGACTCCTAATGACATTCAATCTTGGTTGGATAGGTTGCCCTTCTGCCATTCTGGGTTGGCAAATCTCAATAAGAATCAACACAAAAATTAAAAATAAAAAAAATTTATTTGTTCTTTGAAATGCTTTTTGTGTTTCTTTGTCAAAAATGACTTTCATGTATAAAATATCAGTGTGTTTAAGTTGGGATTCTCACAATATGGATGCATCAAAAGACATGGTTGTTTTTACAGAAAAAAATAGCAAACAAGTGAAATTGATTATTGTGTGTGTGTGAAAGAGAGAAAAAAAAATGAACAAGTTGGCAACAGGACAAAGAGTCTAAATGTTTTAGTTGTAGACAAGAAGAAAAACAAATTCTGCCAGATAGGAGTTCACCTTGATGCAGCTTTTCACTCACACATGCAATGCAATAAACTTTGCCAACAAAATCTCAAGGAAGTCTTACAGACAAATTCCAGCAATTCTTCTCAAAAGTTGCTTGTCTATCTTTTATTAGATTTTGCCTTAATAAGTCAATTCATAATACAATTGCAAGACCACAACCAACAGTGGTTTTCAGTTGTTGTTTGATATTTTTTTTTTTTTTAGCTGAGAGCTGTGACTGGTTTCCTAACAATGATATGCAAAGAAACCTGCATGATTTTAGAAATTGTGATTCTATGAAAGAAAAAAATGATTCTGATAGAACAAATTTAAATGTATTTAATGATGTTATTAATTAAAGGTGTATTTGAAAACAAGTATTGTTTTTAATTACCCTATTTAATTGATCTGGTGATTAAACAAAATGAAATCTTTGTGTTGGGGATCTATATCCTCAGTAAAACACAAAAAGAGAAATGCACATATATTTGCTGATCTGGAAACACCCCTGAAATCTAACAGACATTTTATTTTAATGAGGCATACTTTATCTCTATTTTCTTGATAAAAAAAAACAAAAAAAAAAAAAAACTTATTTTTTCTGTTTCTTTCAGAAGGCATCTCTCCCAGAATTCCAGTTATTAAAGAAGTTCTATCCTGGCTACAAACATAATGGAGGAAAATACAACAATCGACACTTGATCAATATGATTGGTTGTAATAAAATCTGTCAAAAGAGCCTGCTTCATGACACAACTGCTCTACGTTTGTCACATGCACTCAATAAAGTGGGTGGCATTCACTCCCTTGGAAAGACACTCATCCGTCTATCTAAATATGGCCAAGATAGTGTCAGTGGATCCAATCATATACAGTACATTTACCACCCAATCGCTTATGGACCTTATTTGGCTGACAAATATGGTTATCCAACAGTTTCCAAAATGCATGCCACTGATCCAATTCACATGATGAAAAAGTTTTTTGGAAAACAGGGGATTTTACAAATCATTACATATGCAAAAGCAGATAATAAACCAATTGGCCATGTTGCATTATGGGATTGTACTCATTTCCACCAATCAAAGAACTGGATAGCCGGCCATGAGCTTATTACTGTGGAATTCTGGGAATCTCCAGGTAAGTTCCATTTATATGCTGTTAGACTGTGTGGTGGGGAGATTGCACTTACTAAAAATATATCTGTAAAAGGACAATATGAATAAAGACAGAGAAAAGGAAGACTTATCTTAGTAAACACATTTCATCCTCTGGTGAACTTTATGGACATTTACCTTGATAAAGTCCATCAGAGGACAAAATATCTTGGCTAAGATGAGTTTTCCTTTTGTGTGTGTGTATATATATATATATATATATATATATATATATATATAAATCCTAATTCAAACAGTAACATTTCCTGACCACTGACAATCCCTTTCTTCATGATTTTCAATGTACAACATACATGTTGAATATAGAAATTTGTTAAATTTTACATGAAAAATAGTCAAATTTGCTGTTCCCTTTCCCCTCTTGTTTTTGTCTTATGATATAAGTAACTGTTACAGTGAACAAAAGTTTTGATATACTATTTGTTATAGGAATCTTATGCCAATATCAACTGAGAGCATATGTGAATGCAATGAAAAACACTTAAACACTTTGTGAAGATGATTAAAATATAAGATGCCTAGTAAATGTATAATGTCATACATAAAAATTAACAAAAAGGACAATTCTAGAGAAAGAAGTCAACATGGGTCAGAGAATTGAGAAAGATCAAAGATATAGACATGTTTAAACAATAAAAAGAACACATGGCCCAGTGGATAAAAGTGTACTTGACCCCAAATGTTGTGAGTTCAATTCCTGGCTACTGCAGTGGTGAACAAAAACTTAGAGATAACTGAGACTTCTGGAAGAAGCATAGCATCTGGAGTAGAAAAATCTACTCCGATGGATGAAATAAAGAGTTCAGTTCAAAATTCCAATCACCTGAAGAAGGCTAGAGCATACAACAGCTGAAAGATTGTGAATATAGCAACAATGTAAATAGTTTAAATAATAAAAATAGAAGTAGTCAAGGCACATAGCAAAAGAGAAGATAACAGAGGGAGCAAAAGGTTGCTTGATTAGTTCTTAAGTATTAGGAAACACAATAGGAAAATACCAGATAGATGATAGAGTAATGAAATAGGGGAATTTGTTGGTAAGTCATCACAGAGAATAGACCAGTCACAATTGTAATGAAAGGAGTTGGGAAGGGCTGCTGCTAATGATGATAACATTCAAGGCATATTTCACAAATGATTACTATAATGAAAACTCATTTTATAGCCATTTATGGTTTGGGGAAGTAAAAACGTCTTCCTGTAGTTACTATCTACAAGGCATAAAGAATACCAACTTTGGCACATTGACATCTATAGGCACCATGCAGCATCAAACATTTTGCACAAGGACTGGAAACTTTTAATGTTCGACTGTCCCTACTTTGTTTTCTGCTCTGTTTTCACATATTTAGACACAAAAGAAAAGGTTTAAACATTGACTTTTATCAACACCTGGTCTTTAGTTTTAGCTCATCTATCAACCAACTGACACAAATCCGTCTCTCTCTTTATTCACTTTTTAATATTATCATGTTAGCCTCTAGCAAAGAACTTCTGATTTATTATCTGCAATATTTCTCATATGTTTAGATCAGACCAAGAACTGACTGACACAAGAGCCTGTTTGATGAGTTTCATTATCATAAATCTACCTGCAGGCAATGCTGCCATACTTGACAAACAAAAAACATGAAAGAGCCACATGTGTAGTCAGCCAAAATATCTGTGGGGGGGTATCTTGTGGAGTAGGGGGAGAGAGGCAGTAATTGGGCTTTTGCAGAATAAAAAAAATGGATTTTTGTAAAATCTTTTTATGGAAAGATATATACATATCCACCTAACTAAATCAACCATGGAACAGAAATTAATAAGTGATACAATAAAAATATTGAAGACTTGACAATGGAGTCATTGTTAGTCATTTTTATTCTTTAGCCTATCATAAAAATATCCCAGTAAAAATGACCAAATAGATTTAAAATAAATAAAAACATTGGAACAATTTGTTTTAAATGTTTATAAGTATAACTTTTGAATTTTATTTGTGTTTTGTTTTTTACAAAAATGTTCACTCTGTACAAGGCCCAAAAGCCACTCAAGGTAGAGGGTTACAGAGTAAGAAGTAAAAGGCAGAGTTTCTGGGGATATGTGGGAAGAATAACAGTTAATCCTAGACTTGAACAGGTTTAGATTGTCATGATTAGAGAAGCATCTTCCTGGGAGTCAGTTTCACAAAGTGGGAAGAAACTGTTGAAGTGGACTTTATATCTCATCAATGGAATACAAAGGGAATGAGGATGACTTGCTACAGTATGCCTGGCATGCTGAGTCTTCATTGTGAAGGTTGGAACTATAAAAAGTAAGACATGTAGTTTGAAAACCTTCATGAAAATAACAATAGAGTAGCAAGAGGCTTGGCACAAGTGTGTGTGTGTATATATATATATATATATATATATATATAAGATTAAAATTCAGTTATTAATAATTATGTTAGGTTACAGACTTTTTGATCTTTCCATTCATTAATTTACACAGACAGTCAGTGGTAGATAGTATTGGGGTGGGCGGAGTTCTTTTTTTCCCCCCTTCAATCCCACAGAAAACTTATTAAAAAAAGGCCAGCATGGAGAGTATAATATGTCTTGTCTAAACAAATAAAATTGTTGATTCTAAAAAACAAACATCTGTTCCACAAAGTATTTTTTTAAAAATCTAAAACAAAGAGAAGCATTTTCTTCCTAATAAAACATTTGTATACTTGTAAAATCTATAGCTGGGGAAGTGGGGATGTAGCCTTTTTGTTACCAAAAAAACGTGTCCTTCCCATAAGCCAGTTCACATTGTTTTGTTAATTATTCTAATTACTACCACCACCACCACGAGTGCACACTCCCCTACTCTACCTCATCCCCACATAGATGAAATGAATATCATAAATATCAACTAAAAGCTAAAAATGTATTTGGCTTTTTCCCAAGTTGATAACAATTGGACATTCCATTCTTTCTGTCAGTTAACACACACATGATGTGACAATTGCTAGAAAACAGGGTTTTCTCCATCATATATAGTTTGGTTGGTTTGGGGGGGGGGGGATAGTAAGTAATCATTTAGGTCAGTCAACAAAACTCAACTCTATGATGAAAGAGATAAAATTACCCTTCAACCAGCCAATGGCTTTGGGATCTCTATTATGCAACTGACTGTATTTGTGCAAGGATCCTTGCACAAATACAGACAATCACATAATTTATTTTCTATTTTTCAACTCCCATATTTTTGTCCCAAATTTATATAATTTGTAAAAATATCTGTGGGTCTAACTATATATACAGTGAATACCAAGGAATCTCATGTCACCAGCTCAAGTCATAACTCATATTACTAAAAGATTTACCTTGAACAGAAATATGTTAACATACACATATTCTCAAAATCCTGATGTGTTAGAAACGTTCTTCACTATAGATTCACAATCACCATCTACAGTTTAGTGGCTGAAAACATTTGTTTCTATCTAAGTGTTTTTTAACTGTGGCTTCAAAATGTTGGTAGTTTTGAAATTAACATTAAAGTAACATTTTTAAATAAAATGCTTTCTGTGGATAGAAAAGGGACATTTTTGCAATAACTAAGTAACATGCAGTAATAGTTTAAATCTAAAGAGTAAAGATAATATATGAAACCAGGTAAAAAAAAAAAAATTCAGTAGCATTACACCTGTAAAAAATTCTTAAATATAAGAGAAACAGACTTGATAAGAATGTTTTTCTTCTCTTAAGTATAAATCATCTGAGAGAAGCTTCCATAAGTTGACAGTTTAAAATCTGACAAAATAAGCTTTTCAAACCTCCATATATGCTAAAGTATGTTTGAATAGTATTAAGAAATTAAGTTTGTTTTGAGATCACATAACAGACATCCAGTTGTTGTTTTGTGCCAATATATATTTAACAATTATAGTCTAAAGTAAAACATTGTCAGTAATCCAGAAATTATTTGGTTATTGTATATTTTTGAACACAGCATTTCTGCCAATGCATTCTTTCAGCTTCTAAAAGGTGGAAACTTTGAATATTGTCCAAAGTAAATATATTTTTCTCTTAATGTCTCCCATTCAAACATTCCACAGATGTATAGCATCAGAAACTGGAGATGACTAGACAAAACAATCATAGAAGGCCAAAAATATATTAACCAAAGGTTATGTCATTAAAAAGAAAAAAATATACTAAAGAATAAATATATAAGGAGAATATCATAAAGTGTAGAGTTTTTCACTGAAACATTTCAACACAAATTGATACAGCAAAAACATTAAGTATTTTATTTTTTTTTTTGTTTTCCAGATTCCAAATGCCCTCAAGTAGACGAAATGAAACTTGAATCCTATTATAGCAGCAATGACCCCTCAGATATAGGGAAAGAAAAGGCCAAAAACTTGCGACATAAAGCCCACAATAAACACAAGGGAAGCAGAAGATATCAGCATCTCCTCAAGTTGGTCAGAATAAAAAATCAATCCCAGCATTCACAGTCAACATATAAATCCCTCAGATGAACAATATATTGGTTTTTGTTTGGAAAAGACCTGTTCATACCAAGTCGAGTGTCCATGACATATTCAAATCTAACTCTTGCCAAATTGGTAGTGAGAATAACTGTCTTGAATGGAGAGAGCAATTATTTAACGATGAACGATTCAATGATTGCATTTTCATAAAGACTGCCTTTACATCATTTCAAAAAAACTTATCAAAATGATGGCCTGAAACAATACATTACAAAATGTTTAAAAAAAGTGATGTCACAAGAGTGATCAATGGGGGAGGGGACAAATTAAAAAAAAGTTTTCTCTTGCCATGAAACAATTTCTGCATTAAAAAAAATTCTAAAATACTGGTGATTTCTTTTTTTTTACCATGTATCATATTATAAACCTTTCTTATTTAATATTGTTGACAGTACTCAGCCTTTTATAATTTATGGAAAATTAAAATAAAAATACATTCATCTCAAAATAAATTTTAATAAATGTTTCAAGCAACATGACAGAGATATGGGTGGGTGACTTGAGTAACAAGCAATATAGCCCAAATCAAAAGCAAAAATATGTTCAGTTAATTTTTTAAAGACAGTTTATTTATATATATATAAGTAACAAAAGTGTGTTAATGCCATAACCCTGTTTAATAAAGTATATTTAAAATAAATATGATACATGATAATAAAAAAAGACCTTTTTTTGTATTAATTGGCAATTTAATTCGACTGATGACAAGGTTAACAATAATTAACGGAACTCTAGTCTGGTTGAAAATGAAGAAAGAAAATAAAATCTGTTCTACACTCCAAGTGAAATGATTGACATGGATTGAGCAAGAGAGTGCCAGCTCTCCAAAAAAGAAATGGAAGAAGACTGTGAGGTTTAGGAAGAGAGAAATAAAGTTCGATCACATGACATATTAATAATCACATTACCACAACCATACACTCAACAAGCATTTCCTCTTCTCTGCCACTCTTCCAGGCCAACAGATTGAATAAAATTGTAAATACTTTAAAATTTAGATTGTTGTTGTTTTTTTTGTTTTTTTTTCTTTGTTGAGAAATATTTTGGAGTTTTCAAAAGGTTCACTGATTTTGATAGCATATAACCAACACTAATTAATTTCCAATAAAAGTATATCCAAATATTACACTGTTTAAGTGTTGGTAATATGAATAGGAAAACACCCACAAAGATTTTAAAGACCAGGATGAGTTATAGTGCAGACATGTTTTATAGTCTAACAAATATGGCAATCAGTATTAAACTTTTTTTTGAAATAATGTGGATATTTTTCATTGTTTTAAACATTATGAGAGAATATGATCTATAAATTTCTCTATATCAGAACAATGTTAGGTAATTGAATGACAAAGTGAAAAAAAATATGTAATGCATTTCATCCTCTAAATCTGATGAAGTCCTTTTAGAGAATGAAACGCATTACATTTAAACATTATGCCAAAGATAATGTTTACTGTGATTGAGCTTAATTCAAACTGAGGTTATATTCACTTTGTCCGACTCTGCTGCTGTTGGGACATAAAGCATAAAACCACTTTTCTCTGCACTTATATTTGATTGGCTGTTTTCCTTCTCCCAGTGGAGTTTGTGATAACAAGCCTCACTAACCTGGCAGTTCAAAATGGAATGTAAACAGAACTAATTGATTTAATGTGCATATTTTGTTTTCATGTTTTAATAGCAGAGGTTTTAGGAATGGAACTCAACATTTAACAACAGAGAAAATTATATTTGCAACAGGGGTTCAAATCCAGATCCCATCTACTGTTGTTATTCACATACTATAGAGAGTAAAAGATGCCTACAAAGTGTAGAACAATTCTTACACACTCTATCTTTTATGATCACAAGTTACAAACCAAAATCCATTAATGATTCTAATGAAAACAAAATTCAATAAATTGCAAAGTCATATTTATAAAGTTGAAATCAATTTGCCAGAATGTCATGTTACCCACTTTTTTGTTTTGTTATAATTTGGTCAAAGCAAAATATCAGAGCTTTAAAGTAACAACAACAGAAGAGAAAAAAAAGCAGATTTTTTTTTTTTTTTTAATAACAAATTCTGTTTTTCAGGAAAATATTTTGAAAATACCTCAGAGAGTGAACTAAACAGTGTGTGAGATATGCAAAGAAATCCCATGTCTGTTGCGGACAAGTATTGCTCTTTCTAGTATTGACAAAGGTTTCTTTTCTAACCTTTTCTTTGAAGTAGTGAGGAATATCAGCATCTTGATTATGTCCTTATTTTTTCTTTGACTTGATGTGGTTTCTGTTATTTGGTACAGTTCTTTGTGATTTTGTAGTGCCAATCAACAAAGTTCAAAGACAGATGCTCTTTGCCAAGACAACCCCCAAGCTTCACTCACTCAAAGCAATTCTTAACCACTGATAAAGTGGTTATATACATCTGACAGTTTAGATATTTCTAAATGCATTTTATGCCACGTATGACATCCATATGAAAGTCTTGATCTGACAAGGCTATTTAAGAACGTGACTCAAGTTTTCAGGTTGATATTTTAGTTTTTTTTTTTTAGCAATTTGTGGTGTTGGGCAAAATTACCTTAAGCTCAACCTATTCGATGTTTAATTTCTTTTTCTTCTATGCTAAATTTGCTACAAATGATCCATATGCTGAGGTAAAAAAGACATTCCAAGGCACTAAAATTCTACTTCATGTTAGAGATCAGCTCTGAGGAAAATATAATTTCATAAATGGATACACTTCTATTAAAAACAGTAAATGTGATTTCATTTTGTCGCTGTATTCTATTTCTACATTGCAAACATACAGAATTGAAAACTCTACTGGTCCTGATAGTTTTGCTGGAATGCACCTGGGAAGGGTTATATTTTTAAAAAGTCCCACCCACATAAGCAGATATGTGAAAAAACAAGCACCAGATCAAACCAGTTTCAACAATGAAATAATATAAACAAATTTTTACAAAATGTAATTTTTTTTTTTAAAGTTAGCACATAAAAATTGCTTATAAAAAAGGATGTTGCATTGAATAAAAATCTCCAAAGTCTTGAAATTGCCAATTCTATCAAATAACAAGACACCAACAATCGTCATGAAGGCATAAGCATTGGAATTCACAAATTACAAAAATGTTTGAAAATTAAAAAATAATATTCAAAGATTTCTTTGAATAGAACTCTTTGTTGTTGTAAGTACCATAATAATTTCACTGATCCATTTTTACAGCATTGTTCCTGTGTATAATCCATAAGGAAAGAATTTTTTTTATTTTTCATATTAACAAATATCACATTTACTGTTTCATCCCACTATCTTCAGCCATTTTTTTTTTTTTTGAAAATTTCATTCTTCCATCATTCCACAACTAAGTAAAGAAAGGTTCTAGAAGTTAAATTTTTCAAACCAAGCAGCAACAATCTTTGCCTGGTCAATAAAGAAACATGCAGTCTAGTATTATCCAGATTGAATATTATATATACACTGTATGTATGTGTGTGTGTGTGTGTGTGTGTGTGTGTCTCTCTCTCTACCTCCCTCTTAACCAATTTCAGACACTTTTCTTCAAATGTTGTCTTCATTTGGGGCAAAAGTCATTTAACTGAAGTTTGCTTAAACAGACTTGAAAACATCCAATCCCACCATATCAACTTTTTGTATTAAATGGCTGTCTGTATACGTTTGTTTTTTGATGATTTTTTTTTTTGTTTATGTATGTGGAAGTTACACATCAAAATGACTAACATAACCAATCTGATACAAATAATTTTCCATGCTTGATATTTGGAGTATGTTTGTAATCTCCTGTGTTTGATTATTCTTAAGTAGTGTCTTAATCTGATCATTTATCAATTTCAATTTATCAACCCAATTTTGGAACACTGTTCTAAGAAAAAATTGAAACTCATTTGAATCCCATTTTTACCTTTCTTATGAAAAAAAAACAAAAAAAAACAAAGATATGCCAAAAATGTTGCTTACTTTAAAAAATAGGCCAATTTTGACAAAAATTTACAAAAATGCATGCTTATATGACAGGTGTCAGAATTCAATCAAAAGTAATGTTTTTGGGTGAAATTAATAAAAACTAAACACTCCTAATGACACATAAGGAAAAAAAAATCATTGTTTTATGCTCTCTTATATTTTCTTAGCTTCATAAAAGATTCATGTATATTAAAGCCCTTTATAAGTAAATATTGACAAACCACACAGATGTTGAGGAACCTCAAAACCAATGTCCATCACCAAGCAGTTGACAAAATGTTGAAAATAAACACCTGTAAATCACAGAATTAAGTTTGTTTTTTGTTTTTTTTTGCAGTTATAAATTTGTTAGATAACTAGATACCACTATTGTTATGCATTTTAAATACAGGACTTTAAGAGTTACTTCCCTTTTCGATTTCCCTTCAAATGTATAAAATATAAATATTAATTGGTTAGTTAATTATATTGATGCAGAGAGATTTTTTATTTTATACCCCAAATGAAAAAAGTATAAAGAAATGGAATCCTGTAGGTCATTGTCTAGATCATGATTAGAGATTTACAACATTCAAATGTAAAGATATGTATAAAGATAGGTCAGAAGCATAAAAAAAAGCACACACCTTCTGGAAGTTTATACTGGTTAAGTAATGGGAAACACCCTTTTCTCAAGTTTTGATAATAACAATCATTTCTAACAACCTCATGCATACTGGAAGGCCGAAAGTCATAGGTCATAGAAAAGATTTTTTAATTATTTTTGTTTTTGTTTCTTTAAATAAAAGATGTCCTTACCAGCATGACATTTTGGTAGATTTCCTTTGAAAGAGAAACTGAAGATGAACAATAATGTCAGTCTTAAACTTTTAATGGGAAATCATTTTCTTTTTCAAATCAAAGTTTAATGAAAAGTAGAAAATACAAAATAAATTTTAAATGAGCAAAAAACATTGTTTTGAGAACATTTCCCTAAAAAGAGTATAATGCCTATTTAAATTTATACACATATAGTTTGGAAAAAAAAAAAAAAAAAGAGAGGGAGGGATGGGATGAGGTGGGTGGGTAACGTTAATAGACTTTTAAAGGCAAAATATAAGTTCATAAGACAACTATAAAAATTGTCCTAAATGATTTTATCCTGATATAACATGTATAAAAGTTTGAACAGCGTTAATAGATTCAAAACAATTTTAAAAAGAAAAATTGTATGATGTGGTAACCAAATGAGAAAATAATCAAGAAAATTAGCAAAAAACGTGTAACCAGAAACACTTCATCAGTATTAAAAATATCCAGTATTTGATAAAATTCTGAGTCCAACCAATTCTTTATATTTTCGTTTTCATAAAAAAGTTATTTTTATATTGTACTTAATGATGTCTCCAAGAAACTTATGTATTTGAAAAAAATATTTCCAAAATGAGTTCCAGTATGTGTCAATAAATTCTTGAGCAGTGACAAAGCCCCTTTTGTTTTCCTGATTTTCAAATTGTTAATAATGTCTTATGTGCATATAATGATGTCAACATGTTAATCAGATAGTGTCACATTCTGGATATTGGCATGACCTCAGCCCTACCGTCAACTAACAATAGTCAGAAGTCTATCAAGTTGATACTATTGATACAGTATTTCAGGAGGATCTATAAGTACATTTTGATTCTCTTTATGTTTAATCCAGGTGCTAAGCACCAGGTAAAAATTACTGTAGTCAGCACAGCAGGAGAGAAATTACTGATGTTCCATGTCTTTTTTAATAATACTTTTGTAAATTGGACCCTTTTCTCAGATCTATTAGATGTAGTTGCTGGTATTTGACAGATCTAGCAAACATGCCTATCATTCCAACAGAAGTAAGATTTCTTTCCTTTAGAGAGACAGCAAATAAAGTTTAGTTTTCAGATGATTTGTCACTATTAGGAGATGTTTCAGAAGAGTGTATAATGAATTGCCATAGGATTAATGCTAAGGAACTGAGAATGCCATCAAGACTAAATTTTAGAATCTGAAACTTATCAGTCAAAATTCATTACATTTTTTTAGAAAAGCACAATTTGTTGCTCTATTGTGACATATTACACTTGCTTTTTACGTTTTTCTTATAAGGAACATTTTTCCTTGCTTCATATTGGGAGAAACAAATTTTGGTTAGTTTCATTTCAATTTATTTTAACTTTTTGAAAAATTTCTCAAAACAAACCTATTACCATATTGTCAAGGTCCCAGACATCATGGTCTTTAATCTTTCTCTCATTTTTCACCAAACTTGTACTTATCTAATGTACACTTGTCATGGAGAAGAGAGGAGAAAAAACTCAGCTGCACACTAAGTTTTTACTAGACACAGCTTGAGGTATAATGCAAATAAATGTACATCAAAGAGAAAAATCTATACAAATACTGAGAAAGTAATCTTCAATATCTTTTCCCTGCCTCATCCTTTAATCTGAAAGAATTTATCTCCACCCAAAACCTAACAAGAGAATTTTCAATAATCATCTTTTTTTTTTTAAATGTTGAGGTCTTATAACATGCAACTTAGAGGATAGAGTACAAGTTTTATTCTGTTTGCATCCCATGAGAAAAGATGTATTATTCCCAAAAGGCTTTTTTATCGGTCGGTCAATAATTTCAGGATAAAAGTGCAAATCATTTAACCACTTTTTTCTTTTTATCCCAAACTTGCCATGAAATTTCAGTTTCTCAACTTGCAAGCAATGTTTTATTTTTATCTACAAACAGGTAAATGGAGTTTGTCTTTATCCAATGCTAACCTGAAAAAGTTTATCAGACAAGACCACCCCACTCACAGAGGGAGGGTTGATCAGGGTAATGTTGTGGGAAAAGTGTATCAAAAATTACTAGCAGAAATATATGGGCACTCTGTGCTTTAGTCAGTTTTACTGGAATCTAGCAACAAAGATTTGCTGAGATAATTATATGCAATAAAGAGACAGAAGGGAAAAGTTGAAAAAATTCCCAGGAAAGAGAATTTAACGGAAGTGCGGGGGAGAAGCTTCTCCCACTCTTAAATTTGATTGTATTGCAAATTGGATGGTGTCAATAATAATAATAAACTCTATATAACATGTTTTCTAGTTTCTAAGAAATACTTGCTACCCCACCACACATAGACACTTAATTTGTCTATTGTTAAATTTGAAAGATAGTGGAAATCTGGTTTATGGGCCATGTAGATTTTACAAGTATAAACACAATCATAATCAAAATAAACAAATGAAATTAAATGCAAACTCATCCAGTTTAACTTAATGGCAAATAGCAACAAAATTGAATAAAAGAAAAAGAATCCCATTAGAAAATCATAAAACCAAAAGATGGCTGTATTGAATGAAACTTGACTTGTTGTTTGGGTCTGAATTTCTGATTTTGCAAAATTCTCATTATTTTTCTATTGATCAGGAAAGAACAGATATTATGTTCCAAATTCTAGAATTACATGATCCAATTGACTTCTGAGACAATAGAAACCTTGACACTTTAAATGATGTTCATTATTTCAATCCCTCTTCCAGTCAGTGGAACAGGAAGAAAAAGCATCCCCCAACCAAAAAAAAGAAAAAGAAAATCAACTGAATTAAAATGAAAACAATTTATTCATATAGATTGAATAAAGAGTTCGGTTTTAAATTGCATAAACATTTTACTGAATGAGGAGGTTAAATTGGGTTTTTCAGTTAGAGTTCAGAAATTTTCTTTTTACCAGTTTTTATATAAAAGCAGAGAAAAAAAAAACCTTGTACACCTTAAGGTGGCCAGAAACACTGTAAAACAAAAATAACAATTTCTACAACTCTTAGAATAACTTAATCACAAAATTACAGAATAAATGATTATAATTTTTAAGTTTTAACCTGTCACCATCTTATTTTCTGCCTTAACACCAGACAGCACACGTGGAATTGGTGATAAAACACAAAAACGAATCCTTATTATCTAACATATCTGATTGCTACTGGTATAAATATATATAAATATTCCAAATAATGTCACAAATAAACTCAAGTCATTTTCTATTCTATATCTACATAAACATGGTCAATGTTTCATGTGACATAATGAACAAATTACAAATCTGCTATTCTAGGAATTTCTATCTTAAAACAAAGAAGAATACAATTTCTTTTTCTAATTTGCTTTGTTACATTCCTCTGTAGATATAAATAAATAAAGACAGATCTGGACAGTGTGAGATAGAAAGGAGATAAATGTGTAAAATGACTGCTTGAATGCCCACAAAAATGTTTGGTGTTTAGTTTTAAAATTTCCATTTTTGCTTATTCTCTGCCTGCACTTGTTGAATGGTGGAAAAATGTGGATATACATAAGATTTGTTTTCTTTTCCTATTTAAATACAAGCTATTTTGGCTTATAAGTGCTATAATATGGTAGAGCTGGGGTTACTAGTGAGATAACAAAATCATTCATTGGTAAAGGAAACATAGTTAAAGAAAGCAAATTTTGTAGCCAAATTGCAGAAGATATACAGAGTACAAGGAGTAAATTGTCACCACTTTTATATTTTTAATTTTGTGTTTTAAATGCATATTGTTTGTTTTTGTCAACTGCACAGTATAATAAGGTGAGTTGGGCACCATCTGTGAGAAAAAGAGCAACGTGACATAATTCACTCCACCAGAAATTTGGAAACGCCATGCTTGGCATTTGTGCCAGAAGCTCCAATACAAACATTTCAAAGTGTTTGGGTGTCAATCTGAGGACAGTGCAGAGGATTCTGAAAGAGTTAGATGAGTCTAATGGTGATTACGAAGGTTTTTAGAGTGATCACTAGTGATGGCGATGTTATGTCTTCATTCATCTTCCCACAGGAGGAGTACATCCCTCAACACAGAGGAGTACATCAAGTGCCCTAAGGAATTAGTGCTGAGTCAAGAGGATGGCTGCTGGAAGATCATATATCTGGCAAGAGGACTCTGCACCATGCCAAACAAGCAGGAGAACCCAGTCATGGCTGTTAGACAATTTCTGCAACCACATCACCCCTTACATTTGGCTACCTAACTCCCCAGACTACAACCCCTGATTATTAATGTGTGGGGTGTAGTTGATTGAGAGACCAACAAAACTCTTTGTAATGCCAAAGATGAACTGAAGGCAAGAATTATGGAACATTCACCAACTTAAACAAGGCCATGGTTGAAGCTAATGGTGATTTTATTGAATAAATTTACTCTTTATTATTTCAAGATATTTTTGTGTAAGTTTGGTAAATATATCTGCTAAGATGAGATGTCGGTGTTATTTTCATTTTTGCATCATTTAGATGACAATTTAGGCATCACACCCTGCAGAATGTATCAACTTTTCTAGCTTTGTATCTAGAGGGTGAGAATTGAATTTACTTGCTTTATATTTGAAAACAGATATGGTTACTCTGATATGAGAGATAGATAAAGATCAGAGTGAAAGAATCTTTTACATAAGAGGCATTTATGCCTTATGGCAAATCTAGGAAAGGATGAAATGAACTGGAGAACAATCAGTCGGGGATATATGTGTCATATAGGAATAAAGTGACACTGCCAACACCCCCAAGATCAAACGCACAAGCAGAATGGGTTTGTCGATATGTTTGAAAGGACATTAAAAAAGTCGGATGAAAAGGAGTCAGATGAAATAATGCTACAACAATTTTTGAGTGTTTTCAGAATAACACCAAACACAAACACCGTGTCTGGAATGTTGCCTGCAGAGTTGATGTTCGCCAGGAAAATTAAGTCCGTTTTTAATAAATTAGAATGTAAAACAAGAACATCAAGAAATAACAATATAAGTAAATACTTCAAACCTGGAGATAAGGTATTTTTTAAAATGTATCGACATGGAAAAAAATTCTGGGAAGATGGCATTATAAAAAACGGATCGGCAAAATGACATATATGGTACAGGGACAAAAGTGTGAACATTAACAACACTTTAATCAGTTAAAATGCAGATTCACTGATTTAAAAAGTCTCCAAAAAGAGGTACCTATCAAAATTTTGTATGATCTGTTTGACATACCCATCCCATCAGAAATTGTTGAACCAAGGTTTTATGGTAAGAAAAAAATAGTAGCAACAGAATTTCTAAATATTGAACCGAAGCTGAAGAAATACAGACTCCAGAAGAAGTCATCTCAATGGGGAGGTGTCATATAGGAATAAAGTGCCACTGCCAACACTTGGGTTTAAACACGGATCACCAGAGAGAAAGCACAGTCGACCTCATCTTGAAATAATTAGATCACATGACGGATAAAGGAAAAATATATATATGGGAATTAGTGGCACTTGACTGAGTATTGTTCAAAAGCATTATTATTGTTGTTATATCTGTGATTTACAAGGTTTCTCCTACAAATGGGCATTACAAAAATATGCTGGAGAATGGTTGAAAAGAGAATGTATTCAGTTTACATTTATTACTGGTTTCCATGATCACATTTTAGTAGGACTCCAGCAGTTGCTGGATGTTGGAATTGTATCTCCAGGAGATTTGGTGGATAGAGCTCAGGAGTTGATATTGAACAGTGGCTACAAAAGTATCTAGCAAAATAAAATGAAAAAATTTGGAGTATAACTGACAGGAAGAAGCATTTTAGATGTGCATGGTGCCCACATTTAAGTAACAACTGCAAAGATCTCAAGTCTGACTGCTGCCAATGTGACCAGGCAAGACATTGTAGTTGGGGAAGAAATCATGGATGGCAAGGTGGGAGGATATAGTTTCTACTATGCTGGTAGCTAACCTTTTAGCCAAGAAAAGGTTCTCTTATATTCATTGCCAATGGTGAAATTTGTGGTAGGGGAGAAGAGAATGAGAAGACCCTTTTTATATGGGTTGCAAGACTAATTACTTTAAAGCTGTTGAACAGCCAGAGAGTGAGATGAACAGAGAATAAAAGCCATCAACGGAAAAGGACAAATTGAGTGCAGATTGATGACTGTGGAGAACTAGTTAATGTGTTGGGTGTGATTGAAACCCCAAGTAAACATATTTGGAAAAAAAAAATTGCTAATGTGATCAGTCAGCAGGGTCCCTGATGATTAATAAAGAAAGAAGCAAAGAGTGAGGACCATGAAATTGTTGAAAACATCCCCAGAGAGGGTGAGATATTTCTTGTATGATTGAGGACAAAGATTACTTTGCAGCATTTGACAGTCAAATATTTCTAAAAGGGTAAGCCTTTCATGTTGTAGAATAAAGGGAACAGTTATGAACATTCTCTGACCATTGGAGGGGTGTGAATTTGAGAAAAGGTTAGAGAGGTAGATTGAAGAGGATATTCTTATCTCCTGCAGAGAGAAAAGTAAAAAGTAGAAGTATTGTCACTGATGGTGGCCCCATTGACAGAGTGTCAAATTACATTGTAACATGCCTCAAACAATAACTACTGTGGATGTCTGACATAGCCAATCCATGATCATTGACAAGTGAACATATTGTTTTACTAAACCTCATAACTCCAACAAGTCAGCCTTTATAGCCTCAGTTACATTTCTCAGTTCCTCTCCTCTGGCCTGAACACATTTAAGTAGACAGTTGATACACAGCCTGGTCTTCGCTAAAACAGTTTTACCACCTGCCAGGTAGATGCTTGCATACTCAAGTATTATTTTAAAAAAATACTAATAAAAAGCAGCTTTCAACATTCTATAACCCAAAAACATTGATATATGATAAGATCCACCAACTCAGAAGATCAATTCTTGTAACATTAAGATTTCACCACTTGAGCCAAGATTTTCTGTTCCTTCTCTAAAGTTATCAATTTCTCTCAGAACCCTTTCAAAATCTCTGTCATGGCTCCAAAAAGAGGACTAAGCATGTTCTCCACTGTGAGCCATACTGTTTTTTTTTCTCTATTTTGTAACAATTTCATATATTTTCTATTCACTATGTTTCCAATATTCTACTGTCTATGGGAATAGAATAAAGTGTTCTTCCTTACTGGGCCCCAAGAATCCTTTAGCTACATTTTCCTCCTTTAATACCTGCTTACCAAACTCTTTAATAACAGACTATACAGTCTTAAGTTTATTATAAATGTCATTAACCATTTGAAACAGGTAATTATTACTTCACTGGAGTTTTTCAATATCGTATTCCAACTGTGTTCCACTGCTCCTGACATGACAACAATAAAAAGTAGTAACTTTATGTTGGGCATCCTGCAAAACAACAAAGCAAAATTGTCCAAAGTACAACTCCTCTAAGCACACCATCAGAATCTCAAAAATAACCTTTTTTTTCCCCACTATACTTTCACAAATTATCATCACTTCATGAATCTTATCATTTTCAGTACGTTAGCCTCCCATCATTTAATTTCTCAAAAATTAGCCCTCACAGGTTCCCATAGTATAGTTTCTACTAAACTCCCATGTTATTGTTTTTGCCTCTGAACTTTCATCTTTTTTTCCTTTTCATTCTTTCATCATCCAGACCAATATAAATGTTCCCTTCTTTATTCCTAGTTTCTCAAAACACCCAATTAAATACGATTTACATCTGCTCCTAAAATGTCAAGTTTACAGAGAAGAGATGATTCATGAAGAGTTTTACTCTCCAAAGAAACTCAAATCTGACATGCACAGCAAGTTCTTAATGCACACTGATTCCTGGTACCAGCAGAGATGATCAACATCCAGATACACTGATATCTCTGTCACTTAGCATTCAAAGTTATCTTTTGTCTTTTTATTTTTCATTTTCAGAGCAGTTGTACGCATATCTCTGCTAACCCTTCTTGTTTATCTGAAGGTATCCAGTCTTCATCTCTTATAGCTCATCTAAGCGAATGTTTAATGGAATCTCTTTTACATTTGCCTGATTTTTTCTTCTTATTTTCTGCTCAGTAATTTAAATTTCATCTTTCATATTCCACTCTTTTGAGTTTAACTGAAGGGAATTAACTAATACTTCAAGGTTGGATTTAATCTGCCTTCTTCAGGATCTGAGGGAATTTCTATCAATCTAGAACGAGAAATCAGATTGATTTTGCCGAGTGTTCCACCAAAGTCATTGTTCTGATTGTTTTTTTTTTAATTAATGGCTTCAAGTGAATGAAGACTGTAGCACTTAGCAACAATTATCCTTCTTCAAAACTTGGGGACTGACATTATGGAATCACAAACAAAGAACATTACCAAATAACAGAAACTGCATCACTTGATGATTTTCAACAACAGCAACAACTAAAATCAATATCATATGTAACACAAGGAGAAAATAATGATATAATCAAGATGTTGACATTCCACAGTTCTTCAAACAAAAGGTTTGAAAGGAAACTTCCCATCAATACAGGAAAGAGTAATAACAGCGACTATACTTGAGGAATCTATTTTCCTAAAAAATTGTTTTAACAGAAAGATTTTATAAATTTCAACCAGCAATAGTCCAAGCTGCTTGGTCAATGAAAGCCAAATGTTTCCTTATAAGGAAACAGCTAATATTACCATTATATCAACCAAGTTTAGAGAAGTGTCAGCATATAGCCAATTAGTCATTCCTCCTATTTAATCCCAAACCACAAAGACCGCGCTTGGGTTTGGGTTCTAGTTTGTCTTTTTTAAATAGGGTTTCCTTCTCTAGATTCAAATTTTCCTGTTCAACATGAACTTCAGAATATACTTGATCTCCCTATATCTATATTTCTTAGCTACACTTTCCACTTCTTTTAGACTTGTCTACTACAACATCTTACTGGGATAAAACTTAGTTGCCATTAGATAAGCTTAAGGTCTTCTTCCTCCATGTATTTTTATGCGGTTCCAATAGGTCGTCTATCACCTGAAGACCACCTGTTGAGAAAACCAATACATCAAGGACTCTTCCAGTCCTCTTAGCACTACTGCTGGAACATGCTAGGAGTGTAGGTCAATCCAAAAGGCTTAACTAATACAAAACCACATGACAATCAAAGACAGACTTTTCATAGATTTATGTAAATCTGCCTGCTAATATCTCAACCTCAAATCAAGTGTAAAGAAGTCACCTTGCCCAACAAAGCAAATATATCTTCTGTTAAGGGTAAGCTAAGTGTTTTATGATGTTATTTAAAGCCATAAAGTTCATACAAAACCTGTGACTACTGTGTTTTTTTAATGACCACCACTACCTAGTAACTTGAATCCCTCAGTTATGCCAGATTCCTCCATTAACTTGCTTTTATTGAATAGTGTTCAGTAAGATTTCATTTTTATTGCTAGCTGAACACCTGTATCAATTTTCATCTTAACCCTCCAAGTCTGGCAACTATTCACTTCCCACCCACTCCGAATAGTCATGGGCTTTGACAAGTGATTAATTCCAAGGAAGACGGTTCCTCAGTTGGGATTGTTGATTATTTTTAAACTACCAACCTCCTGTAATGTTGATTTTAAGGAAATCTTTTTCTCAAGAAAGATTTTCAAAGGAGAGTTTTAAAACCAAGAAACTAGTCAAGGGCTTTATGCTTTTGAGATATGCTTGTAAACAAAGAAAGCTTTATAAAAATGAAAGAAATTATGTGATTTTACTGATCCATCATCTTGTCAAATTGGGGACACAAAGTCCAGGAAGAGCAGCCATTTTGAATTGCAAAGTAGTTGGTAACTGATATGGAGAGGGAAAGACACCAATTGGTATTTCACAACTGGCAGAAAGGAGACTGAATTGTTAATTTCCCTATTACAAGAGCAAATACACAGAATGTCTCTTCTTTCCTCCTAATTCTCTTTTATATACAAGATACATTTCAAGACATGGGTTATCATGGTTCTCTTTTGTTGTTCTAATTTTCATGACCCTTCACCACCTATCTCTTTTGTGTGTGTGTGCGTGTGTGTGTGTGTGTTCCTTGTTCTGCTGCTAGCCATTTATTTAGATTCATCAATTAAAAAAAAGAAAAAAAAAACATTGTCAGAGTTAAAATATCTTTCATTCTTTGGAATTAATAAAAATCTAAATGAAAATATTGTTCAATATTTAAACACATCCCCAAGTACTGAGCTCATTTAGGACATAATCTTTAATTCTTTTGTCATCAAAAAAATAGCAATGATTCTGATAAAAATATAATGAATTCTCAAAGCTTTAAAATTTCTGTTTATTATTTAGTTCTTTTTTTGCAGAGATGGGAATAAGGTGGATGGGTCACTGAACATAATTTTTTTTTGCAAGGATGGGTCAGTCACAATATTATTTTGCTAGTCAAACCAGTTCTCTAATCAAATGACTTACTTCCTCAATTTTTCTCATATTCTCCACCAAAGATTTAATTGCCTTGAGAATATAACAAATTTCAAAATTGAATGATCTTCCTCATTAAATTTATGAGGAAACAAATAAAAGCTATAAATGTAAAATTATATTTGCTAGTCAATAAAATGCACAACATCTCTCTCAGCAAAAAACATATCCAAATATTACACAGTATACAATGTGGTGGTATTATAGATAGGAAGTCAAATATGGCTTTCAGGTGCAGAATTTAGCAGATTAGAAAGAAATGTAGTGAATAATCAGCCTCAATTTACAGACTGGTAAATATGAAATATACGTAGGTATATATATATATATATATATATATATATATATATATATAAAAAATACTGGCTTTTTTTTTTGAATATAAACATTGATTTCTGGTTGTGTCTGGAAATATATAATTCTCTCAACCACCAAAGCAACTTTTGTGTGTGTGTGTGTGTGTGTGTATATATATATATATATATATTATAAATTAACTGATTGAAGATGTTTTTTTTCACTACACAGTAATAGCCATGTTTCAAAAATGGAAGCTAAAAACTAATATTGCATTCTTGAAGATGAAACAGAACTAATGCTTTTAATTTAATTATATAATCAAATTTAAAGTTTTTATCTTCCATTTTTGAAACATGGTTATTACTGTGTAGTGAAAAAACCATATTTTCAATCAGTTAATTTATAATATTTATGCTCTGTAAATTTACATTGAGCACAGTTCTGTAAAAATAAAAAATATCAATAAGAACACCGGATTATATATCTTACTGTTCTTTCTTCATATATATATATGTATAACATCAACTATAGAATTTTTTTTAAATATTTAAATGGAAAAGCAGAATTTCTCAAATGAAACATTTTTCATTATATATTTATGGGTGTGTCTCCAACACATTTCCTTTCTATGTGATGTAATGGTATAACATAAAAATAGAAGTTCCTTAAAAAATTTATATAAGGACATGAATTTAAAATAACAGAAAAATGTATGGTTTTTGTTTTTTGATTTGTTTTCCTACAGTTAAACAAAAACATAGACACATTAATGGCTCAGCCCCCATAAAAAGACCGTAACTGGTAGAAACTCAATGGGAGGAAGCAGGCTAATTGTGTAACATTGAACAAAATACACAAACCACCCATGCCCTTCTGGTCTCACCAAAATGTTTTTTTAAAGTACAAAAAAAAAAATTTACATTTAAACAAATATAAACATTTTTTTAAGAATTAGTATAATATCCAGACAAAATATTTTTTAAATCTTCAGTTAACATGGCACGGATTGGAAAATTTTATTTTCATACAAATATAATAACAAAGACAAAATGAATTTATGTGAGAATGGGGAGATGCTACAATAGAATGAATTGAATTTGAGAATTGTATGCAGACTGAGTATTATATTGACTTTTTTTGTTGCTACCATTTGCAAAATCAAAGTACAGTGCTGTTCGATAAAAGTGACTCACCTGATTTTTTATTTTTTTTTTTTACTAGATGTTCTCTTCCCCAATGAAACGAAAGTTGAGCTAAATTCAAAGGATATACGATCTAAAATCTGAAGAAGAAGCCTTGAAAGCTCTTTGAATTTAGCAGTAAGTACTGTGAAAAATCCGTTCAGTATAATGTTCTGGGGATGCTTTTCTTTTCATGGAACTGGTTTCTTAAAACCTATTGAAAAGACCCTCAGGAGCAAGCAGTACAAGAGAATTTTAGAGTCTTGTCTGCTCCCTTCTGCTGAAAGGGTACAAATCAACCCCACCAAGATCATTTTTGTGCAGTATAATGCTCCCTGTCACAAATCAAAATTGGTGAAGGAATACTTTGATGAGAAGCAAGTGAGTGTTATGACATGGCCACCCCAATCTCCTGACCTCAACCCCATAGAAAACTTATGGGGCATTATAAAATACAGGCTCTCGATAAAGCAGTTAAGCAACAAAGAGGATTTGATTGTGAATTTCATATCTGAATGGAATTCAATGCTTGGAGATGAGATTTACCAGAACCTAATCAAGTCAATGCCAAAAAGGGTAGAAAAGGTTATTCAAAATAAAGGAGGACCCATAGATTATTAGATATTTCAAAGTATATTACCTATTATAAATAAATTATACCTCTATTATTCTTTATTTAAAGCTGTTCGGTTATGTTTCTATTGATTACTAGTTGCAGGAAATAAGTGAGTCACTTTTTTTGCACAGAGTTTTTCCCTAAATCTCATTTATATATAAAATTATAATTATCAATAGAATACCTTAGGGTGAGTAAACTTTTTTTACTAGGTGGTCGGGAAGGAGTCTTTATATTAGTAAGATTAAAAATTAGTTTGACCCCAAAAACAATAGGCAAAAAAATTTTTAAGTAAAAAAAAAAAAAAATCAGGTGAGTCACTTTTATCGAACAGCACTGTATATTTGACCAAAGCTAGATTGATGGTGCACCCAATGATGATCAAGTTTATTAATAATGGCTTACAAGATAAATATCTTATCTATGTAGATTTCTTTTTCAATCTATCGACTGTAATTCCTAACAATAAATAAAACTAAACATTCATAAAATATAAAATACGAGTAATATTTTACACTAATTCTTAAGCTAAGCCCCTGCCCCCAACATTCTTAACTTTGGAAATTAATTTATATTTTCATTGGTTCCATAAGACAAATGCAAGGAAATAAGTTCCCATTCAGTTACAGACATACTATCAAATTTATTCACCTTTTTTCAAATGCATTATAGAAAAAGAGGAAGCTTAAAAAAAAAAAAACTACAATTGAAAAACTGCATATATTAATTTCTTCAACTATGACAAAAGCAGGTTTGTCCAATCAAAAATCAATGATCACATAAGATAAGACAATTATTATTGGGCAATCTTGTGTTCTGATTGGATAATCCTAAAGCAGCAGGTTTTTAAGCCTCACAGTGATATATAGACCAGAAGCATTAGCAAATACAGCAATATAGAGAGAAAAATATAGAAAACTGATTTTTTTCAGGGATGCTACTCAATGACCTACTGATTCCAAATCTATAAAGTCCCCAAAAGTCACTAGTGAGCTAAATGTTCGAGAGCCCAAAATCCAAGATGGCCGCCTCTCCTGAGGTGACACATATAACATTTTAATCATTCAGCTCACAAAACTGTGTAATACCTCTTTTCCAACTAATTTGATGACGAGAAATCCAATTATGACCTTATTTTTAAGTTATAAGGACAACCTGACCTAAAAAATAGATTCCTAACCTAAACATTATAGAGAATACACCATTTTAATATAGGTAGAATGAATATCTTAAGACAATCTATATTGTGGTGTCTGATTAATCTATACAAACAAGGTGCAGCAGCTGCTATACTGCGATCTTGTTGAATTTGAGTTTCATGACTGCTGATGAAATTGTACGAACAGTTAAATCCTGTGCATGTGGTTGTTCTGTCATTCCAAATTATTCATCTTCATTATCATCAGTGGGGGAAGCATTCATACAATTGGAACGCATTTCCGTGCAGTCCTGATTTTCTGCATATGCATCTTTTACCAGATCTTGTCTTACATCCATATGAAATCATGTGTAAGATATGAGAAGGAGTTGGGTCTTTGTCATTAAATATTGGATTTAGCGTGCCGCCATCACACGGCTGCCAGCCCCACTTGATTGGCTCCAATTAGTAGGTCATAGGGTAGCATCCCTGAAAAAAAAATCAGCTTTCTATATTTTTTCCATGTCCATCTGTAATGCTCCTGGTCTAATAGCCATTTATAGAACTGCTATTTTCCTAGTTTTACTTTAGAAAATATTGTGTCTGGAAACAGGCATATGCTTCAAACATTGTTTTGATGTATCAAAAACTTTACTGTCAATAACACAACTACACAACATCTGACAACAAGCATAACATTTGTTTGAGATTTTTACTTTAATTAAGCAATTTTTAAATGATGTTTTCGGGGTTTTTTTAATAATAAATAATGCAGCATTCATTTTTTGCTTATTTTTTTTTCTGTGTTGTTTACATTTAAACTATTTGAAGAATGCTTCAACTATTTACAGATTAATTTTTAAAGGAGCTAAAGAATCAAGTAGTTAAAAAAAAGTGCCCTGAATACCAGTGATTAATTTTAAAATCTCAAGTGCTTCTTCCATAATTTGCAAATTAGAAGAAAGACTTGTTGATGTAAAACTGAAATCTGTTTAAGAGTATAGCCCAATCATTTGTGAATATTTATGCTGATGATACAACAGTATACAGGTGCACCCATAAAAAATAAAATGAAAATTACAATAAAAGATAAAAAAAATGTGTTCTCCTTTTTGTTTTAATAATCATACTTTTTCAAAGTTTCTGTCTATATTTCTGAGATGAGGCATTATGTACACTATTTACATTATTTGGACTATTGTCCTCATCTTTGTCAACATATTTATTACAACGTTTCGGCCCTTCAGTATCTGTCTATATTTCTGAGATGAGGTATGATGTACACTATTTACATTATTCGGACTATTGTCCTCATCTTTGTCGCCATAATAAATAAATAAATATAGCAACAAAAATGAGGACAATAGTCCGAATAATGTAAATAGTGAAAACAAAGTTTGTATCATCAAAATGTTTTTTTTTTTTTAAATTGTGTTGTGAAGGTTTCCTTAAAATCTAAAATTATTTTAATTTTTGCAAGAATTTCCAAAACAATGTTTTTCAACATAAAAAAAAATAGTGCACGTTCCATGAACAGATAAAAACAACGATGTTTTCCTTCTTTTTTTTTTGTTTTTTTCTTTTAAGGATACAACGTATTTATGAACAAAAAAGAAACACATGCTAGAAATGATTAGAAAATTTCAAAATATAATCAAAAAATACTTTGGTTGTTCTTAATAATAACAAACATTTTGACAATACAAACTTTGTTTTTATTACATTTGGGGCTTTTAAAAGCATGATTATTAAAAAAATAAGAATTAAAATGAGTATTTTTTTCCATTGCTTTTCTAAATAATTTAAATGTTTTAAGTTAATCAAAATTTAATCGAAAAAAGGAATTTATATCAATTTAAAAAACAATTAATTTAAAGTTTCAGTTTTACAAAAAAAAACAAAAAATCATGCATTAAGCAAAGTCTACTGATTTTAAATTAAATTTTGCAAAAATTGTGCAGTAATCAAGACAAGTAAGAAGATAAAAAGATCAATAAAAAGTAAGCTTTCGCGCATTACTACTCGAGGCAAGTGTATGTAAATAACACCAGTAATGGCAGCCGAGCAGGAGATGACACACAAATGAGGCTGAAATAAGATTGTCAATAACTCGTAAATGGTATTTGAGCACAAACTTTTATTGTTATTTTCGAAATAATAGGCAATTTCACATCATAATGGACAATTTTCATTGCAATTAGTTTTTGGTGATTATAATGAAAATTAACCAAGAATGCTTCCTGATCTCTACAATCTTATCCTGTTCATGTCTATGCTTAGCCATTATTCCCCCCCACCATAAACTGTGCCTCTTACTCTGTAATCTTCTACTTAAAGTGGCACTTGAGCCTCATAAAGGGTAAAAAACATTGTAAAAAAAAATGTATATTTTCAAAACTCTCCAAGTTGAACAACATAATTGTGGGTTCATCAAACAATAAGATACATGGATGAGGGGGATTATAGTTTTCCTTATTAAAAATTTTGGTATGTAAATGTTTTTCCTGTGAAAGATTTAGGTCAAGCTGTTGGTGTTTTCAATGTGAAGCCTTAATATTATCTGTTTATCTGATAAAACAAAAAATATACAAGAGGGAAACTAAGCCAAAAATAAGGACAACAAAAGACACTTTCTCACCCCCACCTCCTCGACTCAGCAAAATAAAATAAAAAAGTTTATCTGATAATTTTGGAAGCCATTTAAGATAAATTACATTTCATTCTATCAAAATTGTTTCCAATCAAAACGCACACACTCTCTTTCAAATATATATATATATATATATATATATATATATATATATGTGTGTGTGTGTATGTATGTGTGTGTGTATGTGTGTATGTATGTGTGTATGTGTGTGTATATTTAGACAGCAAATTCTCTTTTAGGCATATCTGATTGAATAAGTTACAAACATTATGTCTGCCTATTTTTAATATAATGCTTTCATATTCACAAATATTTTTCCATATATTACAATTAAATAAGGCAAGAAATCCACTGCAACAGTACTTGGAAATAAAAGTGGTTCTCACTGTTACAGTACATTTCTTGCCTTATTTAATTGTAATATATGGAAAAATATTCATGAATATGAAAAACATTATAATAAAAATAAGCAGGCATAATGTTATTAATTTATTCAATCAGACATATATATATATATATATATATATATATATATATATTTCTTATTTGGTAGAACCCATCAATACTATTTTGGCCCCTATAAATGGTCAATTTTGCATAAAAAGGACAATCTGATTCTATTTAGCCAGAATCCACTGTACATACTGATGAAGAAAAATATTATGACCAGTTTCTGAACAAGGTGTTGGTCCTCCATGCGGCTGCAAAATATCTCTTAACCAATCTCAGGCATGCACAATTTCTTCTAGGATTTGGTGCTAAGATGTTAACGGCAGGTCCTCTTAACTGCCTGCAAGTGTTCTATTTTGGAGGTTTTGTGCAGCAGAGTGAATTTGTTGATCGAGGACAACTCCTAAAGGACTGAATAGGCTTAAGATCTGAAAAGTTTGGTGGCCAGCCCCCATCATGCCATGATGTCTTCTTCCTGTTCTTGAAACCATTCCCATACAACTTGTGTAGTGTGACAGTTGGTATTGCCCTGCTGAAAAGTGTCACTGTCATTGTAGAAACCCTTTGCCATGAACGGGTGTACCTGGTTCTTAATGACAGTGATGTATACGTGGTACACAACAAAGAATGAATGACACTTTTTTCAATCATTTGTTGAATGACACTAATTTTTCATATTGTGCTTATGACTTAATAGATGGAAATATGTGTCGAGATAACATTTCTAAATCATTTTATTTACACATGTAGATTTCAAAAGTCTTGTATGGCCAATTTAATTGGGAATTTAAGTTCATATTCTACTTTTGAAAGGACTTTTTTTCTTTTTTTTCTTTAAAGCATTTCACCGCAAACAAGGCAGGAAGCCACTAGCACGCAAGGGGTTACAGAGAATTGGAGCAAGAGCAAATAGGAGTGATAGAGGAAAAGATGAAGAGTAGGATAGGGGATAGATCAGGGCATTTGGAGACGTCGACTGACATTACATTTGAATAGTTGGAGATTATAGCTATCAGGGAAACAGGAAAAAGAGAGGGAGTTCCACAAGTGAGAGGTGCGAGACATGAAGCTATCGGAGTAGAAGAGACGGCTACATTTAACAATTTTGACAATGAAAGGGAGTGAGCAAGATGCCAGCCTAGTAGAACGCTTGAATTCATGAAGTCTGGGAACCAGCGAAAGCAGTTCATCAGAGCAGTTACCATGAAAGTATTTGTAAAAAAGACAGAGAGAGGCAATGACACGTCTGTGTGAGCGACTGCAGACGAGATGCCAGATTAGGGCCAATTACAAACAGTTTTATATGCAAGAAATATTGAACATATGGAGAAGTATAAACGTTTGAATATTTTACAAGTACAATGTGATACAAAATTACTTAAATGTTGCTTCATTTTTTTTGTTGATGACATTCATAAACTTGTTTGAAAATATAAATAATATCAGCAACTATCTTTCAATACAAATTCAAATAACAAGACTCTTGTGTTTATTCACACCCTGATAAGAAAAGATAAATGTGTAGATGGGTGGGGGTTATGGTTGACCATGGTGGGAAGTGGGGTACAGTTACCAGCACCAAAGTCAGTATTTAATAATAAGGGTTTTAATTTTGTTCATATTACACATGTTTGTTGGGAAGACATTAATGAAAATTACCATGAAAAATACCTTATCACTGGTAGGATACAATAGTTAATGAAGCAAGCAGTAGTTGAGTAAGCACAACTACTCTCATAAATACCAGGCATACGACCAATAAATAGCTGTTACCCCCTTTGTCAACCTCACTAAAGGTCAATATTCATGTTTTCTGGTTTGTTTGTCTCAAATGTGTTTATATAAAAGAAATGTTGATGACATCAAAAACAGTTCATTTTGTGACAGTTTGTTTAATTAAAATATATCAGAACCAATAAAGAAAACTCTACTTCAAGTGTCAACAATGACAGGTAGAAACAATTTCCTCACACAATAAAATACTAAAAAGTAAAAGTTCACTCTTTTACTAGCCCCCACACAATTTCCCAGGTAGGAATGAGAATGACAGTGTGTTATTAAGAAAATAGACAATGATGGAAATGTTGAGGTCAACAGAGGTCAATAGCTACAAATTTTTGTTTTTCATGAGAACAAAGAAAATTCCTTGAGGAGATAATAAGAGAGAAATATTGCTCAAAAACACAGACTTATCATTTTAAATATCTGAAAACATTTATAGTTTTAAAGAAAAAATTACACTATCATTTATAGTTTTAAAGAAAAACACTATCATTTATAGTATACTAGCAGTAGTGCCCGGCGTTGCCCGGGGATGTAACAGTAAGAGATAGATCAAGTATCAACCATCATAAAGACTGAAAAATAAAATTGACAAAAGATTATTGTTTAAGGTTGACAGACATGCATGTCTTTTTTTTTTTCTTTTTTTTTTTACGAATTGGTCATGCCCAAACTCAAACAAAAACATTGTTTTCAATCATTATGAGTCTACTGATTGAATAGAATTTTATTATAAAAAATTGTCTTGAAAATGTAGGTACCTCCACGAAATCGCTAAGAAAAGAGCATAGCTTGATGAAAGAGACGCCAACCTTGCCGAAAACAAAATTTTATTGTCTAAATGCTTATGTTATTATTAAGAGGAAAGACCAAAGTTTTTTTTTTTTAATTATTTTTAAAAAATTTTCCTTCTTTTTAGAACATTCTAAATTTTGATTAAAAAACCTTGTTTCTATTTGTATCAGCGGAACTAGTAAATAACATAGACAATTTTTAGCACGTTTTTTTGGTATGACACACATTAATTTGAAAAATCGTGCAAAAATAGAAATAATTATCGGATGTTAATGAAACTTTCAGGAACTATTCACAGATGATCGAAATTATTATATGTTTTTTTTATGAAAGTCATGGTAGAAATATTTTTTTAAATATTTATTACCCCCCATAACTAATTTTATGAAAACGCTAGAAATTCAATCGATCGGTTTTAGTGATTACAATAATTAAAAGCACAGGGCTTTGAGGGATGCAAATCATGTTTTTTTTGTTTTTAATTGGATACGCAGTACCTGAAAATCAGCTCTGAATTGTAACATACAAAACTCAATAAAACAAAGATATTATTTAATTTCAAATGCTTTTATTTGCTTTTAGTTGTTTTTATGAATATGGACAATATTTTCTGAAAGCAAAAAATTTTTTTCGATGAAAATGAATTTTTAATACAATTATTTGTTATTTCATTAATTATAATAGATTTTACATTTAAGTTGTTAAAATATTATAAAATTAGTTAAAAGCCACATCGGCTTTCATAAGTGTCCTTATGAGATAGATCTTTTTTTAGCGTTGTAAATTGTATCATTTTGACTAATCAGAAGATCCCCAGTAATTAAGAAATGTAATTTTGTGCTTATAATCGAGCTGTAATTATAAAATACGGAAGACCAACCAGAATATAATTAAGTTGCGTTATTTGAGTTAAGCATTGTTCTCCACTGTTAAGGCCTTTACTTTTGTGAAACACGTGTGGAGAAGTTAATTTGATTTTTCAATTTCAACTGAGAAGGGTACCTACAAGTATCAGTATCATCTTATGAAATTTATATGATCTTATTTTTATATTAATCTCAGTTATGACATTTTTCCATAAATGAAATATCAAAATTAATAATAAAATGAATGCAAATACAAATAACAGTAGAATGTAATAAATGTACATAAAATTATAGTATTTTATGTACAATTCTGATAAAATTTCATAAGAAAGGTACCTATAAATTAATTAGATACCTTTCTAAGAAATATGAAATTTAATGTCACTCTTAACAGTTTTATTTTAATTTCTTTAGAATATATTTCCCATAAAGCATCATAAACGTAAAGGTGAAAGCTAAGTACAAAAAAAAAAAAAAATTAGACCGCTGAAAGTTTTCGTTAAAAAATAACGGGGTAAATAATTTGTTCACGTAAATGTAAATTATTTCACTTTTCTCCTTCCAGAGAACAAATTAGCCTCATGGAATTCATAAATATATCATTCGTCACATGTCAAGAGAGGCGAAAGTTTATGACCTGCTTTGTTTTATTTTCAAATTACATCATTTTGGCACAAAAGCTAAGTTAAGTTTGGTTCAAAATATTTTAAATAAACATTATAATTTCTGATTTTCTTAAAATAAGTTTTGAAAAAATGATAATTGATATTTAAAAAATTTCAAAGTCAGATTTCCAGTTTTTTTTAAAATGGAAAAAAATGGTCAATTTTGTTGACTCAAAAAAAACTAGATTTTTAACGAAAATTTCGGACGTGCTAGGAACGATTAAAAAATGGAAAAAAATACCCCAAAAATACTTTGACCTTTCCTCTTAATAATAACAAACATTTAGACGATAAAATTTTGTTTCCGTCAAGTTTGGCGTCTTTTTCATCATGCTATGCTCTTTTTTTAGCAATCTCGTGGAGGTACCTATGTAAATGGAATTTTTAAAGCATTCTGCATGTAAAAATAAAGAAAAAAGTGTGCAAGACAATAAGAAACACTACCTGCCAAAAAAAAAGTGATGTTTTGTTGAAATCGGTTGAAAAATGTAGGAAATCCGATCCCATATATAAACGAACACACTATCTAAGCATTGCTCAGTGACAATATGAAAGCCTTGGCATTGAAAAAAAGGTGAAAACAATTTGGTTTGTTCAACAAAAGATTGTGAAACAAAAATTACCTTGAACACAAAATCAAGTCTGTTTATAGTGAAACCTAAGCTTAAATATACATCATATCATTGTATTAGGTTATAAATGCATGGAACTGTAAAGATAATAATGAAAAACATTTTTACAAAAATATAAACCTTGAAGTAAAATGCCAAATGAAGCTGGGAATGTGAAAAGATGATGAATGAGAATAATGTGTATCCCAAGTTCAGTGATAGGATTCAAGGAGGACAACAAAAGTTCAGGTGAAAAACTGATGTGACTCAAATTATGCAAGTTTGAAGGATTTATTCTTAAATTTCCTTGGCCTTTATAGCCATTGACAAAAAAAATAAAAAAACAAACAGAACCTGTTTGTAAAAAATTTAAATCCGCCACCATCCAAGTTGATATATACCAAATATTATGTAGATACACAGCATTAATAGTATTAAGTTGAACATTAAATATAATGAAAAAACAATAGTGCCAAACATTATTCATTTTTCATAGTCAAAGATGAGCATGATTTTAGTTTGGATTCTGTTATGGTGAGTCAAGAAGTTGTTGATGAAGCTAAGCTCTGACATCTCTTCTACATATGAGACACAAATTTGCAGGTGCTACAGAGAGAAAAATGGCAATTTGAGTTTTTGCATTTCTTGTTTTTCTTCTCAACTTCAGCAATTCTTCTAATACCCTGACACCTTTTATGTCCTTGTATCTCCACACTCCATCTTTTTTTTTAGTCAATACTCTTCCAGGAGTTGATGTCAATGTTCACATATTTGGTACTCCTTGGAATGTTTCTTCTGTCCATTGACTATCCAAAAAAAGCCGGGCCACCAAAAAGTAAGTGTTGGTTATGTACTGAACATGACCAACTCAGCTGAGCTATGCTTTCTGCAGGAGAATGTGGGCATTTTGAAGACTGGTCTGATTTTGGACTTTTCTGTTAGAGATTTTCTCCTGCCAATCTTCAAAAGCAACTCACCTAAGAGAAGTGGTTGAGGTGTTTCACTGTCCATGTCTCACATGCAGAAACAAAAGTAATAAGAATCAATGCACAGTAGACCATCAGCTTACAAGTGAGACTGATTCCACTGCCAAACATTCTCTCAGGCTTTTGTTGAATTTGACATTAGCGGCATAGTGAAAATGTCAATAGTATGGAAGATTAATTTCTGGATTGTGGCATAAACACATCCATGGATGTGTGCATAGTCGTTATCAACATGGAAAATGAAACTGGCATGTTGAGTTCAAACTCCAGCCAAGGCAGTTGCATTCACTTTTGTACAATTACACTTGGGAAAGATATGAATATATCTCACCCACCTAGGGTTTAATATCAGAGCATACTGGGCTCACTAGCTGACAACCTGTCTAAAAGAAAGAAAACTATGAATTCAGAACCAGTTGGGTATGGGGTGGCACTAACTCTACCAAACTAGGTGCTAGAAAAACTACAGCAGCAACACTTAACATAGTGAGACTGTGGCTCTATTTCGATAAGAATGGTGAGGCTCTGACTTTGGCTTTAAATATCTCAAAGGTGTTTGACAAGGATTCGCATGCTGGCCTTCTCCACAACTTCAAGGACTATGATGTCTCTGGATGAATAATTGGCTTAATCCAAATGTTCTTAAATTGTGTAATGAAGGTCATGTTGAACAGACGCTTCTAGATCCACATTAATGGGAGTCAACCATGGCTTTAACCTTGAACCTACATTGTTTCTTATCATCATCAACAACCTTCCCAATGCCATCAGTTCCCAACTCAGTATTTATTCTGATAAGACAACTATTTGTGTTGAACCTACTCCTATTTCTTAGGAGTAGGTTCAACACAGTAAAACTAGCATCTGCTCTAAAAAATTACCTCCAATCAGTAGTTAACTGGGGCAAGGAATGGCCTGTAAATTTTAATGGCTCCCAAACAAAACTGCTAGCATTTAATAACCATAGAAAACTATTTCTGCTTTCCATCAGCCAGCATGGCTGATGTTAACCTCCAAGAGTGCAATTCTCTGTGCCTGCTTGGGCTCAAATTTTCCACTGATATGAAGTTAAGTGACTATATTGAATCACCTGCTACATCTACTGCTAGAAAAGTTGATTCACTGTATCATACCAAAAGTTTTTCATGGCAGAATCTACCTTGCACATTTATAAATCTATCATTTGTCTGCGCATTGAATATTGCTGCCATATTTAGTCTGGTGCTCTTACTATATACACCATTGTGCAAATTAATTGAAACAAAATAAATAATTCCATTATTATTATTTCCTTTTTTTGTATTTTTCCAATGAAACATGACCCAGTGCACATGCTAGTACTTTCTATGTCCATTCCACAAATTTGTTATTTGCAGATTGATCACAGATTCTCAAATAAATTTAAATTAGGAGAGTTTCCAGGCCGGTTTATAGTACTTTGATTTGCTCACTGGTAACGCTTGCCAGTGTGTTTGTGTGGTGTTATAATTTTCATATGCTTCCTTGGAGTAATATCCATCACAGACAATGGCTGTAGGACAACTAATTGACAGTCAAGACAATAGTGTCTGGGTGTGATAAAAATCTGATGCAATCATGTATGACGCAATATTTTTCAAGGCCAAACATGCCAAAAATAGATTCATATTACTCCAAAAACCTACAAATGACCTAATCGGAGGCAAAAATAGAAATCAATTACACCCTGTAACCCCAGTAGATCTAAAACTGACCAAATGGTGAAAGAAATTAAACTAAAGCAGTTGTTTCAATTAATTTGCACAAGGGTGTATCTCAAGAGTCTTGACAAAGTCCAAAGAAAAGTCTATAATATTATCGAACCTGGCCTGGCATCTTGACTTCTGTCACTTACCCACCATTAGGATGCAGCTTCCCTGTTTTTCTATAAATATTTTCATAGTTCTAATGAGCGTTCATCTTTGGTGCCTTGACTGCATGAATTTAAGAATTCTACTAGATTGACAAATAGGTCTCATTATTTTACTGTTGAAATATCTAGAGAGATAACACTGTCATTTCTATTCTAATAGTTCTGCCAATTACAATCTTCAAAAATTTAAATGCAATACTAACCACCATCTTTTTTTCCTGAAAACTGTTCTTTTATTGTCCTTTCTCCTCATTAAAGTCTTCTCATTCTTTTTCACTACTTGTAAACCTTTGCATTTTTGTGGCACTATCACCTTGCTTGGGTTGAAATGATTTAAAAAAAATAAATAAATAAAATAACATTCATGCTTTCTTCTCAGGTTAGGTTGTTATATAACTTCAGTTTTTTTTAGTAATGAGGGTGTGACCATAATTGTAAGAGGCTGAGGAGAAGCAATCCATCTCAAGCTGCAGATTGCATTCTAAACACAATCAACAGTGAAATGAAAGAGTGTACCCTTTATCGTCATGATAACATGCAGGTACCAGATGCTGAAAAGCTGACTAACAATTCTGTATTTGGCTTAAATGCCATCATCACAGTCATAGAAAGCTTTTGTTAGCATAACAGAGAACATCATGCTGAAGAAATTGTGGAGGAAGGGAATAAGAACACAGTCTTGTTTGATGCCATTTGTCACTGACACATTACCTGACTCCTCTCTGTCATCCCAAACTAATATGTCATTGTGAAATTATCTGACAACTCCCATGAACCTGTTATAGGGCACCTACAGTTCTCTCTGATCTTCCATCAGTAGGGATTACTGACAGTGTATCAAAAGTGTTGGTCAGATTGATGAAGTTAATAAAAAGGTCTGCCTTCAGTTCCTGGCAGTTTGATTGGAGCTGACTTGTAGCTGCAATGATCATACTTTCAGCTCTACAATCATGACAAAAACCACACCCAATTCTCTGGGGAAAAATCCTGCTCAAGGTGGTAGGGGATCTGATGAGAAGGACACATGCCAGAATCTTACCAGCTATAAATAAGAAGCAAATGCATTTCTGTAATTGCGCTACAACATTTGGTGATTAAACTTTTCTGCTTGCAAATGCAGACAAAAGTGTTTTCTTTGAATTGTTGAGTCAGTCTTACTTTGTTTCACTGACCAGAACAGTTAGGTTAGTTTCGGCTACATGGGTTGGCTTCCCTCCTTAGATATTTTAGCAAGGAGAAGCACTGAGAGAACTAAAGATGCAATCACCAACAATTTAAGAAAAACAATGAGAAAATTCTCAATAGTAAGTAAAAATATCATTTCAAAATTTAATTACTATCATTACTGCTGACAAAAGTCTGACAAAACTTCCATTTAAAACTCGATTCCTTTCCATACCCATTCCTCCCCACTCCCCTTGCTAATTAATTTTTTTGACCTTTTAGAGAGGTCAGTGCATGCAAAGAGTCAAATGTGCAATGTACTCTTGTTTAAAGAAGCCAGAAAAGGGTTTAAACAAGATTTATTACCTACTATATTATTTCATTACCTGAGGAGGAAAAACTAAACTTAATTTCAGCAGTGGGGTGCATGAGAGAGAGAGAGAGAGAAAAGACTCCATCAAAATGGTTTCTCATTGAATTCTTACACAATCACAGATTATTTTTTGGTAGACAAAACCTTTTGATGATGTCTGAACAATAACACATTGAAAAAAAAACAACAAAAACAATTTGTGTGCCTTAAGCAAAAACTCAAAACAACTATGTTTAGTTGAAAGATATTCAACTTCCAGAGATTTTGGTTTATGAAATTAAATTTTATTTACCCCTTTAACATTCAAGAAGATAATATCCTTTCTTAGTCAATGTGAAAACAAATCATAAAAATTTATCATATCCCAAAATGCCTAGAGAACATAACAGATAAGGATATTTGAACTTTTTTTTAAAAGGATTAATTAAAATGTGCATGGGTGAAAATGTATTTTCGTTTCTATCAGGGCTCTGGTACAAATTACGTAAATGATGGTGTAATCCAGTCTAGAGAATGTGCAAAAAGTTAACCACTGCCCATAATTTTATAATGAATGCAAAATAAGTTAACTTTTTTAGTCCAATGTACAAAATATGTGGACTTTGGAATGTGGAAAAATATCATAGTTTGTATGTTCAACTTGATAGCAGCTTTTATCAATAATGTAAATCAAACCTTTTTTGATAGGTTGAATCAAATCATTGTATAATTATTTTTATTCCATAAAATACTTCAATTAATTCAATTAATAAAAAAATGAGGAACTTTTTATTCTAAATATTATTTGTTTTCATGTTTAAAAGAAAGTTGTCAGATGTTACTGTTTTGAAAATTAAACTGAATATTTCTGTGCAACTGATATCTTAAATAAACACATACCAATCTTGTAACAGTAGCAGTTTAAATAAAATTGTTGGTTTGTGAAAATTTTAAAAAGATATCCAAAACTTAAATTTCAATTTTTTCTTAACCTTTTTATGTAAATAAAACTCTGCTTTTGTTCATGTAAAGACTTTCAAAAAATTTACACAAATATCTTTAACTTTGTAAGTTTAAACTTTTTCAGCTTAAAGTTGTTTATGTCTGAAAGTCAAATTTTATATAATTAAAATATTTATAAATTCTTTTAAAATCTTTTACATGTAGCACTTTTTGTAATGTACCCTCCTTGAAAAATCTTTGCCACTTTATTTTAAAAATCTAAATATTGAATATTTTTCTTCTAAAGTTTTTTTTCTTTATTTTCACTACAAAGATGATGGTAAAATAAAAATAAAAACAGATTTTCATTTTGTTTTCAAGTCAATTTGCATTTATTTACAAAAGTTACCTTTTTATTTATTAATAGGTCTCACTACTACACAACTGTTGCAAATTTTTCAAATATGGGTTGAGATTAAGGTTTTGGAAATTAACTCTATGCAAAATAATTCAGAAAATTTTCTCAAATGATGTTTTTTTTTCTTTATGAATAATCAATTCAAATTCTATAAAACTGTGAAAAATATCCCAACATTGTCATAAGGAATAATATATTTTTTGGGACCTTGTGTCTATTTATCAGGACATGGATAAAAATTCAGACAGCAAAAGTAGCAAACACTATTTTAGAAATCAAGCCAAAAATTCATATATGCTGAAAACTTTTAATAGCAGTTCATGAACAGTGTCAAACATCTTTAAAAGCAACTATGGAAGCATGGAATGGATTAAAATATCTGATAGCATTATTTTGGTTGTAAAAGTATTTTAAGAGAAGAAACACTATAGTTTCCTAGCCCAAATTACTCTGTAAGCTATTGAGTCCATTGAAAATAATCTCAGTCACATTTATCGCAAGATTCATTTGTGTGTGCGTGTACTATATATATATATATGTGTGTGCGTGTGTGTACATAAAATTTCAGATGGAATATATCTGTAAAAGGACAATATGAATAAAGACAAAAGGAAGACTTATCTTAGTTTGATAGCAGGGACTTTATCAAGGCAAATGCATTGATAAAGTCCCTCAGAGTACAAAATGTGTCAAACAAGTTTTTCTTATATATATATATATATATATATATATATATATATGAAGAAATATATAGTCTTAAGATGTGCTATATTTATGGAATAAGGTGCTCAATATCAGAGATAGAGCGTGTGTAAATATAAAAGTGAACATAGAAGTCAACACTTAGAGGCGACAGTCTGTTTCATACTAGATGCAATCGTTAGGCCTGATGATTGCATCTAACATGAAACAGACTGTCACCTCTGACTTCTATGTTCACTTTTATATATATATATATATCTTACTTATTATAAAACGCAGATTGTGTGTGTGTGTGTCTGTAACGTTTATATATTGGATCGGATTTCCTACATTTTTTAGCCAATTTCAACAAAACTTCCCAGGACTACATAGAATTACCTTGTGGTGGTTCTAACAGCACCGAAAATGGCAAAAACACAATTGTTTTTTAACAAAATCAATTTGAAAACACGATTAAGACACATCATGAGAATGAAAGGGGGACAACTCACATCGTGTTAAAAAACCCACGTTGTTTGTGTATGTGTGTGTTCCTTTATATATGGGATTGGATTTCTTACATTTTTCAGCCGATAAAACAAACATTCACTTTTTTTTTTTTTTTTAGTGTTTCTTATTGTCTTGAACACTTTTTTTCTTTATTTATACATTCAGAATGCTTTAAAAATTCCTTTTACAAGACAATTGTTTATAATAAAATTCTATTCAATCCGGAGACTCATCATAACGATTGAAAACAATGTTTTTGTTTGAGTTTGACCAATTCGTAAAAAAAAAAAAAAAATAAATAAATAAAAAACTAAGATATGCGTGTCCGTCAACCTAAACAATAATCTAACGATCTCTACTGATTGTAAATTTAATCGAAAACATCGGATAATTTTTATCTTTAGGGAAAGATAATTCCAATGTACTTTAGGGCCGTTTTTACAATTCCCTTTGCAATTTGTTACAAGGCAGATCAATACAATAAGGCATTGATTCTATTTGAAATTAATTCAATATTTAAAAGAAAGTATTAAGAAATAATTTAAAAATGCTGACATAAGAAATCTGATAGACAAAAAACAACAATATTTCGAAGATGATAATTATTAAAGAAAGAACACAGTACTTACCTTGTAATAAATTAATAAACCCAAATAAAGTTAATATTTTTTGTATTAGAAACAACAAGTGGAAAATATATTCAAATCAGAATTCTATTTATGAATCACCACAAGCAAAATATGCAATTTTTTTTACTGTATTCAATAAGTAAAAAATCATAAATTGTAAAACTAAAAAGATTACAGAAAGGCTACCTACATTTTTTTAAGCGATTTCAACAAAACTTCACTTTTTTTTTTTTTTTGGCGTAGTGTTTCTTATTGTCTTGTACACTTTTTTCTTTATTTTTTTACATTCAGAATGCTTTAAAAATTCCATTTACAAGACAATTGTTTATAATAAAATTCTATTCATTAATCGATAGACTCATAACGATTGTAAACAATGTTTTTGAGTTTGGGTTTGACCAATTCATAAAAAAACAAAAAAAACAAAAACACAAACCTAATTAAGACATGCGTGTCCATCAACCTTAAACAATAATCTTTGTCAATTTTATTTTTCAGTCTTTATGATGGTCAATACTTGATCTATCTCTTACTGTTACATCCCCGGGCAATGCCGGGCTCTACTGCTAGTATATATATGTTTGATCATCAGATTAATGCAGACATGCCACCAAATGGGACCTAGGAGGCCCAACTACTCCAGAAAACTATTTCTCTGCCCAACTCCCCTGTGAAAATCAAAAACTAATTTTAGCAAGCAAATTCTTACTCACCATCTCACAACACTCTGGTAGTGAGCCAGGATCAATGTACATGCTCAAATGCAACACAGAAGATAGACAACATGAGAAAGAAACAATTTAAGTCTTTCAGTTTCTGCCATCTATGTTGGCAAAAGAAGATCCACTTGACTGACGCAAGGGACATGTGTTACAACTGCTTCACCTTGCTAGAATTGCCAGGAAGCCTTTGTGTATCCCAGAAACCAGTTTGTCATCAATCAGAGAGAGAGAGTGTGTGTGTATGTGTGTGTTCAGCAGCAATGGACACATTGTCTCTTCTCAGATATCATTGTTTAAGCCAAACAAAATAATCAAACAATCTTGCATTTCAATCTGAAATGAACAAACATGACCAATACTGCAAAATCTGCTGGCAGATATATATATATATATATATATATATATATATATATATATATATATATATATCATTAGATTAGAATAAAATGCAAAGTAATGTCTTTTGGGTAGTTGTTTCTTATCTGAAATCCACATGGTCACATTGTTTAATGATACCATCTTTAATGTTGCACCATGTTGCAATATTAACATTTATTTGATGAAATGATTTCTATCTTCAACAGTACTTTTTCAATATTATCAGCACATTTCACAAATACTGCAGTAATACCTTTAACAGGGATCACTTTTATCATAATAATCATGATACAAATATTTTTTATACCATAGCATCTCTTGATGGAACGTTTAAAACAAAGGTGGGGGCTATATAGACTCATTCGGATTTATTAGTTTGATGAGTCACAGATTTTTGTTGTGCCTTTACTTGTGTTACAGACAAAGCAAGAAAAAGATTCAAAGTTTAAAATTTAAAAACAATCAGTATTTGAGGACTTGTACAATTCTAAAATCACTGTCATTAGAATAGGTTGGTAAAATCAGAGATCAAATGTAAGATTTCTGAAAAGGTAAAATATCAAAATTGTGATTGGGGTTTAGATGAGACATTGATTTTTCAGTTTGTTGATACAACCAGGAACCCTAAAGAGAAAGATATATATTTAGCATAATGGGGAAAACTGCGTTTCCAATGCAATCAGTTTTTTTCATTTTTCTTTTTTCAGACAATTCTCTTTATCTTTGCTATTTTTAACATGGCACATGATATAGTCTTCTATTTTCCAAAGATGATGGATGCTTTGAAAGGTTATTACAAATGGTGTGCCAAAATCAACAAAGATGGAAGGAGAAATATATAAAAGAACATTTTTGAAATAATTAAAATTCCCAAGTAAAAAAATAGATTCCTACTCTTATTTTTTTTAAAAGATATTTTAATCGGGAGTTCAAAAAACTAAATCTTAAATTTACTGTCAATTAAGCTAGTAAAGATTGTCATGAGAAGACATAGAAAAATGCACTATAGATTTTTTATTTTTTTTAGATTTCAATTTTTTTATTTAACAAAAATAATCAAGATAAATATTTTACTGTCCCCACCTTCTTATATTTATACAGAAAATAAATGACATACTTTTGAAAAGAAGCAACATTTTAGACAAGAAATCTAAATTCACACACACACAAATTGTTTCAAGATAATTCTAAAAAGATCTAAAAAAAATAAAATAACCAAAGTCTCTGTCATAAGAATTATTCAATACTAAAAGTATTTTACTGAAAAAAATATTTTACAGAAGTTATCAAAAGGTGGGCTCTGTGGGTGTTGAATAAATATGCCTGAGAAGGCATCTGTAACAGGGACTGGCTAGCTGCCCTAATAGACACACTCAGATGTAAGCAACCAGACATTATTTGCCACAGTAATTAATCTTTTTTACTTTCAATTATCTGTATTCATGTTTAACATAAGAAATAACAAATGATCAAAGCAAGTCAAAAAGTAAAGAAAGTGTCAAATTCATTTTTTCTGGTTCTATGCTGTGAGAGAAATTGGTTAACAATTTAGCAGCACAGTTTTTTTTTTTCAAATCTCTATTTTTTTGTGACTGGCACCAAAAACAATCTGTGCACCAAATTTCAAAATATCTATTTGCAACTGGAGCCAAAAACAAAAAATTAAAAAAAAAAAATCATCTGTAAAACAAATTTCAAAATGCCAAGTCAGTTAATCTATTACAAACTGGTGCCAAAAAGTACACAAACAAAGAAAAAAAGAGAGAAAATAAAGCAATAAAAGAAAGCAAATCTGATGCTTTCCAGGTGAAATTAGCCAAAATACATGAATAGTTTTAAGGCAACACATATTCTAAATTAACTGAAATAAATGATTGTGTGTGTGTGTGTTTTGTTAAGGCATCTATTTCATAGCATGCACATTAAAGGAAGAAGAAACTATGTCACTATGAAAGAATTATAAGAGTTAAATTTTTATAACATACCAGAAGTATATAAAGTAAGGTCACCTATCAGCAAGGGAGAATATTTAATCATGTTTCCACTTTGACAGAGAGAGAGAGCTCTTCTCCCCAAAATATTCTAAACAAAGTGAATACAATCAGCAATTAGAAATGATAAATTTAATTTTGGACTGTCACATTAGATTGGTCTATGTTTAAACAACTTGAAAATAATAATTACATTTTTTTAAAGAGATAAATAATAAACGTTTCATCCCCATCTCTCAAATAAAAGACAAAATCTAAAGATAAAAGTTTCATAATCGTTACAGAGTGTGTCTCTATCATCTGACAAAATTCATCTAGACTTTGTGGTGGTAAACCTGCAATTTACTGTAGAAATACATTATCAGGAGTAATATAAATGGTGGTTGATTTTACACTATATCTGTTCTATTTAGGCCTTTGGAAAGAAAGGAATATATATATATATATATATGTATATATATATATATATATATGTATATATGGATTCCTTTCTTTATGATTAAATGATAAAATAAATGAACAAATAGGAAACGTACATCAATCTAACATGTAAAGCTTCATCAGAGATTGAGAGAACAAAAGACAAAAAAACAGAAAACACAGGTATTTTCAATTTTGCTTGAGTCAGTTCTCATTGGTCAGATACGTGTCATGTGTATTAAAATTGTAGATAATTCCATATGTATGGAGGTTTGTGAAGATTCTTGTATGTTTAAGTGGGCAACAAATGGTAATGTGCATTTATAATTGTGTGCATTTGTATGTCTAGTAGGGGTTTTTATCTTGCCCTTTGAGTGACCCATCCTCGCAGTGGGAAGTCGCAGGGTTATGATTTTATGGCTCACTTCTTTAGGAATGTATTCTTTGTATTATATAGATATAAGTTAGATTCTTTAAGAATAGATTCAAAAAAGACAGCAATGTAATGTAATGTTTTAGGCATGTGTGCATAAATGGTAATAATGTTATTATTAAGCTTTCAAAGCCTTTTTTCCTGAAGGTATTATGTTCATTTTTAATTACTAAAATCAAAGTTATGTCCAGCATCATTTTGATGCAAAATGAGAGATCAATTGTCGAAACGCAAGTCTCTCGTGTTCGTAAATGAGGGGTTTTAGATCACATTATGTCTCCCCCACATAAATTTTTGCATTGTAAACAATTTACTTGATAAATGCCAGCATTTGAATCAGTGTTGCGTTTATTTTTCTTCCTAATTTTATCTCTGATTGTCTTGGGGTGGGTAGTAACAATCCTAGTATTAGGTCTGACTAATTTTTTTGTGAGTTTAGTAGAAAGAGTGTTGGAAGGCAGGATAATGAATTTTGTGTAATTTTTGTTAGAAGTGTTATTGGTGGTGTCTGTCTTTGTGGCTTTGTGGATTTTGTAAGCTCAATTTTTTGCATTGTGGATAAAATGATGTGGGTAGTGGAGAAGTTTGAAAGTTTTCTCAATATATCTTCTTTGTTTAGGTATTCTGGGCTGCATATCCGAAGGGCTCTAATGTAAAATCCTATGACTAGTCAAGTTTTTATTTTTTGGTTGTGGTGGAAATAGAAGTTGATTAGATCATTTTTTGTTTGTTGGCTTAAAATTTAATTTCTCATTGTTGCATATTACCAACATGTCAAGGAAATGTTGAAAATTGTGGGGGAGACATCACATGATCTAAAAGCCTCCATCCATGAACAAAAGAGAGACTTGCATTTGGACAATCGATCTCTCACGTTTTGCATAGAAAGAATGCTGGACATAACTTTGATTTCACAAATACCAACCTAATTAAAAAAAGAACCTAATTCTTTAAGAAGGAAATACACTGAAAATTTAAGAATATTATTACCAACTATAAACACACGCCTAAAACATTACATCACATCGCCATCTTTCATAGAATCCATTCTTAAAGAATCTAACTTATATCTAATACAAAGAATACATTCTTAAAGAAAGAAGCTATAAAATCATAAACCTGTGACTTCCCACTGCAAGGTGTAAGTTTCACAAAGGAGAAGATAAAAAAAAATGTATTTTCATAAATAAAAGCTCTTTCTTGAAGCTTTTATTTTAGCTTTAATTGAAAGCTAAAGGATTAAATTTACTTAATTTCCAGTAAGCAAAATACTCTGTAGTGTATTTCAAACAGAAATTCTATTGGTTGGAGTTGATTCATTTTTGGCAGCTAAAAATAGCTGACTGGTGTGTTTTTTAAACCATCTGTCATTGCAATTAATTTTTCTTTATTAAAAATCTTCCAAATATACTTTTCTAAAACTTTGAGGGAATATTAGCTGATATTATTTACTTGAAATTGAAAATAACAGAAATGGATTTTTAAAACAAACAGTAGTGCAATTAAGTGCTTGTCAACACCTCGTAAACCACTTGACAAGTTATTTACAAGGTGTTGACACTTTTATTATTCTTCTAAGGAGACCTTATCTGTATACTTTTTTTATATAATTTTTAAGTACTCAGTAATCTTAAAAATGTTTGAAATATTTTCCGTAATCTAATTTTAGGAATGTTGACTTTAAATTTACTATCATGATCGATCTTATTTTCTGGTAATGTCATGTAAGGTGACCCATACTTTCAAAATCAACATGTTTATACACATAAAAAAAATTAAAAATTATTTTTAAAATATATGCGCATTATGATTTGTATTAAGCTTTTCAATTTTCACTTAGAAAATATAGCCTTCACTTAACAAGTTCAATGCTTGAAGAATTTTTAAAACACTTTTGAAACTTTATAAATTCTTATAATTAAAAACAATTCTTGTAAAAATTCATTATCCATCAAATATTCATTATCATATTGCAGTTTTTATTTAATGTATTTGAGCAGATTTTAGGGAATTTGGTAATAATTTGGAAAAAAATTGATTTACATTCTCCAAGGAGTCTTGCGTTTAACTAATAAAACAGACTGAGAAGGTAGAATTTAATTTCTAAAAATTTCATGAAATTAAGTAAATGGAGGGTAACAGATGTAAAATAAAAATATTTTTACCAAGATTTTCTAAAAATAATAATTTCAAAAATAAATTCATTCATTTGTAAATAAGTCCTGAAAGTTTCATTAAAATCCAAAAATTATGTGATTTCTGCAAGAATTTCCAAATGAATGTGTTATTTTACCAGAAAAGAAGATGCAAAAATGTCTATTATCAGCCCTGTTACATCGTTGACACATAAGAAAAACAAGATTTTTAACCCAAGTTTCGAATGTGTTAGAAAGGAGTAAAAATTTTTTTTAAATAATTTAAAATACTTTGCTCTTTCCTCTTAATAATAACAAAGATTTTGATGATAAAACTTTGTTTATATTAAGTTTGGGGCGTTTTTTCATCATACTATGCTGTTTTATTTTAGCAAAAAAGTAGAGGTACCTAAATTATATATACTGTTCTGTTAACACAATACAGAAACTGTATTGTTTTACTTCCCCTTTGTTTTTCCCTTTTTTAGTTAACTTCTAGATTGGTTACCACTTCAACCACTTCCAGTTAGTCCTTAAATGGAACCCCAAATAATAAAAGCATGACACCAAAGTACGTGGTCATGGTCAGTAGTCTCATCATCCTCTTAATCTCACCCTCAATGTTAGCAATCACACCAGTTTGTAACTTTTATTACCTTTTCTCCTTATATTTGCATATTTTATTATCAAGTCATTATTTGAACATTTGTTTTATACCCGCCATATTTCATAAGTTTATTTTACATTTGTATCTCTCAATATGTGTCCACTGTCTACACACACACACACTCTGTTGTAAAATGTAACCATCTAACTTCTTTTGCCATGAACTCACCACAATATTGGAATGTATTCCTTTAGCAAACTTTATACATATTCATGTAAACCAATTATTCACTACCTTCTTTTACCCATTTAGACAAATGGTCTTACGTCTATGTCCTAGATTCTGGCTGCTTTTGTCACATTTCTTGTCACCCTTGTTTGTTTGTATTTTCAGACTAACTCGTCTTATTTATATGTATTTATTTTCCTTTCATAGTTTTACCCTTTTGGTTCTTAATAAACCTGCCAATATATGGAACATCACAGTCTTCAGAGTTTAATTGCCTTAAGGCATTTATCTGGCCGGTTTCAAGATTATGCACATGTATGACATGGACGCATATTCCTGGGGGCAGAACTATATATATATATATATATATATATATAGAGAGAGAGAGAGAGAGTGTGTGTGCATGTGCACACATGTCAACATTTTATCATGATCCCCAGTCCCATTATTGGGTGTGGTCTAGGTAGCAAGTGTAAATTAATATCTTAAAAAATGTACTGTTTAGAAAGTTACAAGTGTATGTGAAATATCCCAAAATTTTGCATCGTTTTATGCAATCATCTAAAAACAAAAGAAAAAACAAATCAGAGAGGGTACAAAAAAGGACTTAAACCAGAGTCTAAGAATTTGTTCCTTAAGATTTAAATAACATGAGTCTTATATTTATCAAATTGGAATATGGTTAGCAACAATTCTGAGAAATTTGAAAATTTTTATGTTGTTCTTGTTCATTGGAAATGTATTAATTTCTTACTGCAACCTCCCCCCCGCCTTCACCCACCTCCTCATAGAAGTGCAACTTAAAAAGCCTTACTTGGAATTTAGGGAAAAATAAGAAAAGTCTGGACAACAATAGAAATCTACAGTAACATTAGACAAATGTTTAGATGAGTAAACATTTGTTAGGTCAGAGGTCATTTCTTGTATAAGCCAGTGATTTTGAGCAGCAGTTGTCATTAATAAGTAGTTGTCTACTAGCGTTCACATGTTGTCTAACATCCGGTGAAAGTCACAGAACAAAAAGTCATTCACAGAATGCACACAGAAGTGCTACATTCAAGAAATTCTTTATTCATTTATTTTTATATGTGGACACTATTGTCCTCATCTTTGCTATTACAATGTTTCAATCTGAGCAGTATTAAAAATAAGAATCAGATGAGATATCCCCAGACATGGGCAGTAGAATAAAAACACTCTACCCCTATAGCTGGATTGACATACACCTGCTGAAGGCCAGAAGGCACAACAGCTAAAGCATTGTGATAACAACAACAAAGATGAGGACAATTGTCCACATGTAAATAATGAAAACAGTAATTTCTTTTTCTTTATGCAAAGAAGTAAATTTGTTTTAATTATATTCCTGTGTTGGTCATCATTGCCAACAATAACCCTAATACTTCAATTTCTAGTGAGTTCCAGCAAAAAAGATACCACAGCTTAGTAGGAATTTCAAATTCTTACAACAACTACTACTACTACTACTAGACAATGTAATCTTAATCAGGTGTTTTCCAGGTGAAACTGTGAGAATTAAAGCTTCAATAGACACTGGTCAGTGACAATGAACAATTACAAAAACCTTATTCAGTGAATGCCTGACAAAATCCTAGCATCAATTGGTCCACAATGTGTCTGCTAACCTCTGTTTTGGCACTGACCTGTAAATAACTGTTATTTGTCTTTGGGCCCCTATGAAATACTATCACAAGTTTCCATAATATTGTTTCTGTCCTTTTGGAAACATAATTAAATCTATTGGAGTGTTGTTTCTATTGGTTTAGAGGCATTTTGTTTGCCCAAGTCCACACTCATTTACCAATGAGGAACCAAAGACAGGTAGATAGTCCTAAACTTGAGGAGTTTATTAGGCTCTCTTCCAGGCCTAACGAAATTAAATATTGGAACATATTATATATGCTTGCTGTGAACTTGGTAATAGCCAAATCCTGAAGGAAAAATTGAGAAAAGACACTTTTCAATGACAATATTAGATTTGCTTCTGTACTTGAAATAAAAAAACAGAAAGAAAACTTGCATTATAACTATTTATTGTGAATACTCTAAGCTTATTCTTGGACTAAATATTAGAATGGATAAAATGTACTAAGCTTCAAATCTTTCCCTCAAAAGATTTGAATGGATAAAAAGTATTAAACTTCAAATCTTTCCCTGTTAAAAACTTGTCAACAAAGAAAAAATATACACAATTTTATAAATAGCAAAAGTCAAATAAGTTTTTTTTCCAAAATAAACAAAGAAAAAAAAACAATACTTGTGATAAACCCATTTTTGAGCCAACAATTTGTCCCTTATAAAAATGACCTCTCTAAAATTGTTTCAAATGTTTAATTTAAATCCAAACTGTAATTTTTAAAATTTATCCATTTATTTGAGAGACTAATAAAGTTATTATGTTTATGTATGTAGATAGAGCCAAATAAATAATATAAAAACCTTTCGTGGATGATGCTGGTTCTATATATATATATATATATATATATATATATATATATATAAGGTTTTATGGGTCTAACATGCACACATGAATGAGAGAGAGAGTTAAAAAGAGTATTCATGAGAAAATTAGATTTAGAACAAAGTATCTGAAAAGCATGTGACCATTTAACATGATGCCAACATGAAATGACAAAACATAGTCTTGATTCTACACTAATTAAATGAGACAGAATGTATGGAATTTATACCCTAGAAGTTTGTTGAGTCTCCATTTTTAAAGCTTCAGACAAGGCCAACATGTGAAAAGTGGGGATGGATAGAATTTGTAAAGAAAAAAGAAAAAGAAAAAAAGAGAATAGTAATTTATCAGTCAACTGGTCACTAAAATTACCAGTCAGTAATAAAAAAAGATTGTGGAAAGAATTTAGTTGAATAATCTATAATGAAATTACATCCTAAATGGACAAATGATATATGATATAGAAATGGTATTTCCTGTGTATAGAAGTATGTCTGTGTTTCTGCAATGCTAAAATTTTGGGAATTGACAAATCAGCCTATCCCTTTCCACCAATTAAAACACCATTGACATCAATCCATCTCTTTTCCACCATTAAAGAATAAACATATACATAGAACAGAGATTAGCAGGTTAATCAAGCAAGCCATTATCAGAGATTTTGATTCTCACAAGGATCCACTATTATAATCTCATGCAAAAGAATGTTAAATTTAGTAAATATTAAGCATAACTAGTATAGCAAGCAGTCCCAAGTTGGTTCCAACAAAGACCAGCTTGGTAAAAAAAATCTACTTTAGGCTTGCCATGTGGATAAGATAGTTGTGTATCCACTCTTCCCTCAGTGTCAAATGTCAATGTTTGAGAGATGCTAATTTTTGTGACGTACGGTGGCCGTTAATAATTAAGCATAACTCATGACTTCGATGTTCAAATAAAACAGTATTTAATTACAAGCACAAAAATACAAGAACAAAGAAGTAAAAGTCAACCAAAGATAATTAACCATTTCAGTGAATACCTTGTTTATTAGCGCAGCTCAGCTTAATGTCCAGTAAATCAAAACCCAAAATCATCAGCACACAATAATTTGACTGGATATAATCACTCAATAATCAACTCCAGTCAGTACCCTGACACCAACTTTTTTATACACCTGGCAGAAAGCGTATATTCCTAAGTCCCGAGTGTCACACGCTCAAACCTCGGTGTTGGTAGTTACTCATTTTCTTCCCATATGACACTGAAATTCAAGGTAGGCTAAATCATTTCAATGTCGACAATGTAACAGTATTCCTAGCATTTGACACTGGATTAGAGCAGAGCTAATAGATATCTACAGCAAAATATAAAAGCTACACAATTTTCATCAGTGAAAATTTATTCTTGGCTATATAGTTATTTTACTTATGTTTCTGTTATCATAAGAAATCAAAATGAAATAGCAAACAAGGAACAAATGTAGAAGACAGAGAGTGAGATCTGTCTACTTATTGTTACATGTTAAATAAAGACATAATTATGCAAGGCTTTTTCAACAATGAGTAAATGTAGAGCAACTTTCAATACCAATGAGAAAAAAAATCCAAAAATGTCAACTAAAGAAAGGACAAGACTCATTTACTAAACTTTTGCATTTAAAAAAGTCTAAGCAATAAAATTATTTTATTTCAAGAAAAAACAATTGAAATATCCAATTAAAAAAAATCGATCTTAATTTTATATATAAAATTTTATGAAAAATGCAACAATTTCTAAATTTTTTGAGCATCAGAAAAATTGATCTTTAACAAACTTGAAAGAAAAAAACAAAAAGATGTTAACATTAACTTACATGGATGTATTCAAAGAGCTGTCCTTGTGTGCATCAGACTCTTGCTCTTCCTCTTGCTCTTCTGGTGGGCCAAGTGATTTGATACAAATCGATGCAACTTGAAAAGAATCTTTGGGTCTATGGAAAAATTAAAAAAATATTAAGAATCCATTCAGATAACTTGTCTTCCATTTAGTCACATTTCTTTACCAACATACAAAGTAATAAGTTAAAAAGAACTTACTGCTTAAAATATATATATATATAATACAGGGTGTGGCAGAAATACCTCCCACATAATAGTAAAACATTAGTGGCAATGGTGTCTTCATCTAACTAATGTCTTACCATTATGTGGGAGGTATATGTGGGAAGTATTTCTGCCTCACATAAACACAGATCGATGTACACTGTGTGCATGTGTTTTTGTTTTACAATATATCAAACTCAATGGGTTATTTAATGCTGACAAGATTTTTATTGCTGGTAATATTTCTTTTCAAAAGTATTTCTGATAATATTTTTATTTTTTCAAAAATGTATAGCTGGTAAGAGTTTTTTCTTCAAAAATTTATTGCTGGCAATAATTTTTACAAAAATGTATTGCTGGTATTAAAACCTATTTTCACATGTTTTGCCCATAGCAGGTGCTACCACTCCAGGTCAGGGTAAACCTGGGAACACCAACAATTAAGAGGTAGTTCCACACCTTGCTGTTGGATGTAGTTTATCATCATACCTAGGACGAGTGTGCATGTATGAAGTGCTTGCCAAACACTGAACCAACTCAATAGCATCTTAAAAATAAAGAATAACATGAGAGTAAATAATGCTCTTTACTTCCTGGTGGGAATAATTTCAAGAGATATGTGAAATGTCTGGCAAGACATAGGAAACACTATAAAAACTTAGCAGATGAACAGATTGTTTAAATTGCCTCAGAACTTTGACCCATATTTTATATATATATATATATATATATATATATATATATATAGTAATACCTTGAGATATGCATTTAATTCATTCCAAGACCGAACTTGTAACTCAAAAGACTTGTATCTCAAATCAATTTCCCCCCCATTGAAATTAATGGGAATATTTTCAATCCGTTACATGCTCCTAAAACTCATCCCTATTTTTGATTTGTGGATTTCTTACAAAGCAAAAATGTGTGAATAAACAAGAAATGTAGTTTATAAACAATAAAATGAAAGAGAAAAAAAAACAAATTGTAAAGAAATAAACTGTACTAAACCATGAAGTTCAGATGAGTCAAAAGGCCAACTGGCATAGAGGAGAAAGAGAAGGACAACAGCAGCTAGCTTAGCAACTACTAGCCTAGTCTACAATACTGAAGATTAACTTTATCACTTAATTTTAAAATTTTTTAAAACATTTACATTTTATAATTTTTTATTTATTGTCAATGTAGAAAACTAATACTATCTTGCTAAATCCATTACTTGTATGTCGTCCTCATGTTTTTTTTTTATAATTTCCTGCTTTACCTCAAGTAAAAACATACATTTTGGCTTTTCACCACTGCTCTTTACACTTACTTTCTTTGGACCCACAGTGTCACTAAATGAATTTCAAAAAATAACTGCAAAAAAAAAAAAAAACACACACAAGAGAGATCCTTCCAGAGCAAGGTAAACAATGAATACATTGCCATCCACAGATCTCCAATGTCCAACCCTGAGTCCCTAGATATGGTGACTGGGAAAGTCAACTTTCATGAGAAAAGACATCCAGTAGGATGCCATAGAAGTAAGGATGAGACAACCTCTCCGTCCGCTTGGTGGCAGTGGCTGGCAAACTGCAATCACTTTTGTTTGAGCCTAAGAGAGACTAGTCTCAATTCTTCGTAAATTGTGTTAAATGTTGCATGGGATCACCAACTGATGTTCTGGATTTTTCTTGTATATGTTTCATCCAGTCACCTTTCAAGATGAGCAGATAATGTCCAAATTTCTGATCGATACAGTAGGACTGGTTCAATCAGTGTTTGAAAGGTTTGGACTTTTAAAGAGGATGTAAGTTTTGAGCACCAAAACTTGTGAAATTTGTTATATGCATCCCATGAAAGAGCTTTGCGGATGCTGAAGTCTTTTTGGGAATCTATTATGCAAAATCCAAGATATTTGAAGTCTTCAACTCTTTTGATGAATGTATTATTGAGTGACTTCAACTGGGATGGTTCACGGGGGTTGTGATATATTCTGTCTTGCTCACACTGCAATAGAGACCAACATATAGGCATTACTATATATATATATATATATATATATATATATATATATATATAAAGGGCACAATGCATAAATTGTTGTCTAAATTACCAAGATTTTACCAAAATAAAATACATAAAAATATCTTGAAATACTTAAGAGTAAATTTATTCAATAAAATCATCACTGGCTCCATGGCCTCCAGACGACTTCGGAATCTCCTGCAACTTTTCTGAACAGTCTTCTTGTTTAAGTTGGTGAATGCTGCCATAGTCCTTGCCTTCAGTCCATCTTTGATGTTACAGGGAGCTTTATTGGTCTCTTAACCAATTGCACCCCACACATAATAATCAAAGATGTTGTAGTCTGGAGATTTAGACAGCCAGATGTAAGTGGTGATGTGGATACAGAAATTGTCTGACAGCCATGACTGGGTTCTCCTACTTGTGTAGCAAGGTGCAGAGTACTGTTGCCAGAGATAGGGTCTTCCAGCAGCCACCCTCTTGACCCAGGGCAGCACTATCTCCTCAAGGCACTTGATGAAGGCCTCTGTGTTGAGTTAGAGGCCCTCAACAACAAATTTAGGAGTTCTTTTCTTATCAGAACAATGAAAGTGGGTTTTCCCTTTGTAATCACCATTAGACTCCTCAACTCTTTCCAAATCCTCTGCACTGTCCTCAGATTGACACCCAAACACTCTGAAATATTCATATTGGAGATTCCAGTAAAAATGTGAAGCAGCACAGCATATTGTTTCCAAATTTCTGGCAGAGTAAATTATGTCATAGTGCTCTTTTTCTCACAGACAATGCCCAACTGACCCTACTATACTGTACAGTCAACAAAATCAAAAACAATGTGCATGCACAAAATTAGAAATATAAAATGGCGACAATTTACCCATCTCATCCTATATATATATATATATATATATATATTCTCTTTGAACTGTTACAAGAATGTTACAGTTTAAAAAAATTAACTCAAAAACTAAATACAACAGTTAAGAACAACATTTGGAAAGATGTTTAAATGTTGGAAACAGGTTCCCCATGATTTGTTCATGCTAATTTAAAAATCATGTCTTATTTCGTGGACATATATATGAACTCAAAATAAGTGCAAAAGAAATTATAAAGAATGGAAAACACAATTATTGAGACTGGATAAGATATTTTAGAATTCAAAACTCAACTTGGTTTATACAATCTACTTGGAGATAACAATTTTCTGTATTTTACAAATTTGTTCTCCATAAAGCAAACAGAATGAGTTTGGCATACTGACACTTGTTTATGCAAATCCCATTGAGAATTTTCAAGGGGAATTTAAAGCTTAATTCAAGGATATTTAAAATTCCTGAACAGATTATTTCTTCATTTGATATTGAAATGGAAAATGTAAATTTAGACACTTTTAATGAAATAGAATGTATTGAAATAATTTTTGATCTTGAAGCAAAGTCTATGTTCACATTTAAAGTAATTGGATCTTATTGGATGAAAAAAAAAAAAAAAAAGAAAAAAATCCCCAAATATTGCAAGCTTTGTACAAAGTGTGGCAGAAATACCTCCCACATAATGGTAAGACATTAGTGGCAATGGTGTGTTCATGTAGCTAATGTCTTAACATTATATGGGAGGTATTTCTGACACACCCTGTATAACTATTGAGTTCATTTTGTTAATTTTAACTTAATTTAATTAAAGTTTGTATCTAGTGGGATCTAAGTTTAGCCATCTTCTTTATCAACTATTGTGGAGTTGAGTAGCCATAGTCAGATTCAAAATAAATAACAGAACAGAATTAACAAAGTTTGCAATAAAAAGAAAAGGGAACAGGGCAAAAATGAAATAATATAAAACAAGCAAGCAAACAAGATATGCAAAGCAAAGTAACAGTAAGAAGACAAAAAGTTCACAAATTAAGAATTGGCATCAATACACAAAAGTAAGTTTGGACAAGTGAATGTAGCATTCTGACTTCTAGACAAGGCAGATTGGGACCAAGTTGTGTCAAGCGGGGAAACCAGCCTATTTTATTGGCTAAGAAAAAAAAAAATCCCAGCATACATTTGTGCGTTTTCCCTATAAAAGGGAAGGTGCAAGTGTTTTGCAGTCATTCCCAGTAAGATTGAAATCACTTCCACCCCTCAAACTAGTGCACTCATATTTACCTCCTCTAAATTCCCCACTTTCTATGGGGCCAATAAATACAAACAAGATACATGCAAACATTTACATATGTATAATTTACTTATATAACAAAAATGTTGTTTTTTTTTTGTTTTAATATTTCAAATTTTTTTTTAATATTTATTTTCAACTTTTAATATTTCAAATCTTTTTTCCTTTTTTTTGTTATCATTTCTTAGGCATTTTATAGAACCATATGGAGCAATGTCAGCCAAATATTTCTTTGTGGAAAGAAACATATCAGAAAATAAATCATGATTAGACCAGAATAATCATCCATGAAACAAAGCGTATATTGAAGCCATTCAAAAAATCTTGGTTTGATCGCCCTGGCTAGATCACAATGAACAACATCTAATATTTTAGTTTCCCTTGTCAACTAACTTGTTTTCATACAGTGTCATTTTGCCTTGAATACATATTTCACAGTTTAAATCTGATTTATCCACAATTTTCATGCCAACCACAACTTCTTGTATAATGTCTTTCAGATTGCAATGTTCAAGAATTTGATGCCATTGTTTTAAACTACACAGGGAAGTTTTGGTGGTCACTACTGTATTTAAATAGTATAAGCGTCCATTAGTTTTTGTCAAATTTCACACTGTTAGAGTAGATAAGTTCCAAGTAATTATGGTCAAATTTTACAGAAACTCCTTTTTCAGTAGCAGCTTGTACTGAGAATATATTTTGTTTGAACATAGGGATGTATAGAGCATCCATTAAAATGCAATCTCATATATTTCCTTTGGTGTCTGTTATATTTACTTGAGCATCGCCTCTTTTTAAAGAAATATTAATGGTTCAGCAGCCATCTGCCAGTTCTATAGTCCAATTGAAAACAAATGAATGTTCATTATTTAAAACATGTTCCACCTTTTTTACAAAATGAGCTTTCTTTTTGTTTCTGCACTCAGAACTTTTATGTCCAGGTTTGCGACAAGCATGGCAGATAATATTTTTGTTTGGTGGATTGCACTTATAATGTTTTGAGGGGAAATTATTTACTAGCTAATTCCAAAATTTACTTTAGCAGTCAAAGTTTTTATGTCCAGATTTACTACAAGTAAAACTGGTAGGTACATTAGCTTGTGACTTTGGTCTTGGCATTTGGAGAGACATTACAGGATCTTCACTGTTATTCTCCTGAATCATATTTCAGTTTCTTCGAAGCTTTGCAATGCTACTTTGAATTGTCTGAAAACAACCTCAAATCCCGAGTTGACATCTGCTCTTCTCTCCATTCTCACCAACTTGTTTCACCTTTTTTGGATAGACTTGTGACTGGCGACAAAAAATGGATCTTTTATTGAAATGTTAAGTGTCGTAGACAGTGGCTTGCTAAAGGGGAAGGACCCCAGCCACAGCCGAGAAGGGAACTTCATGGGCAAAAGGTTCTTCTTTCAATCTAGTGGGATCGCCAAGGAATAATTCACTTTGAATTCTTACAACCTAATGCAACAATTAATGCTCAAATATACTGTCAGCAATTAGAGCGTTTGAACCAAGCTTGATGGAAAAAAAAGACCTGCTCTAGTGAATCAAAAAGAGGTGATGTTTCATCAGGACAATGCGCGACCCCACACAGCAAGAATCACATTACAAAAGATCGAAGAACTTGGTTGGGAGAAAATTCCTCATCCACCTTATTCTCCCAATCTTGCTCCTTCAGACTACCATTTGTTTCGTAGCTTACAGAATCATTTGGAAGAAACAGCTTTTGTAACACAGGAAGAGGTTAAAACTGACATTTGTGAATTCTTCGAATCAAAGCCAAAAGAATTTTACAGTAATAGAATTAGTAAGCTTGTTAATAGATGGAAGGAAGTCATAGATAATCAGGGAAATACATTGTTGATTAAAACTGTAATTAAATGTAACATTTGGTCACTTGTTTTCTTTATTAAAAATTCAGACAGAACTTATGGGATGACCTGATAGTTTGTCTTGCTGAGTAATAACAGTTGTAAATGGTTTTAAATTGGACGGGAGACCTTTTAGGACCATAGCTATTAGTAAACCATCACCAGTTACCTCCCCTGACGTACTTGCTTTGCATAGAGAAGAGGTTAATTCGATATATAGGGAAATTAATTTGGGTCTTCCTTTTGATAAATAGTGCTCTCTCAATTTTCAGTGCTTTTTCCCCGTTGTCAGAGGCTTCTCTCATAATAAGAGACAGACTTCAATTATCAAGAAACTAAATTAATTCAGCAAACAGATTTGCATTCTTTCCGCAGTACTCTTTGTCATTGATGATACCAAGATTGTTTCACATAATTTTTGGATTTGCATTTAATCCCAACATTTTACCTCCCACAGTTCATATTTTTATTCATCAGCATTATAACAGAGTCCATTACTGGACTGATAATCTGTGGAGTGAGTAGCCAGAGTCAAATGCAAAATAAATAACAAAACTGTCCAACAAACAGAAGTAACAAAATTTCCAATAAAACAAAAAAGGAATAGGGCAAAAATGAAATAATATAAAGCAAACAAGATATGCAAGGCAAAGTAACAGTAATAAGACAAAAAGTTCATAAACTAAGAATTTGCATTGACACACAAAAGCAGGTTCGGACAAGCAAACGTAGCATTCTGACTTCTAGACAAGGCAGATCGGGACTGAGTCATGTCAAACTAAAATGGCCTATTTTATTGGCTAAGAAAAAAAATCTAAGTTTAGCCATCTGCTTTATCAACTACTGTGGAGCCATGGTCAAATGCAAAATAAATAACAAAACTGTCCAACAAACAGAATTAACAAAGTTTGCAATAAAAAGAAAAGGGAACAGGGCAAAAATGAAATAATACAAGGTAACCAAAAAAGTTCTGTCCGTTTTTTGATTAGTCATTGAATGAAGTTGAAATATATACGAAATGCGTGTAGCAATTGTTTTCAAAATCAGACAGCCGGAAGTAGGAACATCAGACGTTATAAAAAACACGCGCACCGTGCCCGGCCATCAGTTATAAGCCTGGCAGCTGTGAGAAGGATGGAAGTGTCTAGAGATCTTGTTCGGGGCTGTTTGCTTTACGACTTCAAAGTGCGCTTATCAGCAGCTGCATCAAGTCGCCACATATGTGTTTGGGGATAGTGCTGTGGATGAACGTACTGCAAGGCGTTGGTTTTGAAAATTCAAGTCGGGAGATTTGTTTCTCCATGATGAGCCTCGCAGTGGACGACCACAAGTCTTGAATACCGGAGTCCTGAAGGCAGCCATTGAAGAGGACAGTAGTCTAACGTGTGGTGAACTTGCAAGACAGTTCAATGTTTCCGATGAAACAGACTTCACCTGCACCACCTAGGTAAGACGTACAAACTGAGCAAGTGGGTTCCGCAAACGCTGTTGGAGGTCCACAAGGGACAACGAGTGGCAGCCTGCGTATCGCTGCTTTCTCACCACCGTACCGCATCCTTATTCAATAGAGTGCTTACCAGTGATGAAAAGTGGGTTCTGTACAAAACTCCCAAGCATTCCAGACATTGGTTGTCTCCTCAGGATGCTGTCCTTCACACCACAAGACTGCCTATGCACCCACGCAAGATTATGCATTGTGTCTGGTGGACAGGTCATCAAGTGGTTCATTATGAACTGCTACCAACGGGCCAAAGGGTCACTGGAGACCTATACTCGCAGCAATTGAAACGTGCGCAACAGGCATTGCGCCAGAAGAAGCCAGCACTGGTGAATCGCAAAGGTGTGCTTTTCCTCCATGACAACGCAATCCGATTACCACTTCTTCCACTCCCTGGATAATCATCTTCATGGGAAATTTTTCATCAATGAAGCAGACTTGCGCAAAGCCCTCAGACTTCTTTGCGTCAACCCCCCCCCAAGTTCTACTGCAAGGGCATTGAACAGCTGGAGACACGTTGGCAGGTGCTGGATGCCGATGGCGATTACTTCAAAGACTAAATATAAGTTACACATACTGTGAAGCGTTTTCTTTTTTTCCTTTAAAAACGGACAGAACGTTTTTGGTTACCTTGTATCAAGCAAGCAAACAATATATGCAAGGCAACAGTAAGAAGGCAAAAAGTTCACAAACTAAGAATTGCCATCGATGCACAAAAGCATGTTCGGACAAGTGTCTTCTAGACAGGGCAGATTGGGACTGAGTTATGTTCAAGAGGGAAACCAGCTTATTTTATTGGCTAAGAACAACTATACGAATAGAGAAGCATTTTAAATATAGAATGTTGTTAACTGCAGTTGCAACTCCTGAGTGCGCAACCTAATATTCACAATCTTCTCCATGCCCACCAAACCCATCCTCTCCATGGAAGAAAATAATTCAAGCATTAAAGGCAATTTAAATTTTACTGCTTCTTTTTTCATTTAAATTGAATTAAACATAATTTGTTATGGTTTTTCATTTTATATTCAATTTGTTGTGAATGGAAATTAAATTTTCATATAAGGGGTCTAATCAAGTCAAAAATCTGAGAAGCCCTGATTTAAACAATTCAAAATTATTATACAAATAAAATTGAGTAGACTTGTCAAAAATAGACTTTACTTTTTTTAAATATCAAATTTATCAGATTTGCTATCTTCTCTTATTGAATAACCAACCAGGTTGTATGGAAAACAAAATCTTTAATATCAGTTATTCTTTTGGGATATTTTCTTCATTTTATAAAACACAGACATGTCATATAAGATCGCTGTATGGAGATTCCACAAACTACAAAAATTATTTAAATACCTTTTGTAGTTGTTATTCTGGAGTCATTTTGCTGAATGACATCGAAATGCACATTCCCCATGAATAAAAATGGCCTCTGATTTTGTCCAAATAAACTTTTACAAGTCTATTTTTTTAAGAAACAAATTTCAGAATTGATATTTCTCCACACACTCCAGAAAACTTGACCAACCAATGCCCCAATTTTTCCAAACACCATAAACAAAAATGTAAGTTTGATAGTGGTTTACACAGAAATCAAACAAAATTGTAAAGACAACATACTGATATTATTGAGGCTGATCTAAACCTACACAGAACACAACACACTGATTTCCTTTCATTCATTACAAATTATATACAATAGAATTCCTCATTTCACTCCAGACTCTTGTTTTTTTTCAAATTGATCAACAATAAACATTTTAAAATCAGACAATTGCTTCTAGAGTATGGGGTATTGTATGGCTATTGTGGTTTTGCATTAAATTGTGTGTCTATCAATTCTATCAGGATTAAATGTCAAATACAAGTTAAACAATGGTGTCTATTTATGTCAGGTGTTTTTAAATTCTGTTAAGTTTTACTACAAACTGTTTATATCTGTGATATCATAAGTAGTATATATTAAATATATCAACACTTTCATAAATTACATATAATCAACATAGCAAATTCAGATGATAGAGAGTAATAATAATAATAAACATGCATGTATTTTAGTGTTGATTGTATTCAGACCTTGTAGACATTCTGGCTTTACTTATCACAGCCCACAGACTTTAGTTCTAAAGCCATTCAATTTCTGGTATTATTAAGAAATTAATTCTATAATTAAGTACACTTGCAAATCTCAGCAATTAATCTGTGTGCTGGGCATAAGAGAGATTATATAAGGTAAATACACTGCAAATGAGAAAGGGATTGGCAATGGTCAGGAATGATAGCAAGTATTATTGATAGAATAAAACTATAATATGTATAATGTGTAATTGTCACTCTTTAATGGTAAATCTGATTTAAATAATCAGACAAATGATGTTTATTCATATTAGGAAAATGGATATCCAGAAGCAACGTCATTGGTGAATTCTCCTTCCTCATGGGGAATGTCATCGGTTAAAACAATTTACAAATTAATTTTAGTGTGAATAAAGTTTTCCATGGGAAAAGAAAATGATAACTGAACAGTTGTAGAAATACTGAATAAGGAAAGGAAAAAAATCTTTGCAACATTTAAAAAAAAAAAAAAAAAGAGAAATTATATTTTTTTTTTACCTGTCGGAGGTATCTGGAGTTCGGATAATGTAAAGGTTATCACAAGGTAGTGTCGTAGTAGTGAACACAGTGTACAACTGGCTTCCATTAGTGACAGAAAATCTAGAAAAGAATTACACAAAAACAATTTCATCATTCAATTTCAGGGATAAAAATAAAAGATAACAGTTAAACACAATTACACAAAGATTTTGTTATGATGAAATCTGTGGATAAAAACCAAATCATATACACTAAGTAGGTCCAAATTTTATTTTACTATATGCTGTAAGCTCCTTTGATGATGTTAGGAATTCAACTTCTCAACTCTTCCTATGAAGAAAGATATCTGACTTGAAGCAAACCAGCTGTAAAAATGAGACAAAATATTTCATTATGTTAATCTTTCATTATGATCTGGCCTTGAGAATATTAATTTTTATTTCTTCAAAATACAATTATTAAAGTGTTATTGTGTCTATGTGTTTGTTTTACTCATTTGAAATGTATTCTGCAAAATAGTTTCAGTTTAATAAATTTTGAACATGAAAGTTTTACTGATTGGGCCATGCAAGTAGAGAGAAAAATGGCAATTCTATAAGTAATGAGTGTTCTATTGTCTTTAATATAATTCCTTTGTAGGATGATGACATGTGATAACAGATTCACCTGACAAAACAGTACATGTTTTAATTTCACACTAGTGTATTCATCTTCGTTATTTCTGACACTGTTTCAGCCAACCAAGCAGAACTTTAGGCAATCAGGACTTTCATAGATGAGGTCAACTTAAAACCAATTCCTTGATAAAAACAAATGCATTGTCAGAAGGACACATTTATTTTCTAAAAAAATCCCCATTGTAAGGCAAAAAAAAAAAATGTCAAAATAAGTCAATAAACAGCAGCAGCATATCTTTATCACAAAGTAGAGCAGCCAAAAAGAAGCCCCCCTACCCCCCCATAAAACAGTGTGTGAAAGCTCTTCACTTAAGTCCAATACCTAAATAAACTTGTTGATGAGATGATAAAAAATGTACTGAATGACTTAAAGGACTGCCAGAAGCAACATACACTTGAGGAATGTAGGAGAACAGACTGGCTGAAATGTATTCAAAACAACAGCAATAAAGACACTCATGAAAATTGGAAAACTGACATTATAGGAAGTTGTCACAAGTTTGAATTAACAGAAATAAACAAAATATTTACAATGCTATAGTAAGTTCTTCATAGAGTCCACGTCCTCTCCAAATAGTACAAGACAGGTAGAAATGTTTTACATGGTACCAGGAACAGGGAGGCAATGCATGTCTCCTCTTCAAGTATTCACACTTTTGATATCATTCACAACTTGTTAAGTAACTAGCTTCTGCCAATGGTAATGGATATAACAGCCTTAATGCTATCATGAGAACAAAAATCTCAATTCAAAGTCATTATTAAACACTTTATCTCACTTGCTTGTGAAGCTGCTAAACTGTCAGGGTTGATAATAGGAGTAGCAGCTTTATTGTTAGCATTATTTGGGCAGGTGAATTGAAGTGGTTAGGTACCGATTCACTTCACTATAAATCTTTATAGCATACCAGTGACAAGACATTCTGTCAAGATATCAGGTGATGATAGAGCACAGGGACAAATGAATTCATGCCTTTCCCAAAGATATGAGTTCACAATTGGAGGTAAATATGACCTCAATAAAGATACTAATCCCATGAAATTCAATTCTCAATACAATGCAAAGAAATGACTAGGCTAATGAGTACCCATCCATCCCATAATTTAGTATAAATCCTACAAAATACTTACTGTGCAATCCGTGGAAGCAACTCAACCTCTTTCCTAGAAAATAAAAATAACATTAAGTCATGAATAAACCTTTAGATTCATGAATTAATAAAAGATTTTCTAACCATCTATCCAAAAGAGAAATTTAAAAGATTTAATTGTTTTTTTTCTATAATCATACTACATTACATTCTCCTTTGATAATTCATGGTTTCTTCACAAACTGCTACAATCAATCCAGCCAGCCATTTTCTATTTACAGTACATAAAATGTACAGATTTCTTATTGACACCAATTTTTCTCAAGTACTGTCTATGTTTTTTAAATTATTCAAACTAATATCCTCAGCTTTGTTATTTTGGTTCCTACTTTTCAGTCTTTCTTTATTGGGACTTTTATTGCCGGAAGTATTTTTGAAATTAAGTATTGTTAGTATTTTCATTTGGTAAATCTCATTATTTTTTTTTATTCCTTCCCCCCTCCACTTACATACACTATTCACATCAGGAAGAATAAAAACAACAGGATGAAACTTTTTTTTTCTTTTTTTTTCCAAGTACTTCATGCAATAAAAAGATAAAAGAACAGATGATGTAGTGAAAAATCTATTCATCAAAACAAAGATAAACAGACTAGTACAATTAAGAGAATAATTACACATGTCAAACCTACACATTATATATATATATGTGTGTGTGTGTGTGAATATATATATATATATATATATATATATATATATATACACACACATTGGCAGCAGTCAACCCATTACCAAGCAAAACTTTTTTTTTTTTACTTATTTACTATTTTGTGCCCAGTAATGTTGCCAGGGAGACAATGAATCAAGGTTTATCTGGCAGACCTGGCATGCCTACAATGGTGACACAGGTGTTATATATATATAGGGTGCAATGGGTACATTTTCGCCATTTTATATTTCTAATTTTGTAAATGCACAGTTTGTTTTTGATTTTGTCGACTGCACAGTATAGTTGGATCAGTTGGGCACCGTCTGTGAGAAAAAGAGCATCATGACGCAATTCACTCCACCAGAAATTTGGAAAGAGTATGCTGCACTGCTTGGCATTCATGCCAGAATCTCAAAATACAAACATTTCAGTGTTTGGGTGTCACTCTGAAGACAGTGCAGAGGATTCGAAAACAGTTGGATGAGTCTAATGGTGATTATGAAGGCACAACAGCTCAGAAAATTCACTCTGATCGTTTTGATAAGAAAAGAACTCCTGAATTTGTTAGAGGGTCTCAGACTCAATACACAGAGGCCTACATCAAGTGCCTCGAAGAGGTAGTGCTGCCCTAGATCAAGAGGGTGGCTGCTGGAAGATACTATGTCTGGCAACAAGACTCTGCACCATGCCACACAAGCAGGAGAACCCAGTCATGGCTGTCAAATGATTTCTGTGACCACATCACCACATCTTACATCTGGCCACCTAACTCCCCAGACTGCACCAACCTTGATTATTATGCGTGGGGCATAGTTGAGCGAGAGACCAACAAAACTCCTTGTCACACCAAAGATTATGGCAGCATTCACCAACTTAAACAAGAAGACTATCTAGAGTCACAAGAGATTCCAAAATTGCCTGGAGGCCATGGTTGAATCAAATGGCGATTTTATTGAATAAATTTGCTCTTTAGTATTTCAAGATATTTTTACATAATTTTTGTAAATATATCTGTTAAAATGAGATGTCAGTGTTATTTTAATTTCTGCATAATTTAGACAACAATTTAACCATTGTGCGTGTGTGTGTATGCGTGTATATATATATATATATATACACACACACACACATGCTTGCTGGTAAAATCATACTCAGAGAAATATTTTTAGTCACAAATATCTGATTTGAGTCATTTCCATGAAAACTAAATGCAATAAAATTAACAGAAGGATGCAAAATATATTGTCAATACATGCATTCTGTTTTTGCTGTCAACAAAACTTACTTGAGCTGATGCTGTGAAGAGAATAACTTGAGTAAACGTGTACAGTGACATTCCCTTCCAATGACAGTCTAGAAAAAGAGAAATGAGACAGTTGTTCAAAATTGAATTTCAAAAGAAAACAAACAAACAAAAAAACTTATTTCTGCAATAATAATAATGCTTGCCCAATTATGTTTTCATCATTTTCAACTTTAAACTTTTGGCTATAAATCACAACACAAAAAAAACATAAAAACCATAGAGGAAATATTTTATTAATTTTAGCATTTTTAGAAACTTTAGAGAATTTTCCTGCAAATATTCCATGTGATAATATTAATATTCCTGATAAAAAACAAAATGAGAGTTGAAAATACTCAAACAGTTTTTGATTTGGATGTTTAACATCTGATATGCAGAGCGGGAAAATATAACATGAAACAGACAAACATTTTTGGTCTATTTCAATGAAACACATATGTGTACACATTCACAAAATAGAGAAACACACCTATGGACAGACATCTATACTCATGTCCATGTACTAATTAAAAAAATAAATTCCTTGACTATTTAATTTCATTCAACTTTAAGAAGTAAAAGATTTTTTACATTTTTTTCAATGCATTCTCAGCCAAACAAAGACAATAAATATATTGCGTGGGGGGAGAGGGGAAGGTGGGGGGAGAGGAGGGAAGTGGGGGAGGGGAAGGTGGGGGGGGAGGGGAAGGTGAGGGGGAAGAGGGGGTGAAGGTGAGAGAGAGAGAGAGTGGGTAAGGCTTGCTTGCATTGAACTGAAACTCCTCCTCAGTGAACTTTTGACTTCCTGATTTTTAAAATAAACAACTTTACAAGCTTATCATCATAAAACAATGACAATTTTCCTGGTTAATACAAAGTTTTTCATACAATGTTTCCCAAAAGACATACTTGAGATCAGAAACACACGTTCAACCTAATAAAATAACATTTGGGGGAAAACTAGAGACTAAAAGAAATATGACACAAAACTAATATTTTCAGAGGTGCAGAAAAATTTATGCTTGGCCTAGTCTGGTAGAAGGGCACATTAATGGAGCACTATCAATGTCTTGTAACATTATTTTGCTAAATATCCTTCTTTAATAAGTATTACAAACAGAAATACATGGACAAAATTAAAACAAATACCTCACTTGGATTGATGATCTTATGATCACTGGTTCAATCTCAGGTTTTGACAATAAATTTGTGAAATATTTTTTTAAAGTTTGGTCTGGTGATTCTTTTATAAACTTATAAAGAATTGCAAACAATTTGCACACTTTTTGTCATAAATGAAAATAGTTTCAACTGAGTGAGCATTAGACTAGAGGTCCTAAATCTTAAATAGTAATGAACAACTTAAAAAGAGACAAGTGCTTTAGTTTAGCTATTTTTAAAAAAAAACACTTGGATTCAACTGACTGTGCAGTTTTAAAAAATTACTTTATCAAAATTGGGAAATATTTTATTTATTGATTCTAACATTGAAGCAAATAAGAATAGAACAAATTTTGACATTTTTTATTTTCATTTTAAGAATTTTAAGAATAGTAAAAAAGCACATGGACTGGAAAAAAAATTTTTTTCCAATTTATAGGGAAAGTACTATGAATGACTGAATATGTCAGAAATGATTTGCAAAGTATTGTATTGGGATTATTCACTAAATAATGCTTGACGGTTGGGTAGGCCAGCTGAGATTGATAGTAATCAAATCTTTACTTGAGAATAACCAACGCTATACAAGAGTTAGCCAATATATTCAAATTATGTATTAAAAATCATTTGCATCAATGTGTTTATATCAATCATTTTGATAGTGTCCTCCTAAGCCACTGACAATCCATTTCTTGTTGATTTTAAATGCATTTTTACAGCGAAATTAACATTGCACCTATACATATACTAAACTTATTCTATCAGTAATGCTTGCCTTCATTCCTGACCACTGACAATCCCTTTCTTCCTTATTGTCAATGCATTCCTATTGTAAAATCATTAACAATGCATTTTCTTTCTACTTATTCTGTCACTGTAATATCATTCATCTTGATTTTTAGTGTACAAACATGACAATATCCGTAGCAAAACATTTTCCAAGTTAGAAAGTTACCAAATAGCCATTAAATCATTTCCTATTTTGTGGATATAACATGAAAAATATTTGTAATCATTTTTGTGTCTAAGTCAATGAATATAAATAAAAGAAAATGTCTTCACTTCCCTTTCTATAGTTTTAATGTTGAGTTGCTGTAATTCCTGAAATCCTGGTCAGAAGACATCATAGATAATATCAAACCTTTATCTGCTTATGATTAAAGTGAAGCAAGATTATACTTGGTCAAAGCTGAATGAGTGGTAAACTTTTAATTTGTTTATTAAGAACATCATTATTAGCAATTAAAACAATTTTGGATCAAAATTTACTACTTATTCAATATTTTTTCAATAGAAATATTTATTGTGTTACTGAAGAAAATGAATAAATTTCAATGGGTGAGGAGCAGTATAGTCAGTGGGTAGCAGAACCAAATTGCATTAATATTTAAATGGTGAGGATTGTTTCAATGGAAGACTGTGTAGCACTTACTGTTGGTTTGGTGAGAGCAACTTCAACTTTATCTTCTAAAATTTGTTGCACCTGAACTAGTGATTTATTTGGTTTCACAGGGTACAGAAATGTGTTTACTGAAAAAAAAAATAAAATAAATAAAACAAAAATTGACCATTTCAACCAAAGAAAAGTTTTTACAAGGTCTCAAAATGTCAATGTTGGTTTGAAAGAA